>CM074687.1:11354751-11663275 GCA_037355405.1 Vitis amurensis | reverse complement strand
GTTATCCTAGTGCATGGTGATATAGGTTATAAATTTTGTTGATTACTCCTGTTTGAGGACCAAACTCAAGGTACACAAGCTAGGCATGCAATCAATGGACCCCCGTTACATGGACACTTTAGAAAACAATATCTTTAGCATTACACTCCTACAATGAAAAAAAATGTGAAATAAAATAGGTGTGTTCTTAGCCTATTAGAGGTTGGTCAGTTTGCTAAGGGTTGAGAAAGAACTAGGTTGGGGGGGAGAAAATAGTTCGACATACTATAATCGGAAACTAATAAGCTTAACACATAGATTTTTGTGGAAGAGTAAGGATTGAACATTTGGGAATGGAAATTCTTTTGAAGCTTAAATTTGCATAATGCCTACTCTTTATAAATGGTGATTAGGTAAGAGATTTGATGACTCTTGTTGAAGGTTGAGTTTTGCTTCTTTGATATTCCATGAGAGAGTATGATCTACATGATGCCACTTAAAATTTTTTTGGAGTGATCAGCATGATTTTGTAAATTATTTTACTGTTTAATTTTCTCTATCTTTCCTTCATTGCTAAGGGACTAGCAATATGTCGGTTAGGGGAAATGATTACTACTCAAAAAGTGTTCTTTTATAGCTTGTTATTAACTCTTTTAAACACTTTTGAGTAGTAGTTAACACTTTTTAACTCATTTGGCACATTAAGAACCCTTGTAAGTGTTTCTAATAAGTTTCTGGGCAAGTTTTCGTGTTTTTGATAACTTTTTGATCATTAAAACGAACCAAGAATGAGGGATAATTTTGTGTAGTCCATGGCAAAGCAAGTTGAAGCTCAAACACATGAAGAATCCAAGTTTTGGAGCTTCCTAGCCCTTTGCCAAGCCAATCAAGTATGCAAGGAAGAGAATCAGTGAAAAAATCTAACATATAGCAATTTCGCATGGCTATGCGAAATGCCAAAAGGAGTACAAGTTGTAGGACATAGAGCAAGACTGAGAAAAATGAATTTCGCAAGCCTTGTGAAACCAAATGCTGAAGAACCAAGCCAAAAATGAATTTGGCACACCATGCAAAATTTCCCCTGGTATGCGAAATCTTCCTGTGTAATTTTTATATATTTTTGCACCGACTCCATTAGATTTTTATCTTTAGATATTTTGTTTAATTTCCTTTTTTTCTCCTTGTAATCAGCTAAAGATATTTTTAGATATTTAGGATATCTCAAAGAGGGGTTAAAAATATCTCTCTATATATGTCTTCGAAAAGATCTTTTGTAATATCTTGGAAGAAATTCCAGAGAACACTTGTAAATTGTTGTAGTAAGAAATACACAAAGCTTTTGCTCTGCCTTACTTTCTCATTTTGTTTTCATTTTCTTTCTAGCCAAACAACCTCTGAGGAAGTTTTCTCAGAGGATGAGTGGCTAGGTTTTTCGTTTCTTGGACTAAAGGAAGCTAGGTAAAGGATCCGGATGCAAATGTGGGAGTTTTCCTTGCTTTAAATGAGGAGAGTTGTTACCCATTAATGGTTTTTATTTCAAGGTTTAACTTAAAATCCCTTAAAATCACCTGGCCAATACTTGGTAAGCTTTTCGGACTCCATGGATGTCTATTAGTTATCATTTACGAGCCTTTGGAAAGTGGTTTAAATGTAGGATTACCTAGAATGGCCAATACTTGGTAAGCTTTTTAGTCTCCATGAGATCCATGGATGTCTACTAGTTATCATTTACGAGCCTTTGAAGGGTAGTCCAAGGTTAGGATCACCTTGAATGGCCAATACTTGGTAAGCTTTTCGGGCTCCAGGGAATCTATGAATGTCTATTAGTTATCATTTGCGAAGATGATTCATAGTTAGAGGTCTTTAGTGTTTAAAACCATTAATGGGAAGCAACTACAGTTTTTCATGAACCAGATTGGATCAAATCTTAGTTGCTAAATGCACATCGGTTCGGGAGATAACTATCCTTTATGTTATTATCCCCAACGCGATGAAAAGATCCGAAATCTCCCCCTTTGCCTCAGGAACCTGAACCTAGTGACCTAAAATTCCAAGAAACCTTTTCTTTGTAATTAATCTCAGTTACTATTTTTGGTTAACTTAAAATCAACCCTTTTCACCTAAAATTACATTTTATTTTAAACCTAACTTCAAAAAAGAAAAAACACAATTTCAGTACTTTAACTAATATCACATGTATGAAGAAAACCCATCCCTGTGGACGATCCTAGAGCCACTATACTATGCTAGCTATGCTACCCTAGTGTATGGTGAATTAGGTTTATAAATTTTGTTGATGACACCCGTCTGGGCCAGAATCAAATTGGAATAGCCGCTGGGGACGAATAAAAAACCTATAGGTCATGAGCTGAGGGCTCTTGATGCTATGAACAACTCAGGGCTGTCAATGACATGAAAGACTTCAGGTATTAAGCTCAGGGCTTTGAATGTTATGAATATTTGAAGGTTGTGAATGACATTAGCTACTCTAGGTGGTGATCTCAGGGCTCTAAATGCCATGAACAACTCCAGGCTATGGATGACATGAGCTCCTCTGGGTCATGAGCTCAAGGCTTTAGATGCTTTAAAAACTTTGGGATGTGGTTGACATGAACAACTATGGGTTGTGAGCTCAAGGCCTTAGATGCAATGAAAAGTTATAGCTTGTGGTTGACATATAAGACTCCAAGTCATGAGCTAAGGGTTTTAGATGATATGAACAACTCTCGGCTTTGGTCAGCATGAATGACTCTGGGTCATGAGCGTAAGGTTGTAGATGCTAAGAATAGCTTAGAGCTTTCAATGACATAAGCAACTCTAGGTCACGAGCTCAAGGCTTTAGATGCTTTCAACAACTCTGGGTTTTGGTTGACATGAATGACTCTAGGTCGTAGCTCAAAGCTCTAGATTTTATGAACAACTCAGGGTTGTGCCTGACATGAGTCACTTTGGATCTTGAGCTCAAGTTTCTAGATGCTATGAATAGATCTGGGCTATGGTTGACATGAACAACATTAGGTCATGAGTTGAGGGCTTGAGATGCTATGAACAACCCTAAGCTATCAATGACATAAGCCTTTCTGGGTCATTAACTTTAGATGTAATGAACACCTCTGACAATGGTTAACATGAACAAATTTGGGTCGTGAGCTTAGGGCTCTAGATGCTATGAACAACTTAAGGTTATCGATAACATTAAAGACTCTAGGTTATGAGCTCAAGGCTCTAGATTCTATGAACAACTCAAGTCTATCAATGACATAAAAGACTCTAGGTTGTGAGATCCGAGGTCTAGATTCTATGAACAACTTAGTGTTGTGGATGATATGAAAGACACTGGGTTGTGAGGTCAAGGCCTTAGATGCATTGAAAAATATTGGGTTGTGGTTGACATGAAAGAATCTAGGTTGTGAGCTTAGCACTCTAGATGTTATGAACAACTCAAAGTTGTGGATGACTTAAGCCACTCTTGGTCTTAAGCTCACGACTCTAGATGTTATGAACAACTCAGGGTTATGGTTGACATGAACGACTCCGGGTCATGAGCTTAGGGATTTAGATGCTATGAACAACTCAGGGCTATCAATTACAAGAAATACTTCATAGCGCGAGCGTAGGACTTTAGATTCTATGAGCAACTCAGAGCTATGGATAGTGTGAACAACTTTGAGTTACGAGCTTAGTTACTTAGATGCAATGAACAACTCTAGGCAGTGGTTGATAGGAAAGACTATGGGTCATGAGCTCCGGGCTTTAGATGTTATGAATAACTCAGTGTTGGGGACAACATGAGCCACTCTATGTCTTGAGCTTAAAGCTTTAGATGCTATTAGTAGCTCTAGGTTATGGTTAACATAATCGACTCTAGGTCATCAGCTCAAGCCTCTAGATGCTATTAACATTTCAAGTTATTGATGACATGAGCTACACTATATCGTGACATGAGAGCTCTAGATGCTATGAACAAATTTGGGTTATGGTTGACATTAATGACTCTAGGTTGTGTGCTTAGGGCTCTTGATGTTATGAACAACTTAGGCCAATCAATGAGATGAAAGACTATGGGTCATGAGCTTAGAGCTCTTGATGCAGTGAATAACTCAGTGTTGTGGATGACATAAGCCATTATGTATGAACAACTTAGGGCTCTAGATGCCATGAATAGCTCTATGTTGTTGTTAACCTAGACAACTCTGAGCCATGAGCTCAAGGCTTTAGATACTATTAATAACTTAGAGTTGTGGATAACATGAGCTACTCTAGGTCGTGAGCTCAGAATTGATAATGGTTTACATGAACAATTATGGGTCGTGTTCTTAATGCTCTTTATGCTATGAACAACTTAGGGTTATTGATGATATAAAGGACTATGGGTTGTGAGCTCAAGGCTCTATGAATAGCTCAGGGTTTTCGATGACAAGAGCTACTCTAACTCATGAGCTCATGTCTCTAAATGCTATGAACAGCTAAGGTTTGTGGATGACATGAGCTCCTTTCAATCATTAGCATATGGCTTTAGATGCTATGAACAGCTCTAGGTTATGATTGATGAGAAGAACTCTGGGTCGTCAGCTCAAGGCTATAGATGCTATGAACAACTCAGGACTATGGATGACATGAGCTACTTTGGGGGTCAGTCCTTTAGATGTGATGAATAGATTTAAGCAGTGGTTGACATGAATGACTCTAGGTTGTGAGCTTAAGGCTTTAGATGTCATGAACATCTCAGGGCTATGGATGACATGAACAACTCTGGATCATCAATGTAAGGCCCTAGATGCAATGAACAACTCTGGGTTGTGGTTGATATGGAAGACTCTGGGTCATGAACACAAGGCTCTAAACACCATGAAAAGCTCAAGGTTGTGGATGACATGCGCCACTCTAGGTCTTAAGCTTAAGGCACTAGATGCCATGAATAGCTTTGGGCTATGGTTGGCATGAACGTCTTTGGGTCATAAGCTTTGGGTTTTAGATGCTTTAAACAGCTTAGGGTTATCGATGACATTACCCACTTTGGGTCGCGAGCTTAAGGCCTTAGATTTTATGAATAGTTTTAGGTTATGGTAGACATGAATGACTTCGGGTCATGAGCTTAGGACTCTAAATGCTATGAATAATTCCGGGTTGTCGATAACATGTATGACTATAGGTCATGAGATCAAGGCTTTAGATTCTATGAATAACTCAAGGCTGTGGATGATACGAATGACTCTCGGTTGTGAGCTCAGGGCCTTAGATGCAATGAATAGCTTTGGTTTGTGCTTGACATAAAATACTCTAGGTTATAAGCTTAGAGCTCTAGATGCTATGAATAACTTAGGGTTGTGAATGACATGAGCCACTCTAGGTCTTGACCTTAGGAATCTAGATGATATTATCAGCTATAGGTTGTGGTTGACATGAATGACTCTAAGTCGCTAGCTTAGGCCATTAGATGCTATGAACAACTTAGGGCCATTGATGAGATGAGCAACTCTTGGCCATGAGTTTAGGGCTTTAGATGTTATGCAAAAATATGGGTTATGGTTGACATGAACAACTTTGGGTTGTGAGCTCAGGACTTTAGATGTTATGAAGCACTCAGGGTTGTCGATGATAAGAAAAGCTTCAGGTCGTGAGCTTAGGACTCTAGATTCTATGAACTGCTTAGGGTTATGGAAAACATGAATGACTTTGAGTTTTGAACTTAGGGCCCTAGATGCAATGAACAACTCTAGGCTAGGGTTGACATGAAAGATTTCAGGTCGTGAGTTCATGGCTCTAAATGCTATGAACAACTTAGGGTTGTAGATGACATTAGCCACTCTAGGTCTTGAGCTTAAGGCTTTAGATGCTATGAACAACTCTAGCCTGTGGTTGACATGAATGACTCCAATTTGTGAGCTGAAGGCTCTAGATGCTATTAATAGCTTAGGGTTGTGGATGATATGAGCTACTAGAGGCTATGAGCTCAAGGCTCCAGATGCATTGAACAACTCTAGGCTGTGGTTGACATGAACAACTTTAGATCATGGGCTTAGGGCTCTTAATGATATGAACAACTCAGGGTTATCGATGACATGAAAGAAAATGGGTCATGAGTTAAGGGCTCTTAATACTATGAAAAACTCAGAGTTGTAGTTGACATGAATAGATTGTTGGTCGTCAGCTCAGGACACTAGTAGCTATGAATAGTTGAGGGCTATGGATAACATGGGCTACTCTGGGTCATGAGCTCAAGGCTCTAAATGTTATAAGCAACATTGGATAGTGGTTGACATGAACAACTTTGTCTCGTGAGCTCAGGGCTTTAGATGTTATGAATAACTTTACATTATGGTTGACGTGAACGAATCCAAGCCGTGATCTTAGGGCTCAAGATTCTATGAATAGCTCAAAGTTGTGGATGACATGAATGACTCTTGGTTGTGAGCTCGAAGCCTTAGATGCAATGAATAGATCTAGGCTATGGTTGGCATGAAAGACTTCAAGTTGTGAGCCTATAGCTCTTGATGCTATGAACAACTTAGGGTTATGGATGACATTAGCCACTTTAGGTCTTGAGCTCAGGGCTCTAAATGCTATGAACAACTATAGGTTATTGTTGACATGAACAACTCTGAGTCGTGAGCACCAAGCTCTAGATGCTATTAATAGCTTAGGGTCGTGGAAGACATGAGGTACTCTAAGTCATGAGATAAAGGGCCCTAGATGCTATGAACAACTTTGGGCTATGGTTGAGATGAATAACATATAGTTGTTAATAACATGAAAGACTATGGGTCATGAGCTTAGTGCTATAGATACTATGAATAACTCAGGGTTATGGTTGACATGAATGACGCTCGATCGTGAGCCCAAGGTTCTAGTTGCTATAAACAACTAAGGGTTGTGGATAACATAAGATACTCTTGGTTGCTAGCTCAAGGCTCTAAATGCTATCAACAATATTTGGCTATGGTTGACTTGAATGACTCTGTGTCGTGAGCTCAAGGCTCTAGAAGCTATGAATAGCTTAGAGTTCTGGATGACATGAATGAATCTAGGTCATGAGCTTAGGGCCCTAGATGCAATGAACAACTCTAGCCTGGGTTGGCATGAAAGACTTCAAGTTGTGAGCCCATGGCTTTAGATGCTATAAACAACTTAGGGCTATGGATGACATTAGCCACTCTAGGTCTTGAGCTTAGGGCTCTAAATGTTAAGCACAATTCTGGGTTGCGGGTGACATGAATGACTTCGATTCATGAGTTCCAGGCTATAGATGCGATTAATAGCTCAAAGTTGTGAAAGACATGAGGTACTTTAGGTCGTGAGCTTAGCGTTCTTGTTGTTATAAACAAATTTTGGGCTATGGTTAAGATGAATGACTATGGGTCATGAGGCCAGGGCTCTTAATCCTATGAATAACTTAGAGTTGTCAATGACATGAAAGACTACTAGTCATGAGCTCAACACTATAGATACTATGAACAACTCAAGGTTATGGTTGACATGAATAACTCTCAATTATGAGCTCAAGGCTTTAGTTGCTATGAACAACTAAAGGTTGGGGATAACATGGGATACTCTTGGTTGTGAGCTTAGGACTCTAAATGTTACGAACAACTATGGGTTGTGGTTGACATGAATGACTCCATGTTGTGATCTCATGGCTCTAGATGCTATGAACAAGTTAGGGTTATGGATGACATGAACGACTCTAAATGTGAGGTCAAGGCTCTAGATTCTATGAATCGCTCTACACTATGGTTGAGATGAATGACTATGGGTCATGAGCTCATGGCTCTAAATGCTCTGAAAAATGTTGGGTTGTGGTTGACATGAACAAATCTAGGTTATGAGCTTAAGGCTTTAGATGTTATTAACAAGTTAAGGACGTGGATGACATGAGCTACTTTAGTTCGTGACCTCAAGGCACAAGATGATATGAATAGCTTTGGGCTATGGTTGACATAAACGACTCCTGGTCCTAAGCTAAAGGCTTTAAATGCTATGAATAACTCAAGGTTGTCAATGATAAGAGCTAATTTAGGTCATAGCTCATAGCTCTAAATGCTATCAACTTTAGGTTATGGTTGACATGAACAACTCTAGCTCATGAGCTGATAGCTCTAGATATTATGAATAACTTAGGGTTGTCGATGAGATAAAAGACTTTGGGTCATGAGTTGAGGGTTCTAGATTCTATGAACACTCAAGGCTATTAATGACATCAGTTGTTCTGGGTCTTGTGCTCAAGGCTCTAGATGCTATGACCGACTCTAGGTTGTGGTTGCCATGAATGACTCTAGGCTGTGAGCTTAAGGCTCTAAATGCTATTAGCAACTCAGGGCTATGGATGAAATGAGCTTCTCTTGTTTGTTAGCTTAGGGCTTAAGATGCTATGAACAACTCTAGGTTGAGGTTGACATGAACCACTCCAGTTCATGAGCTTAGGGCTCTTGATGCTATGAATAACTCAGGGTTGTCGATGACATGAATGACTATAGGTCATGAGCTCAAGGCTCTAGATACTATGAACAACTTAGAGTTGTGGTTGACATGAACGACTCTTGGTCGTGAGCTCAAGGGACTAGTTGCTATAAAAAATTAAGGAATATGGATAACATGGGCTACTCTAGGTCATGAGCTTAAGGCTCTAGATGTAATGAACAACATTGGGTTGTGGTTGATATCAACGACTCTATGTCATGATCTCAAGGATCTAAATTCTATGAACAACTCTAGGTTATTAATGACATGAAAGACTTTAAGTCATGAGGTTAGGGCTCTAGATGCTATGAACAACTCTGGCTTGTGGTTGACATGAACGACTCTAAGTCATGAGATAAGGACTCTAGATATAAAGAACAACTTAAGGATGTGGATAACATCAGCTACTTTGGGTCATGAGCTCAAGACTCAAATGTTATGAACAACGTTGGACTGTGGTTGACAAAAACGACTTTGGGTTGTGAGCTTAGGGCTCTAAAGGCTATTAACAACTCAAGGTTGTCAATAATATAAAAGACTACGGGTTGTGAGCTTATAGCTCTAGCTGATATGAACAACTCAAGGCTATGGATGACATTAACCACTATAGGTCTTGACCTAAGGGCTCTAATTGCTATGAACAACTCTAGGTTGTGGTTGATATGAACAACTCCGAGTCGTGAGCTCTAGGCTCTAAATACTATTAATAGCTCAGGGTTGTTGAAGACATGAGGTACTTTAGGTCATGAGCTTAGGGTTCTAGATGCTATGACCAACTTTGGGTTATGGTTGAGATGAACAACTCCAAGTTGTGAGCTCAGGGCTCTTAATGCTATAAACAACCTACAGTTGTAAAAGACATTAAAGACTATGGGTCATGAGCTCAGCGCTATAGATACTATGAACAACTCAGGGTTATGCTTGACATGAATGACTCTCAATCATGAGCTCAAGGCTCTAGTTGCTATGAACAACTAAGGTTTGTGGATAACATGGGATACTCTTGGTTGTTAGGTCAAGGCTCTAAATGATATAAACAACATTGGGTTGTGGTTCACTTGAATGACTCTGTGTCATGAGCTTAGGGATCTAGATGCTATGAACAACTTAGAGTTGTAGATGACATGAACAACTCCGGGTCGTGAGCTTAGGGCCCTATGTGCAATGAACAACTCTAGCCTGGGGTTGGCATGAAAGACTCTGATTTGTGAGCTCATGGCTCTAGATGCTATGAACAACTCAGGGCTATGTATGACATTAGCCACTCTAGGTCTTCAGCTCAGGGCTTTAAATGTTATGCATAACTCTAGGTTGTGGTTGACATGAACGACTTCGAGTCATGATCTCTAGACTCTAGATGTTATTGACAGCTCAGGGTTGTGGAAGATATAAGCTGCTTTAAGTCTTGAGCTCAGCGCTCTAGATGTTATGAACAGATTTTGGGTTATGGTTGATATGAATGACTCCGGGTCATGAACTCAAAGCTCTTGATCCTATGAATAACTTAGACTTATCAATGACATGAAAGACTACCTGTCTTGAGCTCAACACTATAGATACTATGAACAAATTAGGGTTATGGTTGACATGAATGACTCTCAATCATGAGCTGAAGGCTCCAGTTGCTATGAACAACTAAAGGCTCTAGATAACATGGGATACTCTTAGTTGTGAGCTTATGGCTCTAAATGCTATGGACAACATTGGGGTGTGGTTGACATGAATGACTCTGTGTTGTGAGGTCATGGCTCTAGATGCTATGAACAAGTTAGGGTTATGGATGAGATGAATGACTCTAGGTGTGAGGTCAAGGCTTTAGATTCTTTGAACAACTCTACACTGTGGTTGAGATGAATGACTACGAGTCATGAGCTCAAGGCTCTAAATGCTATGAATAATGTTGGATTGTGGATAACATGAACGAATATGGGTTTTGAGCTTAAGGCTTAAAATGCTATCAACAACTCAAGGATGTAGATGACATGAGCTACTTTAGTTCGTGACCTCAAGGGATAAGATGATATGAATAGCTTTGGGCTATGGTTGACATAAAAGACTCCTGGTCCTGAGCTCAAGGATTTAAATGTTATGAACAACTCAAGTTTGTCGATGACATGAGTTAATTTGGAACATAACTCAAGGCTTTAAATGCTATCAAGAACTTTAGGTTGTGGTTGACATGAATGACTCCAACTCATGGGCTCAAAGCTCTAAACGTTGTGAATAGCTCAAGGTTGTTGATAAGATGAAAGACTTTGGGTCATGAGCTGAGGGCTTTAGATTCTATGAACACTTAGGGCTATTTATGACATTAGTCATTCTGGGTCTTGTGCTTAAGGCTTTAGATGTTATGAACGGCTCTGGGTTGTGGTTGACATGAATGATTCTAGGTTAGGAGCTCAAGGCTCTAGATGCTATTAACAACTCAAGGTTATGGATGGAATGAGTTTCTCTTGCTTGTGAGCTTAGTGCTCAAGATGCTATGAACAACTCTAGGTTGTGGTTGACATGAACCACTTCGGGTAATGAGCTTAAGGATCTTGATGCTATGAACAACTCAGGGTTGTCAATGACATGAAAGACTACGGGTCATGATCTCAGGGCTCTAGAGTTGTGGTTGACATGAACGACTCTCAATCGTGAGCTCAAGGGACTAGTTGCTACAAACAGTTGAAGGTTGTGGATAACATAGGCTACTTTAGGTCATGAGCTTAGGGCTTTAATGCAATGAACAATGTTAGGTTGTGGCTGATATCAATGACTCTATGTCATGATCTTAAGGCTTTAAATGCTATGAACAACTCAGGGCTATTGATGACATGAAAGACTTTAAGTCATGAGGTCAAGGCTCTAGATGCTATGAACAACTCTAGGTTGTGGTTGACATGAATGACTCTAAGTCATGAGATAAGGACTTTAGATATAAGGAATGGCTTAGGGATGTGGATAACATCAGCTACTCTGGGTTGTGAGCTCAAGACTCAAAATGTTATGAACAACACTGTGTTATGGTTGACATAAATGACTTCGGGTTGTGAGCTTAGGGTTGTAAATGCTATTAATAGGTCAGGGTTGTCAATAACATAAAAGACTATGGGTTGTGAGCTTAATGCTCTAGATACTATGAATTGCTCAAGGTCTTATTTGATATGAATGACTCTAAGTTGTGATCTCAAGGGTCTAGATGCTATGAATAACTTGGGGTAGTGCATAACATGGGTTACTCTAGGTCATGAGCCCATGGCTCTAGATGCTATGAACAACGTTGGGCTGTGGTTGACATGAAGGACACTATTTCATGAACTCAGAGCCCTAAATGTTATAAATAGATCTGGGCGGTGGTTTACATGAACGACTCTAAGTCATCAGGTTAGGGCTCTAGATGCTAGAAACCACTATGGGCAACGGTTGACATGAATGAGTTTGGGTCGTGAGCTTTGGACTTTAGATGTTATGAATAGCTCAGAGTTGTTAATAACATGAATGACTCGGGGTTTTGAGCTAAGGGCTATAGATACTATAAAATCTTAAGGTTGTGGTTGGCATGTAGGAATTTATGTCGTGTGTTCAAGGCTTTAGATGATATGAATAGCTCAAGGTTGTCAATGACATGAGCCACTCTAGGTCTTGAGCTTAGCGCTCTAGATGCTATGAATAACACTAGATTATGGTTGATATAAATGACTCCAGGTTGTGAGCTCATGACTTTGAATGCTATTAAAAGCTCAAGGTTGTGGATGATATGAGTTAGTCTTGTTTGGGAGCTCAAAGCATTAGATACTATCAACAAATCTTGGTTGTGGTTGACATGAATGACTGCAGGTCATGAGCTGAGGGCTCTTAATGCTATGAACAACTCAGGGTCATTGATGACATAAAAGACTATAGGTCATGAGCTCAGGGTTCTTGGTGTTATGAACAACTTAGGGCGATAGATGATATAAGCTACTCTAGGTCATGAACTCAAGGCTTTAAATGTTATGAATAGCTCAAGCCTGTGGATGACATAAGCTCCTCTTGGTCATGAGTTGAGGTCTCTAAATGCTATGAACAAGTCAAGATTATGGATGACATGCATGACTTAGGATTGTGAACTAAAAGCTATATATACTATGAACATCTTAGGGTTTTGGTAGACAAGAACGACTTTGGGTCATTAGCTTAGAGCTTTAAATGCTATGAAAAGCTCAAGGTTTTTTATGACATGTGCCATATTGGGTTATGAGCTTAAGGCTTTACTTGCTATGAACCGGTCTAGGATATGGTTGACATGAATGACTCCAAGAGGTGAGCTTAGGGTTCTATATGCTATGAACAACTCAAGGTTCTTGATGACATGATAGAATCCAAGTTGCGAGCTCAAGGCTCTAAATTCTATTAGCAACATAGGGTTGTGGATGACATGAACAACTCATGGTTGGGAGCTTAGGGCCCTAGATGCTATGAACAACTCTGGGTTATGGTTGACATGAATGACTCTGGGTGTTGGGGAGGGATTTAGATGCTATAAATAATTCAAATTTTTCAATGACATAAACCACTCTGAGTCGTGAGCTCAAGGCTTTAGTTGCTATGAAAAGCTTTTAGCTATGGTTAACATGAATAACTCTTGGTCATGAGGTAAAGGCTCTAGATGCTATGAACAACTCAGAGTTGTTGATGACATGAAAGACTCTGGATTGTGAGCTTAAAGCTCTAGATTCTATGAACATGTTAGGGTTGTGGATGGCATGAATGTGTGGTTGACATCAATGAACCCCGGTTGTGAGCTAAGGGTTCTAGATGTAATCAACAGCAAGGCTGTGTTTGAAATGAATGACTATAGGTCATGAGCTTAGGGTTTGAATGACTTTGGGTCATGAGCTTAGGTCTCTAGATACTATGAGCTGCTCTGGGTTGTGGATAACATGGTCTACTCTAGGTTGTGAGCTCAGGGCTTTATCTATTATGAACAACTCTTAGTTGTGGCTGACATGAACAACTCTAGGTTGTGAGCTCAAGGCTCTAGATGCTATTAACAGCTCACAATTGTGGATGACATGAGCTACTATGGGTCATGAGCTCAGGGCTCTAGATGCAATGAACAACTCTAGGCTTTGGTAGATATGAATGACTCACGATTGTGAGCATAGGCCTCTTAATGCTATGAATAACTCAGGGTTGTCGATGACACGAAAGACTAAAGTTCATGAGCTAAGAGATCTTGATGTTATAAACAACTCAAGGTCGTGGATGACATGATCTACTCTGGGTCATGAGCTTAGAGCTCCAGATAATATGAATAGCATAGGGTTATGGATCACATTAGCTACTTTGGGTCATGAGCTCTGGGCTCTAGATGTTATGAACAGCTCTGAGCTGTGGTTGACTTGAAGGACTCCAAGTTCTGAGCTTTAGGCTTGAAATACTATAAACAACTTAAGGTTTTCGATGACATGAAAGACTTTGGGTTGTGAGCTTAGGGTTCTAGATGTTAAGAAAAGCTTAAGGTTCTGGGTGATATGAATGAGTTGGGGTTGCAAACAAAGGACTATAGATACTATGAATATCTCAGGATTGTGGTTGACATGAACGACCCTGGGTTGTGAGCCAATCTATGTCATGACCTTAAGCCTTTAAATGCTATAAATAGCTCAATGCAACCGAAGACATGAAAGACTCCTAGTCATGAGCTAAAGCCACTATATTCTATGATTATCTCAAGGCTATGGAAGACATGAACAACCCTAGGTCTTGAGCTTAAGGCTCTAGCTACTATGAACAACTCTAGGTTATGGTTGATATGAATGACACCAGGTTATGAGCCTAAAAGTTTAGATGCTATGAACAACTCAGGGCTTTCGAGGGCATAAGCCACTCTAGGTCTTGAGATCAAGGCTTTAAATGCTATGAACAACTCTGGGTTGTTGATGATATGAAAGACTCTGAGTCATGAGCTCAGAGCTCATGATTCTATGAAGAGCATAGGACTGTGGATGACAAGAACAACTCTTGGTCATGAGCTCAGAGCTCTAGATGTTATGAATAGCTTTGTGCTATGGTTGACATGAGCAACTCCCAATTAGGAAATTAGAGCTTTAGATGCTATTAATAGCATAAGGCAGTCGATGACATAAAAGACTACGAGTTGTCAATTAGGGCTCTTGATGCTATAAATAGCTTAGGACTGTGGATGACATCAACTACTCAAAGTCACAAGCTCAGGGCTCTAAATGCTATGAATAGCTTTGGGTTGTAGATGACATCGGCTACCCTAGGTTATGATATCAGGGCTTTAAATGCTATGAATAGGTTTGAGTTATGTTGGACATGAATAACTCTGGGTCATAAGCTCAAAGCACTAGATGCTACGAACCGGTATGGGATGTGGATAACATGGGCTACTCTAGGTCATGAGTCAAGGGCTCTTGATATTATGAATAGCTCTACGTTGTGGCTCACATGAACAACTTTAGGTCATGAGCTCAGGGCTCTAAATGCTATTAACAGTTTACGGTTGTGGATGACATGAGCTACTCTATGATGTGAGCTCAAGGCTCTAGATGCTATGAACAATTGTCAGCTTCGGTTGACGTGAACAACTCTTGATCGTGAGCTCAAGCCTCTTGATGCTATAAATAGCTCAGAGCTGTTGATGACATGAAAGACTATAGGTCATGAGCTTAGGGCTCTTGATACTATGAACAACTCAGGGCTGTGGATTACATGATCTACTCTAGGTTGTGAGCTCAAGGCTCTACATCCTACGAACAACTCTAGGCTATGGTTAACTTAAATGACTCTAGGTAATGAGCTTTGAGATTTAAATGCTATGATCAACTTAGGCTTGTTGATGAGATGAAAGACTTCGGGTCGTGAGCTTAAGGCTTTAAATGCTATGAACACCTTAGAGTTGTGCATGACATGAATGGCTCGAGGTTGTGAGCAAAGGGCTATAGATACTATGAGCATCTTAGGGCTATGGTTGACATGAATGACTTGGGGTCATGAGCTCAGGGCTGTAGATACTATAAACATCTTAGGGCTATGGTTGACATGAACGACTCTAAGTCATGAGCTCAAGGCTTTAGATGCTATGAAGAGCTCAGGGTTGTCAATGGCATGAGCCACTCTAGGTTGTGAGCTCAAGGCTTAAGATGCTATGCATAGCTTTGGGTTGTGGTTTACATTAATGACTTCGAGCTGTGAGCTCGTGCCTCTAGATTTTATGAACATCTCAGGGATGTGGATCACATGAACATTTAGGTCTTGAGCTTAAGGCTTTAGATGCTATGAGCAACTCTAGGCTATGGTTAACTTGATGTTCATAGTATGAACAACTCAGTGTTGTGGATGATATGTGCCACTCTATGTATAAACAACTCAAGGCTCTAGATGCTATGAATATCTCTAGGTTGTGGTTACCTTTAGACAATTCTGAGTCATTAACTCAAGGTTCTAGATACTATTAGCAACTCTGGGTTGTGGATAACATAAGCTACTCTAGGTTGTGAGCTCAAGATCTATAACAACTCTAGGTTGTGGTTGACATGAATGACTATGGGTTGTGTGCTCAATGCTCTTTATTCTATGAACACCTCAGGGCTATTGATGATATGAAAGTCTATGGGTCATGACCTCAAGGCTCTTGATCCTATGAATAGATTAGGGTTGTGGATGACAAGAGCTACTCTAAGTTAAGAGCTCATGTCTTTAAATGTTATGAACAATTAAGGCTTGTGAATGACATGAGCTCCTCTCAGTCATGATCTTAGGGATTGAGATTCCATGAACAACTCTAGGTTGTGGTTCACGAGAATGACTCCGGGTCATTAGCTCTGGGCTATAGATGCTATGAATAGTTTAGGACTATGGATGACATGAGCTACTTTTGGTCGTGAGCTCAAGCCTCTAGATGTGATGAACAACTCTAGGGAGTGGTTTACATGAACAACTCTATGTCGGGAGTTCAAGGCTTTGGATGCAATTAACACCTCATGATTATGGATGACATAAGCTACTATAGGTTGTGAGCTCAAGGCTTTAGATGCTATGAACAACATTAGACTTTGGTAAACGTGAACGACTCTCGATTGTGAGCTTTAGCCTCTTAATGCTATGAATAGTTCAGGGTTGTTGAGTACATGAAAGACTACAAGTTGTGAACTCAAGGCTCTTAATGTTATGAAAAACTCAAGATTGTGGATGACATGATCTACTTTGAGTTGTGAGCTCAAGGCTCTAGATGCTATGAATAGCTCAAGTCTATGGATCACATTACCTACAATGGATCATGAGCTCAAGGCTCTAGATGCTATGAATATCTCTAGGCTATGGTTGATTTAAATGACTCTAGGTCGTGAGCTTAGGTCTCTATATGCTATGAACCGTTCCAGGCTATAGATAACATGGGTTACTGTAGCTCATGAGCTCAGGGCTCTAGTTGTTATGAACATCTTTGGGTTGTGGCTGACATAAAAAACTCTAGTTTGTGAGCTCAGGGCTCTAGTTTTTTTGAACAGCTCTGGGCTATGGCTGACATAAAAAACTCTAGTTCGTGAGCTCAAGGCTCTGTATTCTATTAACAGCTCATGATTATAGATGACATGAACTACTATGGGTCATGAGCTCAAGGCTATAGATGTTATGAACAACTCTAGGCTTTGGTAGATATGAGCTTAGGCCTCTTGATGCTATAAACATCACAGGGTTGTCGATGACATGAAACACTACAAGTCGTGAGCTAAGAGCTTTGGATGTTATGAAAAAAGTCAAGGTTGTGGATGGCATGATCTACTCTTGGTCATGAACTAAGAGCTCTAGATGCTATGAATAGCATAGGTCTGTGGATCACATTAGCTACTTTGGGTCATGAGCTCTGGGCTCTAGATGCTATGAACAACTCTGGGTTATGGTTGACTTGAACGACTCCAAGTTGTGAGCTTTAAGATTTAGATACTATGAACAACTTAGGGTTGTGGATGACATGAAAGACTCTGGGTCATGAGCTTAGGGTTCTAGATGTTATGAAAAGCTTAAGGTTTTAAATGACATAAATGAATCGAGGTCGTGAATAAAGGACTATAGATACTATGAACATCTCAGGGTTATGGTACATATGAACGACCCTTGGTCATGAGCTTAGGGCTTTAAATGCTATGAACAGTTCGTGACATGAGCCAATCCGAGTCGTGACCTTAAGGCTCTAGATGCTATGAAGAACTCAAGGCAGCCGAAGACATGAAAGACTCCGGGTCATGAGCTCAAGCCACTAGATTTTATGATTATCTCAAGGCTATGGAAAACATGAACAACCCTAGGTCTTGAGCTCAAGGCTTTAGATGCTATGAACTGCTCTAGGTTGTGGTTGACATGAACGAAACTGGGTCGTGAGGTCAAGGCTTTAGATGCTATGAATAAATCAGGGCTTCCAATGACATGAGCCACTCTAGGTCTTGAGATCAAGGCTTTAAATGCTATGAACAACTCTGGGCTGTTGATGATATGAAACACTCTATGTCGTAAGCTCAGGGCTCATGATTCTATGAAGAGCTCAGGAATATGGATGACAAAAATGTCTCTTGGTCATCAACTCAGAGCTCTAGATGCTATGAATAGCTTTGTGTTATAGTTGACATGAACAATACCCAGTCGGGAAATCAGAGCTCTAGATGTTATTAACAACTGAGGGCTATTGATGACATAAAAGACTATGGGTTGTCAACTTAGGGTTCTTGATGCTATGAATAGCTTAGGACTATGGATGACTTCAACTACTCAGAGTTGCGAGCTCAGGGCTCTAGATGCTATGAATAGCTCCAGGCTGTGGATGACATCAACTACTATGGGTTGTGATGTCAGGGATTTAGATGCTATGAATAGGTCTGAGCTATGTTTGACATGAATAACTCTAGGTTATGAGCTACGAGCACTAGATGTTATGAACCGCTATGGGTTTTGGATAACATGGGCTACTTTGGGTTATGAGCAAAGGGCTCTTGATGTTATGAACAACTCTGGGTTGTGGCTTACATGAATAACTTCGGGTCATGAGCTCATGGCTCTAGATGCTATTAACAAGTTACGATTGTGGATGACATGAGCTACTATGGGTCATGAGTTCAGGGCTCTACATGCTATGAACAACTGTTAACTTCAGTTGATGTGAATGACTCTTGATCTTGAGCTCAAGCTTCTTAATGCCATAAATAGCTTAGGGCTATTAATGACATGAAGAACTACGGGTCGTGAGCTTTAGGCTCTTGATGCTATGAACAACTTAGGATTGTGGATTACATGATCTACTTTGGATTTTGAGCTCAAGGCTCTACATGCTATGAATAACTTTAGGTTGTGGTTGACTCGAATGACTCTGGGTCATGAGCTTCGAGCTTTAAATGCTATGAACAAGTTAGGGTTGTTGATGACACAAAAGACTTCGAGTCGTGAGCTTAGGGCTCTAAATTCTATGAACACCTCAGTGTTGTGAATGATATCAATGATTCGAGGTTGTGAGCTAAGGCTTATAAATATTATGAGCATCTCAGAGCTATGGTTGACATGAATGACTCGGGGTCATGATCTCAAGGCTATAGATACTATGAACATCTTAGGGCTATGGTTCACATGGGCCACTCTAGGTCATGAGCTCAGGGCTTTAGATGTTATGAAGAGCTCAAGGTTGTCAATGGCATGAGCCACTTTGAGTCGTAAGCTCAGGGCTTTAGATTCTATGAACAACTTTGGGTTGTGTTTTACATGAATGACTTCAAGTTATGAGCTCAAGCCTCAAGACTTTATGAACATCTCAAGGATGTGGATGACATGAATAACTCTGGGTCTTGAGCTCAAGGCTCTAGATGCTATGAGCAGCTCTAAGCTATGGTTAACATGATTGACTCTAGGTCATCAACTCAAGTCTCTAAATGCTATTAACAACTCGGGTTGTTCATGACATGAGCTATACTATGTCGTAACCTGAGAGCTCTAGAGGCTATGCATAATTTTGGGTCATTGTTGACATTAATGACTCGATGTTGCGTGCTTAGGGCTCTTGATGCTATGAACAACTTAGGCCTATCGATGACATGAAAGACTACGGGTCATGAGCTTAAAGCTCTTGATGATATGAACAGCTCAATGTTGTAGATGACATGAGCCACTTTGTGTATGAACAACTCAGGGCTCTAGATGTTATGAATAGCTTTGGGTTGTGGTTAACCTAGACAACTCTGAGTCCTGAGCTCATGGCTTTAGATGCTATGAATAGCTCTAGGTCTTGAGCTTAGGATCTATAACAACTCTAGGTTGTGATTAACATGAACGACTATGGGTCGTGTGATGAATGCTCTTTATGCTATGAACAACTCATGGCTATTGATGATATGAAAGACTATGGCTCATGAACTTAGGGTTCTTGATCCTATGAACAGCTCAGGGTTATGGATGACAACAGCTACTCTAAGTCGTGAGCTCTTGTCTCTAAATGCTATGAACATCTAAGGTTTGTGGATGACATGAGCTCCTCTTAGTCGTGAGATTAAGGCTTTAGATGTTACGAACATCTTTGGGTTGTGGTTCACGAGAACGACTCCGGGTCATTAGCTCAAGGCTATAGATGCAATGAACATCTCAGGCCTATGGATGACATGAGCTACTTTGGGTCGTGAGCTCAGGCCTTTAGATGCGATGAATAGCTCTAGGTAGCTTTTGACATGAATGACTCTGAGTTGTGAGCTTAAGGCTTTAGATGCTATGAACATCTCAGGGCTATGGATGACATGAACGAATCTAGATCATCAACTTAAGGCCATAGATGCAATGAACAACTCTAGGTTGTGGTTGATATGAAAGACTTTGACTCATGAGCTCGAGGCTGTAGATTCCATGAACACCTTAAGGTTATGAATTAGATACACCACTTTGGGTCTTAAGCTTAGGGCTTTAGATGCTATGAATAGCTTTGGGTTATGGTTGACATAAATGACTCTAGGTCATAAGCTTTGTGTTTTAGATACTATGAGCAACTCAGGGTTGTTGATGACATTACCCACTTTGGGTCGTAGATGTTATGAACAACTTTGGGCTATGGTTGACATGAATGAATCCGGTTCATGAACTCAAGGCTATAGATGCTATAAACAAATCAGGGATGTCAATAACATGAAAAACTCTGGGTTGTGAGCTCAAGGCTCAAGATTCTATGAACAACTCAAGGTTGTTGATGACATGAAAGATTCCAGGTCATGAGCTCAAGGTTTTAGATTCTATGAACAGCGTAGGGCTCTAGATGCAATGAACAGCTCTGGTTTATGGTTGACATGAAGGACTCTAGGTCATGAGCTTAGAGCTTTAGATGCTATGAACAACTTAGGGTTGTGGATGACATGAGCCACTGTAGGTCTTGAGCTCAAGGCTTTAAATGCTATTAACAACTCTAGGTTGTGGTTAGCATGAATGACTCTAAGTCGCTAGCTCAAGTCTTTAGATGCTATGAACAACTTAAGGCTATTGATGACAAGAGCCACTCTCAGTCATGAGTTCAGGGCTTTAGATGTTATACACAACTCTGGGTTATGGTAGACATGAACAACTCCAAGTTGTGAGCTGAGAGCTCTAGATGCTATAAAGTGCTCAGGGTTGTCGATGAAATGAAATGCTCTAGGTTGTGAGCTCAAGACTCAAGATTCTATGAATTGCTTAGGGTTTTGGATAACATAACCAACTTTGAGTCATGAGCTTAGGGCCCTATATGTAATGAACAACTCTAGCCTAGGGTTGACTCAAAAGACTTCAGGTTATGAGCTCACAACTCTAGATGTTATGAACAACTTAGTGTTGTGGATGACATCAACCACTCTGGGTCTTGAGCTCAAGGCTCTAGATGCTATGATTGACTCCGGTTTGTAAGCTCAGAAATCTAGATGCTATTAACAATTTAGGCTTGTGGATGACATGAGCTACTCTAGGTCATGAGCATAAGGCTCTAGATGTTATAAATAACTCTAGGCTTTGGTCTAGATGAACAACTCCGGGTCGTGGGCTTAGGGCTCTTAATGCTATGAACAACTTAAGGTTTTCAATGACATGAAAGACAATTGGTCATGTACTAAGGGCTCTTAATACTATGAACAACTTACAGTTGTGGTTGACATGAATGACTCTTGGTCTTGAGCTCAGGGCACTAGTTGCTATGAATAGTTGAGAACTGTGGATAACATAGGCTACTCTAGGTCATGAGCTTAAGGCTCTAAATGCTATGAACAACATAGGGCAGTGGTTGACATTAACAACTCTGGCTCATGAGCTCAGGGCTTTAGATGTGATAAACAACTTTATGTTATGGTTGAAATGAACGACTTCAAGTTATAAGCTCAAGGCTCAAGATTCTATGAACAACTCAGAGCTGTGGATGACATGAATGACTCTAGGTCATGAGCTTAAGGCCCTAGATTCAATGTACAGATCTAGGCTATGGTTAGCATGAAAGACTCCAAGTTGTGAGCTCATGGCTCTTGATTCTATGAACAACTCAGGGCTATGGATGACATTAACCACTCTAGGTCTTGAGCTTAGGCCTCTAAGTGCTATGAACAACTCTCGATTGTGGTTGAAAGGAATGACTCCAAGTCGTGAGCTCCAGGCTTTAGATGCTATTAATAGCTTAGGATTGTGGAAGACATGAGGTACTCTAAGTTGTGAGCTCAAGGCTTTAAATGTTATGAATAGCTTCGAGCTATGGTAGATGAACGACTTCAAGTCATGAGCTTAGGGCTCTTGATGCTATGAACAACTTAGAGCTGTCAATGACATGAAATACTACGGGTCATGGGCTCGGTGTTGTAGATACTATGAATAATTAAGGCTTATGGTTGACATGAATTACTCTCGATCGTGAGCTCAAGGTTCTAGTTACTATAAACAACTAAGGGCTATGGATAACATGGGATACTATTGGTTGTGAGCTCAAGGCTCTAAATGCTATGAACAACGTTGGGTTGTGGTTTACATGAATGACTCTGTGCCATGAGCTCAAGACTTTAGATGCTATAAACAGCTCAAAGTTGTGGATGACATGAACGAATCCGACTCATGGACTCAGGGCCCTAGATGCAATGATTAGCTCTAGGTTGTGGTTGGCATGAAAGATTTCGAGTTGTGAGCTCATGGCTTTAGATGCTATGAACAACTCAGAGCTATAGATGACATTAGCCACTCTAGGTCTTAAGCTCAAGGCTCTAAATGATATGAACAACTTTAGGTTATGTTTGACATGAATGAATCCGAGTTGTGAGCTTAGGCACTAGATTCTATTAATAGCTTAGGGTTATGGAAGACATAAAGTACACTAGGTCATGAGCTCAAGGCTCTAGATTCTATGAACAGATCTGGGCTATGGTTGAGATGAATGACTCTAGGTCATGAGCTTGACTCTTGTTGCTATGAACAACTTAGAGTTGTCAATGACATGAAAGACTACGAGTCATGGGCTTAGCATTGTAGATGCTATGAGCAACTCAAGCTTATGGTTTACATGAACGACTCTCGATCATGAGCTCAAGGCTCTAGTTGCTATGAACAGTTAAGGGTTGTGGATAACATGTAATACTCTTGGTTGTAAGCTGAGGGCTCTAAATGTTATGAACAACGCTGGGCTATGATTGACATGAATGACTTTGTGTCATTAGCTTAAGGCTTTCTATGCTATAAATAGCTTAGAGTTGTGGATGACATGAATGACTCTGGATCATGGGCCTAGGTCCTTAGATGTAATGCATAGCTCTAGGCTATGGTTGGCATGAAAGACTTTGAGTTGTGAGCTCGTGGCACAACTCAAGGCTATGGATGACATTAGCCAATCTAGGTCTTGAGCTCAATGCTTTAAATGCTATAAGCAGCTTTGGGTTGCGGTTGACATGAATGACTCCGAGTCATGATCGCAGGCTCTAAATTCTATTAATAACTTAGGGTTGTGAAAGACACAAGGTACTTTAGGTCATTAGCTCAAGGCTCTAGATGCTATGAACAAATTTGGGTTATGGGTCAAATGAACGATTTCAGGTCATGAGCTTAGGGCTCTTGATGCTATGAAAAAATTAGAGTTGTCAGTGACAAAAAAGAGTATAGGTCATGAGCTCAGCATTGTAGATAATATGAACAACTCAGGGTTATTATTGACATGAACGACTCTCGATCGTGAGCTCAAGGCTCTAGTTGCTATGAATAGTTAAGGGTTGTGGATAACATGGGATACTCTTGGTTGTGAGCTCAAGGCTCTAAATTCTATGAACAATATTGGGTTGTGGTTAACATGAATGACTTTGTGTCTTGAGCTCAAGGCTTTAGATGCTATGAATAACTCAGAGTTGTGGATGACATGAATGACTCTAGGTCATGAGCTTAGGGCCCTAGATGCAATGAATTGCCCTAGGTTGTGGCTGGCATGAAAGAATCCGAGTTGTGAGCTCATGGCTCTAGATTCTATGAACAACTTAGGGTTATGGATGACTTTAGCCACTTTAGGTCTTGAGCTCAAAGCTCTAAATGTTATGAGCAACTTTGGGTTATGGTTTACATGAACAACTTCGAGTCATGAGCTCCAGGCTCTAAATGCTATTAATAGCTCAGGGTTGTAAAAGACATGAGGTACTTTAGGTCGTGAGCTCAAGTCTCTAGATGCTATGAACAAATTTAGCCTATGGTTGAGATGAACAACTCCGAGTCGTGAGCTCAAGGCTCTTAATGCTATGAAAAACTTAGAGTTGTCAATGACATGAAAGACTATGGGTCATGAGCTCAACGCTATAAATTCTATGAACAACTCAGGGTTACAGTTGACATGTGATTACTACTCAAAAATTGCTCTTTTATAGCTTGAAATTAACTATTTTAAACACTTTTGAGTAGTCGTTATTACCTTTTAACTCAATTGGAACATTAAGGACCCTTGCAAGTGTTTATAATCAATTTTTGGCAAGTTTTGGTGTTTTTGATAGTTTTTTTATCATGGAAGCAAGCCAAGAATGAGGGAGTACTTTGTGAAATCCATGGCAATAGGTTTCCAAGCTAATCAAGTATGCAAGGAAGAGAATCAGAGAAGAAATCTAGCCACCAGCAATTTCGCATGGTTATGCGAAATTCAAGAGAAGAGTAGCTGCAAGACAAATTTAGAGCACTTCCTAGAATCTATTGTATACATATTATATATATCGTTTCGAAGCTCAGGAAGTCAGGAGTCTAACGCTTCAAACAGTGTGTAAATTGGAGCTAACGTGAAGAAGTTATGGCCATTTGAAGGCAACTACACCATGCTGAAAGACAATTTCGCACCCTTGCGAAACCAAATCCGAAGAGAATCAATTTCGCAACCCAGTGCAAAATTTTTGCAAGCATTGCGAAATCTTCCTATGCAATTTCTAGATATTGTGCACCGACTCAGTTAGATAAATATCTTCAGATTTTTATCTCCATATATTTTATCTCTAGATTTTTATCTCCAGATATTTTGTGTCATTCCCTATTTTCTCCTTGTAACCAACCAATAATAGGATTTCTTGGTTAGGAAGTTTACAGGGGGGTTAAAAAGACCTCTCTATATTTATCTCATGTATCTTGTAATATAGAAGAAGAGGAGGATCGTAGTAAGAAATATATATATATATATATATAGAGAGAGAGAGAGAGAGAGAGAGAACTTGCTTTGCCTTTCCTTCTAATTTTTGTTTCCATTTTCTTTCTAGCCAAACATCCTCTAAGGCTTTAGAGGATGAGTGGCTAGGTTTTGCGTTTCTTAGAGTAATGGAAGCTAGGTAGGGGATCCAGATACAAAAGTGGGAATTTTCCTTGTTTCAGTTTTTAATGAAAGGAAGTTGTGACCTATTAATGGTTTTTATTTTTCTAGTTAACTTAAAATCCCTTAAAATCACCTGGGCTAACACTTGGTAAGCTTTTAGGACTCAACCCATAGAGATCAATTAGTTATCTCTTGCGAGCCTCTGGGAGGTGGTTTAAAGGTAGGATTACTTAGAATAGCTAACACTTGGTAAGCTTTTGGACTCCCTGGAGACATCCATTAGTTATCTCTTGTGAGCTTTTGAAGGGTAATCTAAGGTTAAGGACCACCTTGAATGGCCAATACCAGGTGAGAGGTATGAACCATTGCAAGATGAGTCAGTGAGAGGTTTTTGTGTTGAAACCATTAGTGGGAAGCAATTGTAACACACCGGTTTGGGAGATAACTATAGGTTAAATCCCCAATGCGAGGAAAAGATTCGGAATCTCCCCTTTTGCCTAAGGAACCCGATCCTAGTGACCTGAAGCTCCAAGAGACCTTTTCTTTGTAGTTAATTTTATTTGTTATTTTGTTTAACTTAATATCAACCTTTTTCACCCATAATTCTATTTTCTTTTAAAGCTAACTTGTAGAAGAAAATTCACCATTTCATTTCCTTCACTAGAGTCACTTGTACGATGAAAACCCATCCCTATGGACGATCCTAGAGCCACTATACTATGTTAGTTGTGCTACCCTAGTGTAAGGTGTTTTAGGTTTTATAAATTTTGTTGATAACTTCCGTCTGAGGATTGAATTAAATTGCAACACCAATTGGGGATGAATCAACATGAATGACTCTCCATCGTGAGTTTAAGGATCCAGTTGCTATAAACAACTAAGGGTTAGGGATAACATGAGATACTCTTGGTTTTGAGCTCAAAGCTCTTAAAACTATGAACAATGTTAGGTTGTGTTTGACATAAATGACTCATTGTCGTGAGCTCGTAGCTCTAGATGCTATGAACAAGTTAGGGTTATAGATGACATGAATGACTCTAAGTCATGAGGTCAAGGCTCTAGATTCTATAAACAACTCTACATTGTGGTTGAAATAAATGACTATGGGTCGTGAGCTTAGTGCTCTAAATGCTATGACCAACATTTGGTTGTGACTGACATGAACGAATCCAAGTTGTGAGCTTATGGCTTTAGATGCTATTAAAAACTCATGGATGTGGATGACATGAGCTACTCTAGTTCATGAGCTCAATGTACTAGATGATATGAACATCTTTGAGCTATGGTTGACATAAACGACCGCTAGTCCTAAGCTCAAGGCTTTAAATGCTATGAACAACTTAGGGTTTTCAATGAGATGAGCTAATTTGGGTCATGAGCTCAAGGCTTCAAATGCTATGAATAACTTTAGGCTGTGGTTGACATGAATGAATCTAGGTCATGAGCTCAGGGCTTTTGATGCTATGAACAACTCAAAGTTGTCAATGACATGAAAGACAATGGGTCATGAGCTTAGGGCTCTAGATACTATGAACAACTCAGAGTTGTGGTTGACATGAAAGACTCTTGGTCGTGAGCTCAAGGGACTAGTTGTTATAAATAGTTAAGGGATATAGATAACATAGGCCATGAACAACTCGGTGTTGTGGTTGACAAGAACGAGTCTTAGTCATGAGCTCAAGGTTCTAGATGCTATGAACAACTTAAGGTTGTGGGTGATATGAGCTACTCTGGGTCATGATCTTAGGACTCTGGGTGCTATGAGAAACTCAGGGTATTGGAAGTTATGAAAGAATTAAGATGCCATGAGCTTATGCCTCTATATGCTATGAGTAACTTAGGGCTATAGATGATATGAACGATTCTTGGTTGATTACTACCAAAAAGTGCTATTTTGTAGACCTAATTATAATGGTTTTAAGCACCTTTGAGTAGTAATCATATTCATTTAACCCAATTAATTCATTAAGGTCCTTAGTAATTGGTTTTAACCATTTTGTGGCAAGTTTACATGTTTTTATCAGCTTATGAATCGATTCAAGCATGCCAAATGATGGAGGAGCTACTTGGACAAGTTAAAGCAAGGATTTTGGACGTTTATAGGCTTGAATTTCAAGTGGAAACACGAGCACAAGCAATGGAGAAGAGGAAAACAGAGTGAAGAAGCAACGAGGACAGCAGCTGCAGTCTTCTTTCGCACTTTTGGACCACTTACCAAAGTCCATTTTTTACATGCTATATACCATTTCAAAGCTCTGGAAGTCAAAAATCCAACGCTTCAAACCGTGTACAATTTGGAGCTAAAATGAGGAAGATATGGCCTTTGGAAGCCAACTGCTCCAGGTTAGGCGAAAATTTCGCATAACACAAGATGTTATGCGAAATTCGCATAACACCTTCAAAATTCGCATAACCCATGCGTGTTGCGAATTTTGCTCTGTTTTTTCCGACTCCACTTTAGATATTTTCCTTTGTATTTTGTGATGTAATTTCCTTTCTTATCCTTGTAACTAACCAATCACAAGCTTTTGCTTTTGTAAAGACTATATAAGGGGTGGAAATCACCTCTTGGAAGATATAGAATATAGAACATATATTACGTTTTAAACTTAGTAAAATAGAGAGCTCTCTCGTTTCACTTTTCTCTTTACTATTTTCTATTTTCTTAGTAGCCAAACAACCTCTAAGGGTTTTTCCTTAGAGGATGATTGGCTAAAACTTTTAGTTTCTCAAAGTATGGATGTTATGTGATGGCTTAGATGCAATCCCATGGAAATTTCTCACACCCGGAAGGTAAGGTAGTCGTTTTTCATTAAAGGTTCATTAATGCAAAGTTTGATTTTTATTTCCTTTGGACAACTTCCAACGGCCAATACTTGATAAGCTTTTGGATTTCTATCCATTAGTTATCTCCTACGAGCTATTGGAAGGTGAGGTTTTCAATTCCAAGTTTTGTATTAATCCATTAGAACCAATTTCAATGGCCATTGAAAGGTGGGTTTATCACCTAGAATGACTTTGAGTTGCCAATATTTGGTAAGCTTTTGGCTTTAGACCATTAGTTATCTCTTACGAGCCATTCAAAGGAAGTCTAAGGTGAATAACCATTGATGAAATTCACTACCATCTGTTTTGTCATTTTAAAGGATTAAAACTTGATTTGCTAAATCCATACCGGTTCGGGAAGCAAGCATCACCATAGTTGCAACCCCAACGCGAGGAGTCTATCCTGAGATTTCCAATTTGCATAAGAGCCAGAGCATAGCTATCCTATCTTTGAGAAACTTGTTTTTACACCCTTTCATTTTAGTCTTTAATGTTAGCTTAGATTAGTTCAAAATCTTTCTAAAACATTTACATCTTCTTTTAAAGCTAACATCCATAAGAAAATCACCTATTTTCCTAATTTGAATATCACTTGTGTTTGCGAAAACCCTTCCCAATGAACGATCCTAGAACCACTACGCTATAGTAGCTTGGCTACTTTAGTAATAGTATTCAAGGTATAAATTTTGTTGATACACCTTTAAAGCTAAGCTACTATGAGTCGAATCATTGGTTGTGAGCCATGGCTCTAAATTATATGAACAACATAGGGCTATGGATGACATGAATGACTATGGGTAGTGAGCTTGGGGCTTTAGATGCTACAAATAACTCAGGGTTGTGGTTGACATGAATACCTCCAGGTCATCAGCTCAGTATTCTAGTTGCTATGAATAGCTTAGGGTTGTGGTTGACATGAATGGCTCTGGGTCGTGAGCTCACAACTTTAGATGCTATGAACAACTTAAGGCTATGGATTATGTGAACTACTCTGGGTTGTGAACTCAAGGCTCTAGATGCTATGAATTGCTCAAGTCTGTGGATGACATGAACGACTCTAGGTCATTAGCTCACAACTCGAGATGCTATGAATAGATCAAGGTTGTGGATGATATGAGCTACTCCAGGTCGTGAACTCGAGGCTTTAGATGCTATCAATGACTCAAGGCTATGGATAACATGAACGAATTTTGGTCATGAGATTAGGGCTCTAAATGCTATGAACAACAGAGGGTTGTGGATGATATGCACAAGTCTAAGTCGTGAGCTCGAGGATCTAGATGTTATGAAGAGCTTAGGGTTATGGATGATATGAAAGAGTTTGGGTCGTGAATAAAAGTGTTGTGGATGCTATGAATAGCAAGGCTATGGATGAAATGAATGACTTCAGGTCATGAGCTCAAAGCTCTAAATATTATGAATAACTTAAATTTGTGAATGATATAAACAACTTGGGATCTCGTGAGCCCTTTAGAAGGTATGAACTACTCGGGTTGAGGTAGATATGACCGATTCTTAGTTATGAGCCCATGGCACTAAATGCTAAGAACAACTTAGCATTGCGAATGAGATGAACTACTTTACATCATGAGCACTAGTCTCAAGATGCTATGAACAACTAAGGGTTATAGATGACATGCATGATTCTATGCCGTGAGCTCAAAGCTCTAAATGTTTTAAACAACTTTGGGCTACGGATGATATGAACTATTATGGCTTGTGAACTCAAGGATTTAGATACTATGAGTAACTCATGGTTATGGATGACATAAACGGTTTTCGGTGGTGAGCTCAAACCTCTAGATGCTATAAATAGCTCAGGGCATTAGATGATATGAACAATTTTACGTCATATTCTCAAGCCTCTAGATTCTATTAATAGCTTAGGGTTGTGGATAACATGAATGACTTTGGGTGATGAGTAGAGGACTCTAGATACTCTAAAGAACTTAAAACTGTGGTTCATATGAATGACTATGGGTCATGAGCTCAAGGCTCTAGATGCTATGAATAACTCATGCCATTGGATGACATGAGCTACTCTAGGTCGTTAGCTCATGGTTTTAGATGTTATGAACAACTTAGGATTATGGATGATATGAACGAATCAGGATCCTATGAGTTCAGACTTTTAGATCATACGATCAAATCAAGGCTATGAATCATATGAATGATTCTTGGTTCTAAGCCCAAAGCTCAAAATGTTATGAGCAACTCAAGGTTATAGCAGACATGAACGACTCAATGTCATGAGCTCAGGGCTTTAGATGCTATGAACAACTCAGGGTTGTGGTTAACATTAATGACTATGGGTCGTGGGTTTAGGGCTCTAGATGTTATGAGCAACTGAGGGTTGTGCATGATATGAATGACTTCAGGTCATGAGCACAAGACACTAAATACTATGAATAGCTTAGGCTTGTGGTTCACATGAACATCTTCGAGTCGTGAGCTCGGGATTGTAGATGCTATGAATAACTTAAGGCTATCGATGACATGAACTTTGATAGGTCATAAGCAGAGGTCTCTAGATACTATGTACAACTCACAATGGTGGATGATATGCACGATTCTAGGTCGTGAGCTCAAGGATATAGATGATATGAACAACTTAATTTTGTGGATGACATGAACAATTTTGGGTCATGAACTCAAGGCTCTAGATGTTCTGAATAGTTCAAGGTTGTGGATGAAATGAACGACTACAGGTCATGAGCTTAGGGCTTAAGATGGTATGGATAATTAAGGATGATAGATAACATTAATGACTCTAGGTCCTGAGCTTAGGGTTATAGATCCTATGAAGAGCTTAGGGTTGTAGATGACATGACTGACATTAGGTCATGAGCTAAGGGCTTGAGATGCTATCAACAGCTCAACGCTATGGTTGACATTAACAACTATGGGTCGTGAGTTGAGGACTCTAGATGCTATGAGTAGCTTAACGCTATGGATGACATGAATGAGTCTGAGTCATGAGCTCAATGCTCTAGATGCTATGAACAGCTTAAGGTTGTGGATGACATGAGCTATTGTGGGTCATGAGCTTAGGGCTATAGATTCTATTATCAGCTTAGGATTGTCGATGATATGAACAATTTGGGATCCAATGAGCTCAGGCCTCTAGGTGCTACGACCAGCTCAGGGTTGTGGATGATAAGAATGATTCTTGGTCATGAGCTCATGACCCTAATGTCTGCTCAAGGCTTTAGATGCTTTGAATAGCATAGGGTTGTGGATGATAAGAACAACTCAAGATCCCGTGAGCTCAAGCCTCTAGATTTTATGAACAACTCAAGGCTGAGGATGATATGAACGATTCTAGGTCGTGAACTCAAGGCTTTAGATGTTATGAATAGTTCAGAGTTCTGAATGAAATAAACAACTTTAGGTCATGAGCTCAAGGCTCAAGATGGTATGAATAGCTCAGGGTTATGGATAACATGAATGAATTTGGGTCATGTGCTCGAGGCTATAAATCTTATGAACAAATCAGGTCTATGGATGACATGAACGACATTGGATCATGAGCTTAGGGCTCAGAATGATATCAATAGCTCAAGGCTATGGCTGACATGAACGACTTCGAGACATCAGCTCAAGGCTCTAGATACTATGAATACCTCCGTGTTGTGGATGACATGAGTTACTCTATGTTGTGAGCTTAGGGCTTTCAATGCTATGATCAGTTGAAGATTAGGGATGATAAGAATGACTCGGGATCCTGTGAGGTTAGGCCTCTAGATGTTATGACTAGCTCAGGGTTGTGAATGATATGAATGATTCTTGGTTGTGAAACCATGGCCCTAAAGGCTATGAATATCTCAGGGCTGTGAATGAAATAAACGACTCAAGGTCATGAGCTCAAAGCTCTAGATGCTATGAATAACTTAGGGTTATAGTTGACATGAACAACTCTAGGTCATGAGATTATGGTTCTAGATGTTATGAATAGCTTAGGGTTATAGATGACATGAACGAGTCCGAGCAGTCAACTCAAGCCTGTGGATGCTTTGAACAAATCAAGGTTGTGGATAATAAAATGACTCGAGATCCCGTTAACTCATGCCTCTAGATGCTATGAATAGCTTAGGATTAAGGATGATATCAACGATTCTTAGTCGTGAGCCTATGGATTTAAATGCTATGAATAGCTCAGTGCTGTGGTAGACATGATTGACTCTGGGTCGTGAGCATAGCGCTATAGATGCTATGAACAACTTGGGATTGTGGTTGACATAAACGACTCCGAGTCTTGAGCTTAGAGCTCTAGATGGTGTTAATAAATCAAGGCTATGACTTACATGAATGATTCTGAGTCGTGGGCTCAAGCCTCTAGATACTATGAACAACTCAGGGATAAGGAAGATATGAACTATTCTTGGTCATGAGCCTCTAGCTAAAAATGCTATGAACAACTTAGGATTGTGGTTGACTTGAACAACTCTAGGTCGTGAGCTTAGGGTTCTAAATGCTATGAACAACTCAGAACTAAGGTTGACATGAACAACTCGAGGTCATGAGAAGAGGCTTCTAGATGCTATGAACAACTTTGGGCTGAGGATGATATGAGCGATTCTAAGTCATGAGCCTATGGCTCTAAGTGCTATGAAAAGCTTAGGGATGTAATTGACATGAATAACTCTGGGTCATGAGCTTAGGGCTCTAGATCTTATGAATAGCTCATGACATGGCTGAAATGAATGACTTTAGGTCGTGAGCTCAGGCCTCTAAATGCTATGAATAGCCTTAGGCTGAGGATGATATGAACGATTCTAGGACGTGAGCCTATGGTCTAAATGTTATGAATAGCTAAGGGTTATAGATGACTTGAACAACATCGGGTCATGAGCTCAGGACTATAAATGTTATGAACTTCTCAAGGTTGTTGTTGACAAGAATGAATCTGGGTTGTGAGCTCAGGGCTCTCGATGCTATGAATAACTTGAGTCCATAGATCACATGAATGACTTTAGATCGTGAGCTCAAGGCTCTAAATGCTATGAACAACTCAAGGTTGTGGATGACATGAGCTACACCAAGTCGTGAGCTCAATGATGTGAATGCTATGAATGGCCCAATGTTATGAATGATTTGAATGACTTAGGATCCCGTGAACTGAGTAATCTAGATGCTATGAACAACTCAAGGTTGTGGATGTTATGAACGATTCTTGGTTGTGAGCCCATGACGCTAAATGCTATGAACAACTTAGGGTTATGGTTGACATGAACTGCTTTGGGTCATGAGCTTGGGCCTCTTAATGCTATGAATAGCTCAAGGTTGTGGTTGACTTGAATGACTATGGCTCATAACCTCTAGGCTCTCGATGCTATGAATAGTTCAATGTTGTAGATGATATGAACGACTCAAGATCCTGTGAGTTAAAGCCTCTAGATTGTATGAACAACTTAAGGTTGTGGATGGTATGAACGATTCTGCATCATGATCTCGAGGATGTGGATGACCTGAACAAATCTAGGTCATGAGATCAAGGTTGTAGATACTATGAACAGGTTTGGGTTGTGGTTGACATGAATGGCTCAAGGTTGTGAGCTTAAGGCTCTAAAAGCTATGAACAATTGAGGGTTTTAGATGAAATGAACGACTCGAGAACCTATAGGCTCAAGACTCTAGAGGCTATCAACAACTCAAGGTTGTGGTTGACATCAACGACTCTAGGTTGTGAGCTCCAAGCTCTAGATGTTGTGAACAACTTGAGATTGTGGATGACATGAACGACTCTAGCTCATAAGCTTAGGGATTTAGATATTATAAACAACTCAGGGTTGTGGTTGATAAGAACAACTCCAGGATGTGAACTCAGGGATCTAGATATGTAGATGCTATGAACAACTTAGGGCTATAGATGATAAGAATGACTTGAGGTGGTGAGCTTAGGATTTTAAATGTTATGAATAACTCAAGGCTCTACATGACATGAACAACTTTGGGTCATGTGCTCGAGGCTCTAGTTGCTTTGAATAGCTCGTAGTTTTAGAGGATATGAATGGCTTTGAGTCGTGAGCTCAATGGTCTAGAAGCTATGAATAGCTCAGAATTGTGGATGATATAAATGACTCTAGGTCATGAGGTCAAGGCTCAAGATGTTGTGAGCAAATCGGGACTATGACTGACATGAACAACTTTAGGTTATGAGCTTTGAGCTCTGGATGCTATGAAAAGATTAGGGTTGTTGATGACATGAATAACTCTTAGTCATGAGCTTAGGGCCTTTGACGTTATAATCAACTTAGGGTTATGAATCAAATGAACGACTCTAGGTCTTGAGTTCGGGGATCTAGATTATATGAACAACTTAGAGCTATGGTTGAGAGGAACAACTCTAGGTCATGAGCTTAGGGCTCTGGATGCAATGAATAGCTCAAGGCTATGAATGACATGGGCTACTCTACATCATTAGCATAGGGTTCTGGATGGTATGAATAGCTCAAGGGTGTGAATGATATGAATGATTCTTGGTCTTGGGCCAATAGCTCTAAATGCTATGAATAATTTAGGGCTCTGGATCATATATGCAACTCAAGGCTCTAGTAGTAATGAATAGCTGATTACTACTCAAAAAGTGCTATTTCATAGCTTGTAACTAACTCTTTTAAACACTTTTGAGTAGTAGTTATCACCTTTTAACTCAATTGGCATGTTAAGGACCCTTGCAATCAATTCTAATCAAAGTATGTTAAGTTTTGGTGTTTTGATAGCTTTTTGACCACCAAAGCAAATCTGAGATGGAGGAGAGTTCTTTGGAAACCATGCAAGGAGTATACCCAGAAAGGGCGTCCGGATACATCATCGGAGGACATTCGGACAACATATTTGGGTAGGAATTACACCCGGCTGCCGCCAATTTGTATCCGCCTGCCTCCAATTTGTACCTGGTCGTCACCAATTTCCACCCGGATGTTCACGTCCGGAATTCTGACGCCGGATGGGAGAGGAGGCGTTTCAACTTCTCCGGACGGACGTATCTGGATCATCTGATAGCCGCCTACCTGGATGGGAGAGCAGCCATTTTGCATAGTGCCGCGGTGTTCTCTTGAAGCTTCCAGATATTTACGACCGACACTTTGGGATATTTTGATCTAGATATTTTGAGATATTTCGCTTTAGATATTTTATGTCTAAATTCCCAAAGTCTCCTTGTAGCCCACCAATTATAGGATTCCTTAGTTATTAAGTTTGGAAAAAGGGTGAATAAACCCTTATCTATAGTTTGTAATTTCCTTTACAGGAAATATATCGAATATATTATCGATCATAGATCTTGGGAGTTTGTTCTCAGAGATCAATCCTTTGTATAGTTTTGCAAGGAAGTAAAATACAGAGCACTTGCTCTGCTTTTGTTTTCTCATTCTTTTTCTTTCTAGCCAATCAAACTCTGAGGATTTTTCCTCAGAGGATGAGAGGCTAGACTCTTCGTCTCTTGGAGTGAGGAAAGCTGGGTAAGTTTCCACATGCATAAATTGGAAGTTTTGTTGTTTTAGTTTTTAATGAAGAGAAAGTGTGACCCGTTAATGGTTTTTACCTTTTTAGTTTAACTTAAAACGCCTTTAAATCACCTGGGCCAACACTTGGTAAGGCAAGTGATCTCCATCCATTGAGATGCACTAGTTTATCTCTTGCGAGCCTTTGAGAGGTGGTTTGAAGGTAGGATTTTCTAGAATAGCCAACACTTGGTAAGCTTTTGGATTCCAAGGAGACATCCATTAGTTATCTCTTGCGAGGTTTTGACGGATAATCCAAGGTTAAAGATCACCTTGAATGGCAAGTGCTAAGTGAGAGGTATGAGTCATTGCAAGGTGCATCAGTGAGAGGGATTTAGTGTTTGAACCCATTAATGGGAAGCATCTATACAATACCGGTTCGAGAAATAACTATATGTTAAATCTCCAATGCGAGGAAAATAAACAAGTGACCGGAACTCCCTTTTTGTTCAAGGAATCTGATCCTAGTGATCTAAACTCCAAGAAACACTTTTCTTTGTAAGTAAAATCAATTACTATTTTTGGTGAGTTTAAAACCAAACCTTTTTCATTCAAACATCTTTATGTTTTCTTTTAAAGCTAACCTTGAAATGAAAAGGCACCAATTCAGCTTTGAATTAATATCAATTGTGAAGTGAAAACCCATCCTAGTGAACGATCCTAGAGCCACTATGCTATAGTAGCTTTGTCTTTGCTACCCTAGTTCATGGTGTAATAGGTTATAAATTTTGTTGATTACTCCCGTAATCAAGGATACCAGCTGGACACGAATCAGCTGAGACACCGACTGGGCACGAATTAAATGGAAAGGAGATTGGAAGAGCTAGAAATGAAGAATATGCAAGAAGTGTAAGCCATCTCTCAGACACCATTGCAAGCTATGCCTTGTGCCATTTGTCTATCTTATGAGCACTTGGGGGAAGAGTGTCTTACCATTCCAGTCGTGAGGGAAATGTTTGGTGATTGCAACACCTACAATTCCAATTGGAGGGACCATCCAAATTTCTCTTGGAAACCATAGCCACCTCAGTATCAACAACCTGCTCAAGCACCACAGCAAGCCTTAAACCTTGAACAAGCTATGATGAATCTTAGCAAGGTCATGGAAGACTTTGTTGAAGCTAAAAAATCCATCAATGCTCAGCTTAGTCAATGAATTGACAGGATGGATGGAGTGCAACATGATCTATCTCAGAAGATAGATAATCTCCAAGATTCAATCTTAAGGTTTGCCAACCTCAACACAGTGCAAGAGAAAGAAAACTCTCCTTCTCAACCTTATCAAAATACCAAGGGTATCCATAAAATGGAGGCTAAGGAGGGAGATAAAGAGGTTGATCTGCCCACATGCAAGCTAGAGCATGAGGTAGAAAGTGAAGCAGAGAAATAAAAGAGGGAGGAGATCAAAGGAAATAGAAAGGGGAAAAGTACAGAAAAAGATGACTATATAGATGAAGAACCACAGAGGATAGTCATCAAGGAAGAAATGAAGAAACACATCCCTCCACTTTTCCTCCAAGCTTTGTATGGCAAAATCATACAGAGCAAGTCTCAAGTGAGGGATGCAAACTTCATATGGGATTCGGGCAAGCTAAATCAGGATCAAATTTTTTTGATGGACTTAGTCTTTTTAAAAGACTAGCTAGTCCATATCTTTTTGTTTTATTTTATTACTTGTTTTAATTTTGATTTCAATGCTTTAACTTTGATGCAATGCTTTAATTTTAATTTGTTTTGATGTAACATAGGTTTTTGGATGATCAAAATCAAGATGACTGTGCAAACAATGAGCTGAAATGTCGCAGCTACACCCCCATTTCGCTACTGTTGGACAGATTTTTAGAGCACTTCCTGGAGCTCAAATTATGCATACTATATCTTGTTTCGAAGCTTGGGAAGTCATGAGTCCAATACTTCAAACAGTACACGATTTGGAGTTGAAACGAAGAAGTTATGGCCATTTGAAGACGAGTGCGCAAAGTTGAGCGGGAATTTCGTAGCTGAGACGCCATTTGGAAGGGTGTTTCGCAGCTGCAAAACCACCCTTGGGCACACGAGTGCCACTTCGCAGCACCGTACGCCCATTTCGTAGCTGTGAAATGGGCTGCGAAAATCCCCCTCCTTACCAACAGAGCCCCGCGCACCCTGGAATCACACACATGAAGCCTCTTACTCCATTTCTGACCTCCTTAAACCATCAAAGCCCATAGCTCTAGCTGAGAGCTCCAGTTGAGGAGACTATGCCATGTAAGGAGACTATCAGAACAGAGGTTAAAGTCCTAATCCAACCCACTCAAGAGGCCACCACAGATGCATCAGCTCAAAAGGACCCTACCATTACTTGATCATCTCTTTACTTTTTGTCTTTATATATTATACATAATTCCATGTTTTGATGTTTTATACTATGGGATTGGATGTATTATTGATGATACATCATATATAGACATTTTTTTTGTTTAACCTTGGCATTTTTCTATTTCCTCTACTCACTAACTCTTTTGTTTTTTTTGAAACATGTGGTTTCTCCTATACGACTCAGATTCCATGTCACTAAGGAGGTACCACTTCCTCCCTATTTTTCAATCGCTTTTGTCACATTGAGGACAATGTTCAGCTTGGTTGGGGGGAGAGTTGAGGAAGGAAGTTTTGTTATTAATGCTAAGTTATTTTGGTAATTTAGTTGCTTTTTGCTTAATTTTTAAAATTTTTAAAGTTTTTATTCTACTCTTCATGGTTATTAAGGAAAAATTTTCAAAAATGAAAAGGGAGAAATTGAATTTTTGTCTTTTTGCTTGACTTAGAGTTTGTATTATGCTTACTAAAGTTGATGAATTGTTGAAATTTCTATTGAATTCAAGCTTATGTCTTCCACTTTAAGCTATTCACACACTGTGCCCAATAGGTTCCGATAATAAGATGAAAAACTATTTCCCTCTTAACTTAGGAAATTTTAGACTTGGTACCTTTGACCTCATTTAATAGTGTTGGGACACCTTATTAAAGGCCAATGAGCCTTTAAAAAAAATGTTTGCTTGCCTTGAAACCTGAGCAAGGTCTGAGGGGTATATTGTGAAAATCTTTAAAACCTGGTGCCCTAAGCCTTAATTGGTTGGGAGTCACTGACCTCAATGCTCGTTACAAGGGTGAATAGGTGGAGTTTAACATACTGTAGGTGCTTGAGTATTGAAATATATTCTCAAAAGTCCAAGGTAAAATCCGAGGAGTTAGTGGTTGAAAAATCCTTAAAACTTGATGCCCTAAACCTTAATTGGTTGGGAGTCATCGATGAACCCCTGTTACATGGACAATTTAGAAAAGAAATACCTTTAAGCCTTGTACTCCTACAATGAAAAAAAATTGTGAAAAAAGAGGTGCGTTCTTAGCCTATTGGAGGTTGACCAGTTTGCTAAGCTTTGAAAAAGAACTAGGTTGGGGGGAGAGATTAGTTCAACATACTATATTCGGAAGCTAATAAATAACACTTAGATTTTTATGGAAGAGTAAGGTTTGACCATTTGGGAGTGGAAACTCTTTTAAAGCTTAAATTTGCATAATGCCTTCTCTTTAAAGATAGTGATTAGACAAGTTATTTGATAACTCTTGTTGAAGTTTGAGTTTTATTTCTTTATTGTTCCATGTGAGAGTTAGATCATCATGCCACTTGAAAATTATTTTTTAATCAGCATGATGTTGTAAATTATAGTAATATTTATTTTTATTTTCTCTCATTCATTGCTAAGGGACTAGCAATATGTCGGTTGGGGGAGTGTGATTACTACTCAAAAAGTGCTATTTCATAGCTTGTAACTAACTCTTTTAAACACTTTTGAGTAGTAGTTATCACCTTTTAACTCAATTAGCATGTTAAGGACCCTTGCAATCAATTCTAATCAAAGTATGTTAAGTTTTGGTGTTTTGATAGCTTTTTGATCACCAAAGCAAATCTGAGATGGAGGAGAATTCTTTGGAATCCATGCTAGGAGTATACCCGGACAGGGTGTCTGGATACATCATCGGAGGACATCCGGACAACATATCCGGGTAGGAATTACACCCGGCTGCCTCCAATTTGTACCCCACCTGCTGCCAATTTGTACCCGGCTGCCTCCAATTTGTACCCGACTGTCGCCAATTTCCACCCGGATGTTCACGTCCGGAATTCTGACGCCGGATGGGAGAGGAGGCGTTTCAACTTCTCCGGACGGACGTATCCGGATCATCTGATAGCCGCCTACCCAAATGGGAGAGCAGCCATTTTGCATAGTGTCGCGGTGTTCTCCTGAAGCTTCCAGATATTTACGACCGACACTTTAGGATATTTTACTCTAGATATTTTGGGATATTTTGCTTTAGATATTTTATGTCTAAATTCCCAAAGTCTCCTTATGGCCCACCAATTATAGGATTCCTTAGTTATTAAGTTTGGAAGAAGGGTGAATAAACCCTTATCTATAGTTTTTAATTTCCTTTACAGGAAATATATCGAATATATTATCGATCATAGATCCTGGGAGTTTGTTCTCAGAGATCAATCCTTTGTATAGTTTTGCAAGGAAGTAAAATACAGAGCACTTGCTCTGCTTTTGTTTTCTCATTCTTTTTCTTTCTAGCCAATCAAACTCTGAGGATTTTTCCTCAAAGGATGAGAGACTAGACTCTTCATCTCTTGGAGTGAGGAAAGCTGGGTAAGTTTCCACATGCACAAATTGGAAGTTTTGTTGTTTTAGTTTTTAATGAAGAGAAAGTGTGACCCGTTAATGGTTTTTACCTTTTTAGTTTAACTTAAACCGCCTTTAAATCACCTGGGCCAACACTTGGTAAGGCAAGTGATCTCCATCCATTGAGATGCACTAGTTTATCTTTTGTGAGCCTTTGGGAGGTGGTTTGAAGGTAGGATTTTCTAGAATAGCCAACACTTGGTAACCTTTTGGACTCCAAGGAGACATCCATTAGTTATCTCTTACGAGATTTTGACGGATAATCCAAGGTTAAAGATCACCTTGAATGCCAAGTGCTAGGTGAGAGGTATGAGCCATTGCAAGGTGCATCAGTGAGAGGGATTTAGTGTTTGAACCCATTAATGGGAAGCATATGTATAATACTGGTTCGGGAAATAACTATATGTTAAATCCCCAATGCGAGGAAAATAAACAAGTGATCAAAACTCCTGTTTTGTTCAAGGAATCTGATCCTAGCGATCTAAACTCCAGAAAACACTTTTCTTTGTAAGTAAAATCAATTACTATTTTTGGTGAGTTTAAAACCAAACCTTTTTCATTCAAACATATTTATGTTTTCTTTTAAAGCTAACCTTGAAATGAAAAGGCACCAATTTAGCTTTGAATTAATATCAATTGTGAAGTGAAAACCCATCCCAGTGAATGATCCTAGAGCCACTATGCTATAGTAGCTTTGTCTTTGCTACCCTAGTTCATGGTGTAATAGGTTATAAATTTTGTTGATTACTCCCGCAATCAAGGATACCAGCTGGACACGAATCAGTTGAGACACCGACTGGGCACGAATCAATAGCTCAGGGTTGTTGTTTACATGAACAACTTAGGGTTGTGGATGAAATCAATGACTTCAGGTAGTGAGCTTAGGTCTCTAGAAGCTATGAATGATTTCGTGCCCAGTTGGTGTATGTCCTATTGATTGGGGCTCAATCAACTGGTGTACCTTGATTTCGGTCCTCAGACGGGAGTAATCAACAAAATTTATAACCTATTTCACCATGTACTAGGATAGCCTCAGCTAGCATAGCATAGTGGCTCTAGGATCGTTCACTAGGAAGGGTTTTCAACTTACTACTGAAATTAATTCAAAGTTGAATTGGTGCTTTTTCATTTCAAGGTTAGCTTTAAAAGAAAACATAATGTTTGGTTGAAAAAAGATTGGTTTTAAGCTAACCAAAAACAATAATTGAAATTACTTATAAAGAAAAGTGTTTCTTGGAGTGTTTGGATCACTGGGGTCAGGTTCCTAACAAAAAAATAGAGTTCCGGTCACTTTAATCTTTTCCTCGCATTGGAGATTTAACATATAATTATTTCTCCAACCGATGTGGTACAAATGCTTCCCTTTAATGGGTTCAAGCACTAAATCCCTCTCACTGATTCATCTTGCAATGGCTCATGCCTCTCATCTAGCATTTTCCATTCAAAGTGATCCTTAACCTTGGATTTCCCTTCACAAGCTCGCAAGAGATAACTAATGGATGTCTCCTTAGAGTCCAAAAGCTTACCAAGTGTTGGCTATTCTAGAAACCTTTGAACCACCTCGCAAAGGCTCCGCAAGAGATAAGCTAGTGTATCTCAATGAACGGAGATCACTTGCCTTACCAAGTGTTGGCCAAGGTGATTTAAAGGTGTTTTAAGTTAACTAAAAACGTAGAAACCATTAACATGTTACACTTTCTCTTCATTAAAAGCTTAAACAACAAAACTTCCAATTCTTGCATCCAACACCTTACCTAGCTTTCTTAACTCCAAGAACAAAAAGCCTAGCCACTCATTCTCTAAGGAAACATCCTCAGAGCTTGTTTGGCTAGTAAGAAAATACAATCAAAATGAGTAGGTAAGCCAAAGCAAAGCTCTGTGTATTACTTCCTTCAAAACTATACAAAACATTGTCTCTGAGAACAAACTCCCTAGATGTCTGTGTAAAGAAAATTACAAACTATATATATGAGGTTATTCACCCTTTGTTCTTACTTATTAACTAAGGAATCCTATGATTGGTGTATTATAATGAGAAAATGGGATTTTAAACAATAAATATCTTAAGAAAAAATCTAAAAGAGTCGGTCGCAAATATCTGGAAGCACTCAGGTGGATTTCGCAGCATTGAACATGGGCTGCGAGATTTTGCAAGCTGAAAGTCTTCATTTCGCACAAAAAGGCTGATTTCGCAGCTAGCACATTGTGATTTTGTAGCTGCGAAATTGGCTTTCAGCTTGGTGCGATTGTCTTCAAATGGCCATAACTTCTTCGTTTCAGCTCTGATTTGCACACCATTTAAAGTGTTGGACTTTTGACTTCCTGAGCTTCGAAATGATATATAGTGTGTATAAAATGGACTCTAGAAAGTGCTTGAAATATGCCCTACAGTTGCTGTCCTCTTGGATTTCATGTTAGATTCCTCTGTTTTTCCTCCTTGCATTCTTGATTGGCTTTGGCAAAGAACTACGAAGCTCCAAAGCTTGAATTATTTATGTAAATGAGCTTCCATTTTCTTTGCCATGGACTATACAAAGATCTCCCTCATTCTTGGATTGCTTTGGTGATCAAAAAGCTATTAAAAACACCAAAACTTAACACAATTTGATTAGAAATGATTGCAAGGGTCCTTAACATGCCAATTGAGTTAAAAGGTAATAACTACTACTCAAAAGTGTTTAAAAGAGTTAATTATAAGCTATAAAATAGCACTTTTTGAGTAGTAATCACTCCCCCCAACCGACATATTGCTAGTCCCTTAGCAATGAAAGAGAGAAAAAGAAAAATAAACAGTAAAATAATTTACAACATGATGCTGATCACTTCAAAAAAATTTCAAGTGCTATGATGATCAAACTCTCACATGGAACATTAAAGAAATAAAACTCAATCTTCGACAAGAGTTATCAAATACCTTGCATAATCACAATTCATAAAGAGAAGGCATCAGGCAAATTTAAGCTTTAAAAGAATTTCCACTCCCAAAGGGTCAAACCTTACTCTTCCACAAAAATCTAAGTGTTACTTATTAGTTTTCGAATATAGTATGCTGAACTAATCTCTCCCCCCAACCTAGTTCTTTTTCAAAGCTTAGCAAACTGATCAACCTCCAATAGGCTAAGAACGCACCTCTTTTATTTCATACTTCTTTTTTCTTATTGTAGGAGTACAAAGCTAAAGGTATTGTTTTCTAAATTGTCCATGTAACAGGGATCCATTGATGACTCCCAACCTATCAAGGCTTAGGGCATCAAGCTTTAAGGATATTTTGACCACTAACTCCTCGGATTTTACCCCTGGACTTTTGAAAATGAAATATTAATACCCAAGCACCTATAGTATGTTAAACTCCATGTATTCACCCTTATAATGAGCATTAAGGTCAGTGACTCCCAACCAATGAAGGCTTAGGGCACCAGGTTTTAAAGATTTTCACCATATACCCCTCAGACCTTGCTCGGGTTTCAAGGCAAGTAAAACATTTTTTCTTTCTTTTTTCAAAGGCTCATTAGCCTTTTATAAGGTGTCCCAACACTATTAAAATGAGGTCAAAGGTACCAAGTCTAAATTTTCCTAAGTCAATGGGGTAAAATAGTTCTTCATTTTATAAACAGAACCTAGTGTGCACAATGTGTGAATAGCTTAAAGTGGAAGAACTAAGGTTGAATTCGATAGAAGTTTCAACAATTCATCAACTTTAGTAAGCATAATACAAACTCTAAGTCAAGTAAAAAGACAAAAATTCAATTTCTCCCATTTTATTTTGAGAATTTTTCCATAATAACCATGGAGAGTAGAATAAAAACTTTAAAAAATTTTAAAATTAAGCAAAAAGCAACTAAATTATCAAAATAACTTAGCATTAATAGAAAAACTTCCTTCCTCAACTCTTCTCCCCCCAACCAAGCTGAACATTGCCCTCAATGTGGCAAGAGCGATTGAAAAACAGGGAGAAAGTGGTACCTCCTGAGTGACATGGAGTTTGAGTAGAATAGGAGAAACCACATGTTTGAAAAAACAACAAAAATTATGAGTAGAGCAAATAAAATAAGATTATACCAAGTATACTAAAAAAATGATAGATATGTATTACTTTAAGAAAGTACACTATGGAGCAAAAACAAGTAATATAACCAATCCCAATATATAAAACATAAAAAACGTGGGATTATGAGTTCTAGTAAAGTAAAGAAATACAGAAAAGAAAATAGATAAATGATCATATGGTGGTGGGAGGATCATGTGGAGATGATGGCTCGGCTGTAGAAGTCTGAGTGCTCGGGATGGATGCCTCTATCTGTCTTGTAGTAGTCTCCTTAGGGGGCATATTCTGTTCTGCTAGAGGAGGGCCCTGGGATGGATCTGTAGGCTCTAATGTGATAGGCATATCGTGCTCAGGTGGCGATAGAATACCCAAATGCTGCTGTATCTGCTTAAGGATGGCAGTATGCTGGGTCTGGATGGCAATAAGCTAATCCTGATGGGCACGTATGGCCGCCATCTACTAGGTCAGGATGCTCTAAGTAGCGGTCAATGTCTGCAAAGTATGACATAGGCCTCTGAACTCTGAAATGGATATGGCAATCCTAGACTCAAATGGATGAAGCTCGAATGCAGCTGGTACAACTGGCGGAGTCCCTAGTGTGGCAGAAGGAGCAGAAGATGCAACATCAGGCATAGGTCCTATAGAGGGCACTGTAAGGGCAGGTGCTCTCATGTCCGTAGGTATCTCAACCGGCTGTGGCTCCTCTGGATGCTTTGGATGTGGTATCTCTGGATGCTCTGGTCCAACTAGGGCTCCTGGCTCTGCATCATAGGCTGTCATACTCGTCCATTTGTTGAGAGTGAATATCTCTTGGAAAATGCGTATGCGCTAAAGCTGAGGCTCAAGAAGGATACCCCAAGTGCTCCAAGATCTGACAGAGCAATCTCGGAAATAAAAGTGGAATGGCATCCGCTCTCTCCAGCTTCTTCATGTGGACCTTCTCTTCAAAGTAAAGAAGAGCGGCCATGATGAGATGATGAGGGCTAAAGAAAAATCCCTCTGATATCTTGAACAAGGCCTCTAGTAAAGCTCCTTTCCTCTACACCATATGCTGAAGTGGATAGATGTTGTGGCGCAGAAGTGCATCAATAAAGAACATGCTGGGAGGGAGCTCCTTCTTCAATAGATACGAGCGTGTAGACATCCCTTTGGACAATATGTGAACCATATCACTCTGAGAAGGATGAGCCCACACTCTATAATCCTTTGGACGTGCGGCTCATAAGGAATGCATAGGGCCTCTGCTATGTGTCTGGCTCCCAAGATACCATGACGTTCGTCAATAGTGAAGTGGATGATAGTAGGATCCCGGATGCGATGCGTAGTCATAGACTGATAAAAGTCTAATGCTACACGGGGATAGAAGAAATCCCTTAGAGTCATTAGGTGCTCCAAATGGTACCTTTGCAGTAGATGGAATGAATCTCTAAGCTCTGGCTGAAGCCTGAAGGTCTCTCTATCAAAACAAAGCTCGAAGTGGAATGGCCTAGCCCAACAATCTAAATTGCCCTCTATGGGTGGCTGAGTGACCATAGGCCACCTGATAATCACCTCAGGAGTCATCCCAAAAGGAATCTAAGACTCTGTAGTAGGCGGCTGAGGCTTTGATGAAGGCTCTGATGGCTCTGCTGGCATTGATATCCTTTCTTTCTTCTTAGGGGGGCAGTTAGCTAACTTCTTGGGATGAAATGAGCTTGCCCCTAGTGTAGTGGGTGGTCTCTTGGTCTCATATCATCTCAGAGGAGGACTCGGAGGTGCTCCCTCTACTGAAGATGGGACGACAGGTGGCTGTGAAGGCTCAGTCATGGAGTCTTGCATAGGTGAGACTCTCGGTGCTCTGGTGCGGGTTGACAGAGATGGGGTCTTGACTCCTCTTGTTTTGGCCATGGCCGATGTGAAGAAACTTGAGAAAGGGTGGCCGGAGGTGCGCAAGGGGCTTTGTTTTAGATGGAGGTCCTTTGGAATCCCCTTGAAGATGGTGTTGTGTTTTGGCTCAATTTCGCACATGAGGGGGGTTTTCGCAGAGCAAATGATAGGTGTCAAATGGAATATAGCAATTTAAAGGTTTAAATTGGGATTTAAGTGACGGTTGAGCTTTTCGCAGGAGAAGGCTCATTTCATAGTTTGAGGGTGATTTTGCAGCCAAGGGGCGATTTTGCATGCCACTTCACAGGTCATTTTGCAGCTGTGAAATGGCACCCGTGTGCCAAGGGATTGTTTCGCAGAGGGTGCTTAGGTTGTGAAATGAAGCTTTGGAGGATTTCGTAGCTCGTTTCGCAACTGCGAAATGGGTATTTGGTCTGCAAAATGGCACACGTGTGCCTGAGGAGTGTTTCGCAGGGGGGCTTCGGCTGCGAAATGATTTCGTAGAGGAAGGCCTGTTTCGTAGCAAGACCTTGATTTTGCAGAGGGGGGCTCTTGGCTGTGAAATGGTTTCGCAGAGGAAGCCCATTTTCGCAATGGAGCCCTTTTGGTTGCGAAATTTTCGCAGGGCAATGAATTTCTTTGCCTTTGAGCTCCTTTGGCTTCCTGAGACCTTCCTTCACCTCTTTTGCAATTCCTCCTAAATTTGATCATTCAAAAAGTCTAAGTTATATTAAAATAACATAAATTAAAACTAAGATTAAAATCAAAACAATTAATAAAGCTCTTAAATTAGCAAAATTAAACAAAAATATGGACTTTGGCAAGACTAAGTCCATCTAACCCCTTTTTGATTATGATTTATGTGGCTCAAGGAGGTTGACTTCCTCCTTATCTTGATTGAATGGCTCCATGAATGGTTTGAGACGATGGCCATTGACTTTAAAAGTGTCTGTGCTGTTGGAATTTAGTAGTTCCACCACTCCATTGAGATGCACTTGGTGAATAATGAAAGGGCCTATCCACCTTGACTTTAGCTTCCCAAGAAAGATATGGAGCCTAGAGTCATAGAGTAAGACTCTTTGTCCCTTTCGGAATTCTTTGTTGGAGATTAACTGATCATGCCACCTCTTCATTCTCTGTTTTGCAACTTTGGAATTGATGTAGGCATCATTTCTTAATTCCTCCATCTCATTAAGGTCTAAGCACCTCTTTGCCCCGACTCTGATCAAGTCCATGTTTACCTTCTTAATTGCCCACCAAGCCTTATATTCAACTTCCACAGGGAGATGACATGCTTTGCCATAGACTAGGCGATAAGGAGACATGCCAAAAATAGTCTTATAAGTTGTTCTATATGCCCATAGTGAATCATGGAGCTTAACAGACCAATCTCTTCTACTCATGTTCACCACCTTCATCAATATATTCTTGATTTCTCTGTTTGCTAGCTCAACTTTCCCGGAAGTCTGAGGGTGATAAGGTGTAGCTACCTTATGCTTCACCCCATCCTTGGCTAATAGGGTTTCAAAAGGCTTGTTGCAAAAGTGAGTACCCTCATCACTGATTATGGCCTTGGGCACCCCAAACCTTGAGAAGATGTTCTCTTTGAGAAACTTGAGAACCACTCTGTAGACCCTCAATTTCGTCCTTCTAGCACATGTCCTATTAGATACTTGTTCGATACTTTACAGTAGTTCCTTGGTGGCCCATAGCTACTCACATTACTTACCTTTCTTGAGCCACCTCGGAGACTCTGGTTGAGGGATTGCCTAGCCCCTTATTGTGACCCTTGGCAGTTTTGATTTAGACTTAAGCTTTCCATTCCTTTTTAAGATAGTTCTTAAGCATGTTTAGGTCACTTAGACAATATCCCAATCACTCTAAGGCACTTAGTTCATTAGGCACCACTAGGCCCCCAACCCATTTAGTTCATTCATTGACTCACTTTCTTAGATGGTTACATGATTGGCCTACATGACTTGTATGACTTATATGGATTTCTTTATCATTTTTATTTTTATTTTATTTTATCTTATTACAAGTTTTCTAAATCATATTTCTTGGCTTTTGGGTATGAGGAAATGGGCCGCCATCTATTTGGAAGGAGAATCAACAGAATTTTGAAAAAAAGAAGATTTTGTTTTTTAGAAGGATAGCACATATATTATTTCTATGGGGGAATCGGTTATAAAAAAGGAAGAAAATAAGAAAGGAAAGTATTTTTTTAAAAAAGATTTGGAGCATTCTTAGATTGTCAGAAGGGCAGAGAGAGAAGTCTTCAAGGGAAAAGAAAGGAAGCACGGAAAAGACTAGTGGGAACCGTCTGAGAATACAAAAAACAGTAGAGATTTTCTCATCGGAAGGAAGTGTTTCCAGGCATGTTTATAGTAGACCCCTTCTTGATTCCGATTGTCCTTTTAACGTATGAATTTTCATTGGATTTTGAGTCTCGTTTGGATGCTAGGGGGTAAAGTGATAGAGGTCATATGTTTGTCTACATTGGTACTTGATTGCTTCTATAGATGTTGTTGATTTGTCTCTTTGGAGTTCTCTAATTTTGATTTAGGGTTGAAAGGTTCTATTCTTTTTAAAAAAAATTTCCTATGCATTACATGAGAATTATGGCTATCCTTGTTTGTTGGAATCTGCTCGTACCTCTCTCACCATTCCAAGCCCATTGACAAAGCAATGGAATGTGGCTTGGCTTGGTTATTTTTTTATTTTATTTTTATTTTTATTTTTTTTCTTATCTCTACTCTGTTTTCTGGAGTTCTTTCTCTTTGTGTTCATTTCTTCTTTTCTTTTATTTTTCTAGTTTCCTTTTTTTTGGGGTACCCTGTCCGCCGACATTCCACCTCCTCCAGATATCTCACATCCGGAATCCCGTGCCGCCGCCATTCCACCTTCTCCGGATATCTCGCATCCGAAATTCTATCCCGCCGCCATTCCACCTTCTCCGAATATCTCACATCCGGAATTCTGTCCGCCAACATTCCATCTCCTCCGGATATCTCACATCCGGAATTCTGTCCCGCCGCCATTCCACCTTCTCCGGATATCTCACATTCGGAATTCTGTCCCACCGCCATTCCACCTTCTCCGGATATCTCACATTCGGAATTCTATCCCACCGCCATTCCACCTTCTCCAGATATCTCACATCCGGAATTCTGTTCGCCGACATTCCGCCTCCTTCAAATATCTCACATCCGGAATTCTGTCCACCAACACTCCATCTCCTCTGGATATCTCATATCCGAAATTCTGTCCGGCCAACGTTCCATCTCCTCTAGATGTCTCACATCCAAAATTCTGTCCGCCGACATTCTACTTCCTCCGGATAGCTCACATCCGGAATTCTATCCGGCCAACGTTCCATCTCCTCCAGATATATCACATCCGGAATTCTATCCAATCGACAATTCATATTCCCCGGACAGCTTGGTCGCCTTGCCACACATCATGCTCTTTCTAATGTTTCTTTTTCTTCTTTTTTGTGATCTTATACATCTTAAATTTAGATTTCAAAACCATTTTCCGACAAAATGACTTCAGTTTTCGTTAAGCTTCTTTAGGAGTTTCTAGGTTAAAAATCCAAATTTCAACAAATCTTTTGCTGTCATTTTCATTCTGACATGCGTTTTCACTATTTTATTTGATTTTCAGCTATTTTCATGATTTTCTCGATTTTCAACAAGCATGAACAAAATTCATGGTTCCAAATAATGGAATTCACTGAACCAATTCATGCAAAAGTAATTAGGGCTTTGGTGGGGGCTCGACATTCATGATATTCTCATCAATATTGTTTGCTTGATATTTGATTGATTGTGATTCCTCTTTGTGGCATTGAGATTATTTCACACTTGTTACTAAACAAACTTGTTTCCCATAGAGGAGTATTAGCTTGCTATCCGGGTACGCTCTTCCTGCCCTCAAAACTCTAAAATTCTATGAATGTGTATGTTATCATGAGCCATGTCCATGTTTTGATGCCAGAATTGATTGCCTTGATGCTTGTTTGATCATCTTTGATAAAAATGTATATCATGCGTCATATTTTCAAACTAATCTTTGATGTCTTGTGATAGCGCTTAAGAAGCAGTCCAGGTACGTATCTTAAATCTTCTTCATGATTGTGACTGGTTTTCCTATTAAGCATGCTATTTTTTTTTTTAAATCACCTAGCCTACTTAGGTATCTATGATTAATCGGTTAATTGCTATATTTCCCTCAACTTAGTCAGTAGAGACCTTTGTAAGGCTTAGAGGGGTGCTACCTCCTAGAGGTACCTTCCCAATAAGTAACCTGATCCCCGGACTTAGACTTAGGTTTCCCAAAGACATGCTTTTTCCAAAACTATGGAGTCACTTTTTAGGGTTTTTCTTTCCTGTTTTATTTTCCCTTTAAAATAAAAATAAAATAGGTGGCGACTCCAACTTTCTAAAATTAATTTTTCACAAATAAAAAGCGAGTCTCGTCGATCAAGTGGGGACGCATGTGAAAAATGCGGGTCCACACACTCTATGATCATTGTGTTTACAGGGGATTGCCTCAACTTATTTAGAAACATAGTCTACCCCCACCAAAATATAAGAGTTACCAAAAGACATTGGGAATGGTCCCATGAAGTCAATGCCCCAAACATCAAAGAGATCAACTATTAGAATGGGGTTCATAGGCATTTGATTTCTTCGTGTCAGCTTCCTGAGCCTTTGGTATTTATCACAGCTCCTACATATGGTGTGGGCATCTTTGAAGAGTGATGGCCAACTAAACCCTAATTGCAACACCTTCATGGTTGTTTTCTAAGAGGCAAAGTGGCCTCCACATGCACTCTCATGGCAATGGCTGAGGATTCCTTGTTGCTCTTCTTCAGGGACACATTTCCTTATTATTTGATCTGCATAATACTTGAAAAGGAAAGGTTCTTCCCAATAATAGGCATGAATCTTTGCAAAGAAGTGCTTCCTATCTTGTGCTTTCCACTCACTTGGAATTTTACTAATAACAAGATAGTTAGCAATATGAGCATACCAAGGAGTGTTTTCTAGCAACATTAGTGATTCCTCTGGAGAGTCATCATTAATAGGTAAAACATGGGAATTATGCGCTATAGCCAACCTTGAAAGGTGGTCAGCTACCACATTCTCCACTTCTTTTTTATCTCTGATTTGGAGATTGAACTCTTGTAGTAAGAGAATCCATCTAATCAACCTTGCTTTTGCATCTTACTTTGTCAATAAATACTTCAAGGTTGAATGGTTAGTGAAAACAATGATAAAAGACCCTACTAGATAAGCAGGAAACTTGTCTAAGGCAAACACTACAACTAACAATTCTTTCTTTGTGGTTGTGTAATTCCTTTGAGCTTCGTTCAATGTCTTGCTTGCATAGTAGATCACATAGGGCTTTCCATATTCTCTTTGGCCAAGAACAGCTCCTATAGCAAAGTCACTGGCATCACACATCACTTCAAAGGGTAGTTGCCAGTTAGGAGCCCTCACTATTGGAGTGGTTGTCACGAATTGCTTCTATTGATCAAACTCCTTTGACATCTTTCATCCCATACAAATTTAGCATCCTTAGCCAATAATTCATAAAGAGGCTTTGAAAGCTTAGAAAAATATTTTTTAAACCTCCTATAGAACCCTGCATGGCTAAGGAATTTCCTTACTCCTTTTACAGTTGTTGGGGATGGCAATTTGAGAATAAGTTCCACCTTTGCTTTATCAACTTTAATGCCTTTCTCGGAGATGATGTGGCCAAGGCCAATTCCTTGTTGTACCATAAAATGGCATTTCTCCTAGTTGAGCACCAAGTCTTTTTCAATGCATCAGTTCAGAACCACTTCCAAGTTGACTAAGCCTTTTTCAAATGTACTTCCATATATGGTGATGTCATCCATAAAAACCTCCATAATTCGCTCCACCATATCACTGAAGATACTTAGCATACATCGTTGGAATGTTGCAGGTGCATTACATAAACCAAAAGGCATTCTTCTGTAGGAATATGTTCCAAATGGACATGTGAAAGTTGTCTTTTCCTGGTCTTCAACATCGATTTCTATTTGAAAATACCCGGAGTAGCCGTCCAAGAAACAATAGAAAGGATGGCCTGAGACTCTCTCCAACACTTGATCAATAAATGGCAATGGAAAATGATCATTCCTTGTCATAACATTCAATTTTCTATAATCAATACACACCCTCCAAATTGAAGTGAGGTGTGTAGCAACTTCTTCTCCCTTTTCATTTTGGACCACCGTGATCCCTGAATTCTTTGGTATCGCTTGAATAGGACTCAACCATGGGCTATCTGATATGGGGTAGATGATACCTACTTGAAGTGACTTCAGAACCTCAGCTCGCACCACTTCTTGCATATGAGGATTCAATCTTCTTTGAGGTTGACGAATTGGTTTAGCTTCTTCCATGTATATATGATGTGTACAAACCAAAAGACTGATGCCTTTCAAGTCAGATATCTGCCATCCTATTGCTTTCTTACACCTCTTGAGAGCTTGAAGTAGACATATCTCCTGATAAGTAGTAAGAGATGAAGATATAACAACAGGGCACTTTTGATTCTCTTATAGGTATGTATATTTCAACTCCATGGGTAGGGGCTTCAGATTGAGCTTTGGGGTCTCCTCTTTAGCAGCTTCTTGTGCTTCATTTTTATTGAACAAAAGTAGAATTTCTTCTCTCCTCCTCCAACCTTGTAGAGCGACAAGCACATCTGAGGGTTCAGGCAACCCTTTTTCAAGATCCCCAAGACTTTCATTTAACTTGTCTTGCATTTTTTGATTACAATGCTCCTCCACTAGAGTGTCAGTAAGGCACACCTCTTCTGGACCTTTTTCTTCTTCCAAAGTGATTAGCTTTTTGGACATATAGAAGATGTTGAGCTCCAATGTCATGTTACCAAACGTGAGTTGCATGAGTCCATTCCTACAATTTATGATTGCATTTGATGTAGCAAGGAATGGCTTTCCAAGGATGATAGGAACATAATTAGTTTTCTTGACAATTGGGTCTGTGTCAAGAACAACAAAGTCTACTGGATAGTAGAAATTATCAACTTGAACTAAGACATCTTCAATTATCCCCCTTGGAATTTTCACTGATCTATCTGCTAGAGATAGAGTGATTGATGTTTGCTTCAATTCACCAAGTCCCAATTCCTTGTAGACAGAGTATGGTAACAAATTTACACTTTCTCCCAAGTCTAACAAAGCTTTCTTCACTATAGTTCCTCCAATCATGACTGAGATGGTAGGGCAACCCAGATCTTTGTACTTCAAAGGAGACTTGAATTGTATGATAGCGCTTACTTGCTCAGTCAAGAAGGCTTTCTTATTCACATTCAACCCTCTTTTGATAGTACATAAGTCCTTTAGGAATTTTGCATAAGTTGGAACTTGTTTAATCATATCTAACAATGGGATGTTGACCTTCACCTGTCTCAATACTTCAAGAATTTCTTAGGCATTTTTGATTCCCTTTTTCCCATGCAAAGCTTAAGGAAAAAGTGGAGGTGTGTGTTTCTTCATTACATCTCCCGTGATAAGTACTTTCTCCGAATTTGCTTTCACTATTGAATCATGGTCCTCTTTTCCCTCACTACTATCTTTCTTTTTTCCTTTGATTTCCTCCATCTTCTTTATCTCTTCTTTTTCTTCTTCTTTCACAACATGTGGCTTAGGTGTTGGCATCTCAACTTTTTTACCACTCCTTAAAGTGATCAAGGCTTTTACATCTCTCACTTGTGAAGATTCTCCCTCCTGAGTTTTGATGAGGTTGAGAAGGAAATCTCCTCTCCTTTTGCACCATATTCACGTTAATGAGCCTTGAGATTGAATATTGGAGATTATCTATCTTCTGAGATAAGTCATTTTGCATTCCATCCTTTTATTCAATGTATTCTCTACACTGTCAATTCTTTGACTGAGTTGAGCATTGATGGATTTCTGATCTCCAACAAAATCTCCCACGACCTTGCTTAGATTCACTATTGATTGCTCAAGATTTGAAGCTTGTTGAGATGGTTGAGCTGGTTGTGTATACTGAGGTGCTCTTGGCTTCCAGGAGAAATTTGGATGGTTCCTCCAATTTGAGTTGTAAGTATTTCCATATGAAGCATTGTTGTTGGGCTTGAATTGTCCAATGACATTTGCTTGATCTCTAAACATTTCCCTGGTAGCTGGAATTGTAGCGCACTCCTCCATCAAGTGGTCATAAGATTGACAAATCGGACATGGCTTGACTTATACAAGTATTTCAGCAACAGCTTGCACTTCATGTATCTCTTTCAGTTCTAGCTCCTCCAATCTTCTTGTCATAGCTGTAACCTTTGCTTTCATATCAATATCTTCACTCAAGGTGTACATCCCAGCCTTAGCATTAAAGGTATTTGGTTGAGACTTCGTCTTCCCTACTTCTCCTTTGTTCGATTCATCACATCCCCTTGAAACTTCAGCCACATAGCTCAAGAAGTCCATGGCTTTCTCCGGATTCTTACTCATGAAATCTCCTCCACACATAGTCTCGAGGAGTTGCTTCATTGAGGAAAACATCCCATCATAAAAGTAACTCACCAATAGCTATGTATCAAAACCATGATGAGGACAAGCATTGATGGCTTCCATGTATCTTTCCCAACACTCATAGAATTTCTCATTCTCTTTAGCTGAGAAGTTTGAAATTTGCCTTTTCAAGCCATTTGTTCTATGAGTAGGGAAAAATTTCTTGAGGAATTCAGCTTGCAAATCAATCCAAGTTTGGATACTCCTTGGCCTTATCCTTCAAAGTAAAAGGAAATAGCTTTAGCCTCATCAAGTCGATTGAAGCTCCTCCCTCTTGGAATGTATTACAAACATCTTCAAATTCCTTGATATGTGCATAGGGATTCTCACTTTCCATCCCATGGAAAGTAGGTAGAAGCGGAACAATATGCGGTCTAATTACTAGCTACTCTGTAGGAGGCACTATACATGATGGTGCACTCATATGAGGTGGATGCATGCGGTCCCTCATTGATTCGAATGCATTGGGATTGTCTTGGTGACCATGGTGACTATGCTGATCTTCAGGTGTAGCTTCCATGATATTCAAGCTCAATTCTAACTCCTTGTTATGAGGTGTTTCAAGTTTCACAAGCCTTCCTCCACTATCTCGTATCCAATTTGGCATACACAACTAGTATCAACTGTAACAAAAACAAAGAAACAAAAGAAAACAAGACTAGAAAAAGAGTAAGATTAACTAAGATTAAACTAAAAGATATGTTAAAATATGAACAAGTAGAAGAAACAATTAAAAGAGTTAGTAAAATGAAAGAAAAATCACCAAACTTCTTATGAAGATCACAAGTACTCTAAAAATATAATATCACTTTGAAGTTGACACCTTCCCCGGCAATGGCGCCATTTGATTTTGTGCCCAACTGGTGTATGTCTTGTTGATTGGTGCTCAATCAACTGGTGTACCTTGATTTCAGTCCTCATATGGGAGTAATCAACAAAATTTATAACCTATTTCACCATGTACTAGGATAGCCTCAGCTAGCATAGCATAGTGGCTCTAGGATCATTCACTAGGAAGGGTTTTCAACTTACTATTGATATTAATTCAAAGTTGAATTGGTGTTTTTTCATTTCAAGGTTAGATTTAAAAGAAAACATAATCTTTGGTTGAAAAAGGATTGGTTTTAAGCTAACAAAACACAGTAACTAAAATTATTTATAAAGAAAAGTGTTTCTTAGAGTTTTTGGATCACTGGGGGTCAGGTTCCTAACAAAAAAATAGAGTCCCGGTCACTTTAATCTTTTCCTCGCATTGGAGATTTAACATATAATTATTTCTTAAACCGGTGTGGTATAGATGCTTCCCTTTAATGGGTTCAAACACTAAATCCCTCTCACTAATTCATCTTGCAATGACTCATGCCTCTCATCTAGCATTTGTCATTCAAAGTGATCCTTAACCTTGGATTTCCCTTCACAAGCTTGCAAGAGATAACTAATGGATGTCTCCTTAGAGTCCAAAAGCTTACCAAGTGTTGGCTATTCTAGAAAACCCTACCTTTGAACCACCTCCCAAAGGCTCGCAAGAGATAAATTAGTGCATCTCAATGGACAGAGATCACTTGCCTTACCAAGTGTTGGCCCAGGTGATTTAAAGGCATTTTAAGTTAACTAAAAACATAGAAACAAAAACTTCCAATTCTTGCATCTTGGCACCTTACCCAGCTTCCTTAACTCTAAGAAACAAAAAGCCTAGCCACTCATTCTCTAAGGAAACATCCTCAAAGCTTGTTTGGCTAGTAAGAAAAATACAATCAAAATGAGTAGGTAAGGCAGAGCAAAGCTCTGTGTATTACTTCCTTCAAAACTATACAAAAAGTTATCTTTGAGAACAAGCTCCCGAGATGTCTGTCTAAAGAAAATTACAAACTATATATATGAGGTTATTCACCCTTTGTTCTTACTTATTAACTAAGGAATCTTATGATTGGTGGATTACAAGGAGAAAATGAGAATTTAAACAACAAATATCTGAAGAAAAAATCTAAAAGAGTCGGTCAGAAATATCTAGAAGCACTCAGGTGGATTTCGTAGCATGCAACATGGGTTGCAATATTTCACAAGCTGAAAGTCTCCATTTCGCACAAAATGGCTGATTTCGCAGCTAGCACATTGTGATTTCGCAGCTGCGAAATTGGCTTTTAGCTTGGTGCGATCGTCTTCAAACAACCATAACGTCTTTGTTTTAGCTCCGATTTGCACATTGTCTAAAGCGTTGGACTCCTGACTTCCTGAGCTTTGAAACGATATATAGTATGTATGAAATGGAATCTAGTAAGTGCTCAAAATGTGTCCTATAGTTGTTGTCCTCTTGGATTTCATGTTAGATTCCTCTGTTTTTCCTCGCATTCTTGATTGGCTTTGGCAAAGAACTACGAAGCTCTAAAGCATGAATTCTTCATGTAAATGAGATTCCATTTGATTTTCCATGGACTATACAAAGAGCTCCCTCATTCTTGGATTGTTTTGGTGATCAAAAAGCTATCAAAAACACCAAAACTTAACATAATTTGATTAGAAATGATTGTAAGGGTCCTTAACATGCCAATTGAGTTAAAAGGTAATAACTAATACTCAAAAGTGTTTAAAAAAGTTAATTACAATCTATAAAATAACACTTTTTGAGTAGTAATCAATGAACAACTCAAGGCTTTGGATAACATGAATAACTCCAGGCCATGAGCTTAAAGTGCTAGATTCTATGAAAAAAAAAAAACTTGTAGATGACATGAATGACTCTAGGTCATGAGCTCAAGGTTCTAGATGATATGAACAACTTGGAGTTATGATTGACATGACAAACTCCAGGTCGTGAGCTCAGGGCTCTAGATGCTATGAAATGCTCGGGGCTTTGAGTGACTCTAGGTCGTGAGGTCAGGGCTCTAGATCCTACACATAACTCAAGGTTGTCATTGACATAAATGACTCCCGATCATGAGCTCATGCCTATAGAACGTAAGGATAGCTCAGGGCTATTAATGCCATGAATGACTTTGGGTCATGACCTCAGGGCTCTGAATGCTATGAAAAACTCACGGTTGTGGATGACATGAACGACTATAGGCCGTCAACTAAGGGCTCTTTATGCTATGAACAACTCAGGGTTGTGGTTGACATGAACAACTCTGTGTCGTGAGTTGAGGGTTCTAGATGCTATGAACAACTTAGGGTTGTGGATGAGATGAATGACTCTGAGTCGTGAGGTTAGGGCTTTAAATGCTATAAACATCTATAGGTTGTGGTTGACATGAATGACTATGGTTCATGAGCTGAGAGATCTAGTTGCTACGAACAACCTAGGGGTGTGGTTGAAAAGAATGATTATAGGTTGTAAGCTTAGGGCTCTAGATGCTATGAACAACTTAGGGTTGTGAATGACATGAACTACCCTCGATCGTTAGCTCAGTGCTTTGGATGCTATAAATAGGTTAGGGTTGTGGATGATATGAAGGACTCGATATGCCATGTACTTAGGCCTCTAAATGCTATGAATAGGTTAAGGGTATAGTTGGTATGAACGATTCTTGGTCATCATGCCATGGCTCTAGATGTGATGAACAACTCAAGGTTGTAGATGACATTGACAACTCCGAGTTGTGACCTCAAGGCTCTAGATTCGATGAACAACTTAAGGCTATGATTGACATGAATGACTTCAGGTCGTGAGTTCACGACTATAGATGCTATGAACAACTCAATGCTATGGTTGACATGAATGTCTCTAGGTCATGAGCTTAGGGCTTTATATGTTATGAAAATGCTAGGGTCATGGATGACATGAACAACACTAAGTCGTGAGCTAAGGGGTGTGGTTTACATGATCGACTTGAGGTCATGACCTTAGGGCTCTAGATGATATTAAAAGCTTAGGGTTGTGGATGACATGAATGACTCCAGCTCATATGCTCAAGGTTCTAGAATTTATGAACAACTCAAGGTTATGGTTGACATGAACTACTCCAAGTCATGGGCTCAAGTCCCTAGATGTTATGAACAACTTAGGGTTATAGATGATATGAGCTACTCTAAGTTGTAAGCTCAAGGTGATGGATGTTATCAATAACTCAATGTTGTGCATGAATGAATGACTCCAAATCATGTGAACTCATGACTCCATATGTTATCCACACATAAGGGTTATGGATGACATGAACGATTTCATGATGTGACATTAAGCCTCTAGAACAACTGAAGATTGTGGTTAACATAAATGACTCCCGGTCATGAGCTAACAACTTTAAGACCTAAGAATAGCTCAGAGTTATGTATGACATGAACGACTCCGAGTAATTACCACAAAGCTTTAAATCCTATGAAAATCTTAGGGTTGTGGATGACATGAATGACTCTAAGTCTTCAACTAAGGGCTCTAGGTGCTATGAATAGCTCAGGGTTATGGTTGATATGAACAACTCTAGGTCATGAGTTGAGGGCTCTAGATGCTATGAACAATTCATGGTTGTGGATGAGATGAACGACTCTGGGTCGTGAGCTTAAGGCTGTAGATGCTATGAACATCTTTAGGTTGTGGTTGACCTGAATGACTACGAGTCATGAGCTCAGGGATCTAGATGCTACAAATAACCTAGAGGTGTTGTTGAAAGGAATGATTCTAGGTCATGAGCTCAAGGCTCTCGAGGGTATGAACAGCTCAGGACTACAAGTTACATGAGCTACTCTCGATCATTAGTTCAACATTGCGGATGTTGTGGATATAGCTCAGGGTTGTGGATGATCTGAGTGACTCGGGATCCCATATGCTTAGGCCTTTAGATGCTATGAACATGTCGAGGGTGTAGTTGGTATGAATGATTCTTAGTTATGATCCCATGGCTCTAAATACAATGAACAATTCAGGGTTGTGGATGACATTGACAACTCTAGGTCATGAGCTAAAGACTTTGGATGCTATGAATAGCTCAAGGTTGTGGTTGACATGAATGACTCCAGGTCTTAAGCTCAGGGTTATGATGCTATAAACAAATCAATTCTATGGTTGACGTGAATGTCTCCGAGTCATGATCTTAGGGTTTTATATGTTATGAAAATGATAAGGTTGTGGATGACATGAATGACTCTAAGTCATGAGCTCAGGACTCGAAATGCTATGAATAGCTTAGGGGTGTAGTTGACCTGGTCGAGTCAAGGTCATGAGCTTAGGGCTCTAGATTCTATTAAAATATCAAGGTTGTGGATGACATGAATGACTCCGGATCATGAGCTCAAGGCTCTAGAATCTATGAACAGCTTAAGGTTATGGTTGACATGAACAACTCTAGGTTGTGGGCTCAAGGCTCTAGATGCTATGACCAACTTAGTGTTGTGGATGATATGAGCTACTCAGGGTGATGGATGCTATTAATAGCTTAGCATTATGGATGAAATGAACGACTCCATATCCCATGAGCTCATGCCTCTAAATATTATGCACATGTAAGGGTTGTGGATAATATGAATGATTTTACTTCATGAGCACCAGGATGTGGATGAGATGAATGACTTCAGGTCATGAGCTCAGGGCTCTAGATATGTTGAACAACTCAGGATTTTGGTTGACATGAATGACTCTTACACATGAGTTCAGGGCTCTAGATGTTATGAACAACTTAGGGTTATGAAAGACATGAGCTACTCTGGGTCATGAGCTTAGGGCTTTAGATTCTATGATCAGCTTAGCGTTATGGATAATATTAATGAATTGAGATCTCCTAAGGTTAAGGCCTTAGATGCTATGAACAACTTAAGGCTACGGTTGACATGAACAACTACAGGCCATGAGCTTTGGGCTCTAGATGCTATGAAAAGCTATAGGTTTTGGATGACATGAATGACTCTGAATCGTGAGCTGAGGGATCTAGATGAGATGAATAGCTCATGACTATGGTTGAGATGAACGAATCCATATCATGAGCTTAGGACTTTAGATGCTATGAACAACTCCGGGTTATAGTTGACACAAACGAGTTTAAGTCCTGAGCTCAGGGCTTTAGATGCTATGAACAAGTGAAGGCTATGGATGACATGAACAACTTTGGGTCATGAGCTTAAGGCTCTAAGTACTATGATTGGCTCAAGACTACGGTACACATGAACAACTCCAGGCTCTACACTTAGGGCCTTGGATGGTATTAATAGCTCAAGGTTGTAGATGACATAAACGACTTCGTGTCGTGAGCTTAGGGTTTAGGATGTTATGAATTACTTGGGGCTATGGAGGATGTGAATGGCTCTAGGTTGTGAGCTTAAGGCTATAGATGCAACCAAAATCTTAAGGCTATGGATGCTATGAACAACTCAGGCCAGTAGTCAACATGAACGACTTTAGGTTGTGAGATGACGACTTTAGATGCTATGAAAAGCTCAAGGGTGTGGATGACATGAATTACTCGAGATGTGAGCTAAGGGATATAGATGTTATGAACAACTCAAGGTTATGGATGACATGAACGACTCTAGGTCTTGAGATTAGGGTTTTTCATGCTATGAACAATTCGGGGATTTCGATGACATAGATGACTTCAAGTTATGGGCTTAGGGCTCTAGATGTTATGAACAACTCAAGGTTGTAGATGACATGAATGACTATGGGTCGTAAACTCAGGACTCTACATGGTATGAAAAACTCAAGGTTGGGGATGACATGAATGACTTTGGGTCATGATCTCTGGGCTTTAGATGCTATGAATAACACAGGGTAGTGGTTGACATGCATGACTCTGGGTCGTGAGCTAAGCACTCTAGATGTTATGAACAACTCACGCTTGTGGTTGACATGAATGACTCCATGTCATTAGATTAAGGCTTTAGAAGAAATAAATGACTTTATGTCATGAGCTTAAGGTTCTAAATGTTATGAACAACTAAGGGTTATAGATGTCATGAAGGACTCGGAGTCATAGGCTAAAGTCTTTAGATGTTAGGAAAAGCTTAGGGCATTGGATGATATGAATGACTTCAGGTCATGAGCTTAGGGATTTTGACACAATGAACAACTTAAAGCAATAGTCAACATGAACAAATTCGGGTCATCAACTTACAACTCTAGATACTATGAAAAGCTCAAGACTATGGATGACATGAATGACTCTGGGTCATAACATAAGGGCTCTAAATTTTTTAAACAACATAGGGTTGTGGATGACATGAAGAACTCTAGGTCTTGAGCTTAGGGCTCTAGATGCTATCAATAGCTAAGGGTTATGGATGTGATAAATGAATTTGTGTTACGAGCTTAAGGCTTTAGATGTAATAAAAATATTAGGGTTATGGATGACTTGAATGACTTCAGGTCATGAGCTTAGGGCTCTAAATGGCTTGAAAAACTTAAGATTGTGGATAACATGAACAACTTCCAGTCATGAGCTCAAGACCTTAGATGTTATGAACAATGCACGATAGTGGTTGACATGCACGACTCCAGGTCATGCATTAAGCGCTCTAGATGCCATGAAAAACTTATGATTGTGGTTGAGATGAATGACTCTAGGTCGTGAGATGAGGGTTTTAGATTCTATGAACAACTTAGGGGTCTGCATGACATGATCAACATGGGGTGGTATGCTTAGGGCTCTAGGTGCTTTGAATAACTCACAACTATGGTTGACATGAACAACTCCTACATGTGAGCTCAAGGCTTTAAAAGCTATAAGTAACTTAGGGCTATTGATGACATGATCTACTCCAAGTAGTGAGCTTAAGGCTTAAGATTCTATGAACAGCTCAGCATTATGGATGATATGAATGATTCTAGATGCGATGAATAGTTCAGGGTTCTGCTTTACATAAACGACTCTGGGTCGTGAACTCAAGGCTTTAGATGCTAGGAATAGCTCATGGTTGTAGATGACATGAATGACTCCAGGTCACCAGCTGAGGACTTTAGAAGCTACGAATAGCTCATGGTTATGGTTAACATGAATGATATCGGGCGATGAGATTAAGGTTCAAGATGCTATGAACAGCTCGAGGTTGTGCATGATATGTTCAACTCTGGGTTATGAGCTCGGGGCTCTAGATGCTATGAACATCTCAAGGTTATGGTTGATATGAAAGACTTGGGGTCATGATCTTAGTGCTTTAGATGCTATGAATAGTTCAAGGTTGTGGTTAAGAGGAACGTCTCTAGGTCGAGAGCTCAGGGCTCTCTATATGCTATGAATAGCCCATGACTCTAGATGACATGGGCTACTTTAATCATCAGCATAAGGCTCTAGATGCTATGAAAAGCTTAAGGTTTTGGATGATTAGAACAACTCGGGATCTCGTTGACTTAGGCCTTTAGGTGCCATGAACAACTAGTGGGTGTGGATGATAAGAACTATTCGTGGTGGTGAGCCTATTGCTCTAAATGCTATGAACAGATGAGGGTTGTGGATGACATGAACTACTCTAGGTCATGGATGACATGAACAACTCTAGGTTGTGAGCTTAGGGCTTTAGATGCTATGAACAACCCAAGGCAGTGGTTGATATGACTGACTCTAGGTTGTGAGCTCAAGAGTATAGATGTTATGAACAACATAGAGCTATGGATGACATGAACGACTTCAACTCTTGAGCACAGGCCTTTAGATACTATGACTAGCTCAAGGTTGTTGTTAATTTGAAAAGCTTTGAGTCATCAACTCAAGGCTATAGATGCTATAAACAACTTAGGGTTGGAGATTGAAATGAATGACTCTGGGCCTTGAGCTAAGAGCTCTAAATCCTGTGAAAAAGTTAGGGTTATGGATGGCATGAATTACTCCGGGTCATGAGCTCAAGCCTTTAGAGACTATGAATAGCTCAAGCCTATGGTTGACATAAAACACTCTAGTCATGAGCTTAGGGCTTTAGATGTTATGCACAACTTAGGGCTATGGTTGATATGACCGACTCTAGGTCATGAATGACTACAGGTTATGAGCGGAAGGGTTTAGATGCTATGAACAACTCAGGGCTATGGTTGACATGAACAACTCCTGGTCATAAGCTCAGGGCTCTAGATGCTACGACCAACTTAGGATTGTGGATGACATGAACGATTATGGCTCAATAGCTAAGGTCTCTAGATACTATGAACAGTTCAAGGTTGTTATTGATTTGAAAGACTTTGAGTTATGAGCTAATGACTCTAGATGATATGAAAAACTTAGGGTTGTCATTGAAATGAATGACTCAAGGTCGTGAGCTCGGGGCTATAGATCCTATGATTAATTTAGGGATGTGGATATCATGGACTACTATGGGTCATGAGCTTAGTCTTCTAAATACTATGAATATTTATAAATTACACCAGGTCATGAGCTCAGGGCTCTAGATTTTATGAACAACTTTAGGTTGGTTGATGACATGAATGACTTTGGCTTATGAGACCAGGCCTCTAGATACTATGAATAGCTCAGGGTTGTTATTTATTTAAAAGAATTTAGGTTGTGAGCTCAAGACTCTAAATGCTTTGAATTGCTCAAGGTTGTCATTAACATAGACAATTTTGGGTCGTGAGCTCAAGAATCTTGATGGTATGAATAATTTAGGGTTACAAAAGACATGAATGACTCCAGGACATGAGTTCAGACCTCTAAATACTATAGAGAACTTAGGGTTGTGGTTAACACGAACAAATCCAAGTTGTGAGCTCAGAGCCCTAGATCCTATGGATAACTTTGGGTTGTGGTTGACATAAACGACTATAGGTCATGAGTTGAAGGCTCTATATGCTATGAATAACTTAGAGTTATGGTTGACATGAAAGACTCTAAGTTATGAGATAAAGTCTCTAGATGAAATGAATAACTCTGAGGTGTGGTTAACATGAATGACTATGGGTCATGAGCTCAAGGCATTAGATGGTATGAACAATTAAGGGTTATAATTGACATGAAAAACTCCAACCCGCGATCTCAAGGGTCTAGATGTTGTGAAAAACTCAGGGTTGTGGATGACATGAATGACTCCAACTCATGAGCTCAGGCCTCTAGATACTATGACTAGCTCAGGGTTGTTATCGACTTCAATGACTTTTAGTCATGAGCTCAAGGCTCTAGATGTTATGAACAGGTCTGGGTTATAGTTGAGATGAACGAATCTAAGTCATGAGCTCAAGGTTTTATATGTTATAAGCAGCTTTGGGCTATGGTTGACATAATGACCATAGGTCATGATCTTAGGGCTCTAGGTGCTATGACCAGCTTAGAGCTATGGTTAACATGAACAACTCCAGCTCATGAGCTAAGGGTTCTAGGTACTATGAACAACTTAGGGTTGTGGATGACATGAATGACACTGGCTCAAGAGCTTAGGTCTCTCGATACTGTGAAAGGCTCAAGGCTTTTATTGACTTGAAAGATTTTGAGTCATAATCTAATGGTTCTAGATGAAATGAACAACTCAGTGTTATCATTGAAATGAATGACTCGAGGTTGTGAGCTCAGAGTTTAGATCCTACATTAATTAAGGGATATGGATAACATGAACTACTCCAGGTCATGAGCTTAGGCCTATAGATACTATGAAAACCTCAGGGTTGTGGTTGACATGAATAATACCAAGTCGTGAGCTCAGGGTTCTAGATTCTATGAGCAGCTCTAGGTTGTGGATGACATGAATGAGGCCTCTAGATACTATCAACAACTTAGTGCTAGTGTTGACTTGAAAGACTCTAGGTCGTGAACTCAAGGCTCTAAATGCTTTGAATAGTTGAAGCTTGTGGTTGACATGAATAACTCCGGGTCGTGATATCGAGGATCTTAATCTTATGAATAATTCAGGGTTGTAAATAACATGAATGACTCCGGGTCATGAGCTCAGGCCTCTAGATACTATGAAGAGCTTAATGTTATGGTTGACATGAACGAATCTAGGTTGTTAACTTAGAGTTCTAGATGTTATGAACAACTATTGGTTATGGTTCACATGCGCGACTTTAGGTCATGATTTTAGGGCTCCAAAGGCAATGAACAACTAAGACTTGGGGTTGACATGAATGACTCCAGGTCATGAGCTCGGGTGTTTAGATGGTATGAGTAGCTTTGGAGTATGGTTGACATGAACAACTATGAGTTGTTAACTTAGGGCACTAGATGTTATGAGCAATTGAGGGCTTTGGATGAAATGAACAACTCCAACTCATGATGTCAAGGCTCTTTATGTTGTGAACAACTCAGGGTTGTGGATGACATGAACGACTCCGACTCATGAGCTCAGGCCTATTCTTTACTTGAATGAATTTGGGTCATGAGCTCAAGTCTCTAGATGCTATGAATAGGTCAGGGTTGTGGTTGACATAAATGGCTCTAGGTTATGGTTGACATGAATGACTACAGGTAATGAGCTTAAGCCTCCAAATGCTATGAACACCTTACAGCTATGGTTGACATGAACAACTTTAGGTCGTGAGCTGAGAGCTCTAGATTAGTATGAACAACTTAGGGCTATGGATGACATGAATGACATGAATGACTTTGAATCATGAGCTCATGCCTCTACATTCTATAGATAGCTCATGTCTGATATTGACTTGAAAAACTCTGGGTTGTGGTTGACATAAATGACTATGGGCTATGAGCTAAAGGCTCTAGATTTTATGAATAATTCAGGGTTGTGGATGACATGAAAAACTCTAGGTCATGAGCTCAAGCCTCTAGATACTTTCAATAGCTCAGGGTTATGGTCGACATGAACTACTCCAAGTCATGAGCTTAAGACTCTAGGTGCTATGAACAGCTCTAGGTTGTGGTTGACATGAATGACTACAACTCATGAGCTCATGCCTCTAAACACTATGAGCAAGCCTAGGGTTGTTATTGACTTGAGAGACTCTGGGTTATGAGCTCAAGGATCTAAATGTTATGAACAACTCGAGGCTATGGTTCACATGAATGACTTCTAGTCATGATCTCAAGGCTCTAGATCCTATGAATAATTTAGTCTTGTAGATGATTTGAATGACTCTAAGTCATAAGCTCAAACTGCTACATACTATGAAGACCTTAGGGTTGTGGTTGACATGATAACTCTAGGTCGTGAGCTCAAAGCTTTAGAAGCTATGAAAAACTTTAGGCTATGGTTGACATGAATGACTATAGGTCATGAGATGAGGGCTTTTGATGCTCTAAACCACTAAGGGTTATGGTTGACATGAATGACTCTATGTCATGAGCTTAAGGCTTTAGATGCTACAAACAACTTAGGCTATGATTGACATAAATAACTATAGGTCATGAGCTCAGGGCTTAAGATGTTATGAACAACTAAGGGTTGTTGTTCACATGAACAACTAAGGGTTGTTGTTCACATGAACAACTCCAACTTGTGATCTCAAGATCTAGATGTTATGAACAACTTAGGGTTGTGGATGACATGAGTGACTCTGGCTCATGAGCTCAAACCTCTAGATACTATGACCAACTCTAGGCTGTTGTTGACTTGAAAGACTCTAGGTCTTGAGGTCAAGGCTCTAGATGCTATGAATAGCTCAGGATTGGGGTTGAAATCAATGACTCAAGGTTATGAGGTAGGTACGAGCTTTAGATCTTATGAATAATTCAGGGCTATGGATGACATGAATAACTCTAGGTCATGAGATGAGGCCACTAGATACTCTGAAATAGCTCAAAGCCATTATTGACTTGAAAGACTACATATTGGGAGCTCTAAACTCTATATTCTATGAACAACTCAGGGTTGTGGTTAATATGAACAATTCCAAGTCATGAGTTTAGCACTCTAGATGCTATGAACAACTCATGGCTATGAATGACATGAACAACTTTGGGTCATAAGCTCAAGGCTCTAAATGCTATGAACATGGATGTGGTCGACATGAAAGACTTCGGGTCTTAAACTCAATGCTTTAAAAGCAATGAGCAACTTAGAGTTATGGATGATATGAATGACTCAGGATCCTATGAGCTCACGCCTCAAGATGCTATGAACTGTTCAAGGCTGTGGATGATATGACTAATTATTCATCATGAGCTCAAGTTCTTTAGATGCTATGAATAGCTTAAGGCTATGAATTACATGAATGATTCCTGGTCGTGAGCTTAAGGCCTAAAATACTATGAACAGCTTAAGGCTATGGTTGACATAAACGACTCTAAGTTGTGAGTTCAAGGCTTTTGATACTATAAACTAATCAGGGTTGTTGATGAGATGGGCTATTCTAGGTCGTGAGCTTAGGGTTTTGGATGCTATGAACCACTCAGAGCAGTAGATGACATGAGCTACTCCTGATTATAAGGTAAAGGTTGTGGATGCTATGAACAACCTAGAGTTGTTGATGATATGAAATACTCATAATCCCGTGAGCTTGAGCCTATAGATGCTATGAATCACTTAGGACTTTGGTTGACATGAATGACTCTAAGTTGTGAGACGAAGGCTTTAGATGCTATGAATAGCTTACTTTTGTGGTGATATGAATGACTTTGGATTCTATCAACTAAGGCCTCTACATACTATGAACCGCTTAGGGTTATGGATGATATGAAAGATTCTACATCATTACCTCAAACCTTTAAGTGTTTTGAATAACTTAGGGCTATGAATGACATGAAAAACTCCTGGTCATGAGCTCAGGGCTTGAGATGTAATGAACAGGTCTTTGATTTGGTTGAAATGAACAACTATAAGTTATGAGCTTAAGGCTCTAGATGCTATTAATAGCTTAGTACTGTCCTTGATAACTTAGGGTTGTGACCTCAAGTCTTAGATGTTATGAACAACTCAGGCCTATGGTTGACATGAATGACTCTAGGTCATGACCTTAGGGCTATAAATGCTATGAATAACTCAAGGCTATGGAAGATAAGAATAACTTCGGGTGATGAGCTCTAGCCTCTAGATACTGTAAATAACTTAGGGTTGTGGTCGGCATGAAAGACTCTGAGACATGTGCTCAAGCCTTTAGAGGCTATGCACAACTCAAGGCTATCGATGACATGAAAAAGTTTGGGTTGTGAGCTTAGAGCTTTAAATATTATACATAACTTAGGTCTGTCGATGTCATGAAAGACTCTGAGTTAGGAGCTCATGGATTTAGATTGTATGCACAACTCAGGGTTGTGGATGACATGAATGACTCTGGATTAGAAGCTTAGGGCTCTAGATACTATGAACAATCGAGTGTTGTGGTTGACATGATCGACTCTTATTCGTGATCTCAGGACTCTAGATGCTATGAACAACTTAGGACTGTGGATGATAAGAGCTACTATGGGTGGTGAGCTCAAGGTTCTAAATGTTATAAATAACTCAGAATTATGGATGATGTGAATGACCAAGGATCCTGTGAGCTTAGGCCTCTAGATGCTATAAACCTCTCAAGGTTGCGGATTCTATGAAAGATTTTGCATCATGAACTCAAGCCTCTAAATGCTATGAATGGGTCAGGACTATGGATGAAATGTAAGACATTGGGTTGTAAGGTCTAGGCTCTAGAAGCAATGAACAACTCAAGATCCTATCAATTCAAGCCTCTAAATGTTGTGAATTGCTTAGGGTTGTGGATGACATTAACGGCTTTAGATCGTGAACTTAGTGCTTTAGATACTATGGACACCTCAGGGCAGTGGTTGACATGAATGACTCTAGATCGTAAGCTTAAGGCTCTAGATGCTATGAAAAACTCAGGGGTGTGGATGAGATGAACTACTCTAGGTCATAAGCTCAAGGCCTAGATACTATGAACAACTCAGGGTTGTGGATGACATGAGCTACTTCGGGTTGTGAGCTCAAGGCTTTGGATGTTATGAACAACCTAGAGTTATGAATAATATAAACAACTTAACATCCTGTGAGCATAGGTCTTTATAAGATATGAACCACTCAAGGCTTTGGTTGAGGTGAACAACTCTAGGTCGTGAGCTTAGGGATCTAGATGCCATGAACAGGTCAAAGTTATGGATGATATGATCGACTCAAAATCCTGAGAGCATAGGACTTTAGACACTTTGAACAGCTCGGGGCAATGGATGAAATTAACGATTCTAGATCATTAACTCAAGCCTCTAAAAGCTATGAATGGATAAGGGTTGTGGATGAAATGAATGACTCTAGGTCGTGAGCTTAGGGCATTAGATGTGATGAATAGTTTAGGGTTGTGGTTGACATGAACGACTATGGATCATAAGCTTAGGCCTATTGTTGACTTGAATGACTTTGGGTCATGAGCTCAAGGCTCTAGATTCTATGAATAGTTCAGGACTATGGTTGACATGAATGACTTCAGGTTGTGAGCTGAAGGTTTTAGATGCAATGAGCATATCTAGGTTGTGGTTGACATGAATGACTACGGGTCATGAGCTTAAGGCTCCAGATGCTATGAACAACTTAAAGTTGTGGTTGACATGAACAACTTTAGGCCGTGAGCTGAGGGCTCTAGATTAGTACGAACAACTTAGGGCTATGGATGACATGAACAACTCCGATTCATGAGCTCATGCCTCTACATACTATGAATAGCTCAAGTCTGATATTGACTTAAAAGACTTTGAGTTATGAGCTTAAGGTTATGGTTGACATCAATGACTATGGGTTGTGAGCTAAAGGCTCTAGATCCTATGAATAATTCAAGAATATGGATGACATGAACAACTCTAGGTCATGAGCTCAAGCCTTTAAATACTATGAACAACTCAGTGTTGTGGTTGACATGAACGACTCTAGGCCGTGAGCTCAAGGCTCTAGATGCTATGAACATCTCTGGGTTGTGGATGACATGAACGACTATGACTCATGAGCTTAGGCCTCTAGATACTATGAACAACTCAAGGATGTTATTGACTTAAGAGAGTTTGGGTCATGAGCTCAAGGCTCTAGATGTTATGAATAACTCAGGGTAGTGGTTAACATGAACGACTTCGAGTCATGATCTTAAGGCTTTAGTTCCTATGAGTAATTCAAGCTTGTAGATGACTTGAACGACTCTAGGTCATGAGCTCAGGCCACTAGATACTATGAAGAGCTTAGGGTTGTGGTTGACATGACAACTCTAGCTCATGAGCTTAAAGCTATAGAAGCTATGAACAACTTTAAGCTATGGTTGACATGATCGACTACAAGTCGTAATCTCAGGGCTTTTGATGCTATAAACCACCAAGGGTTGTGGTTGACATGAATGACTCTAGGTCATGAGCTTAGGGCTCAAGATGCTATAAATATCTTTAGGCTGTGATTAACATGAATGATTACAAATCGTGAGCTGAGGGCTTTAGATGCTATGAACAACTAAGGGTTGTGGTTCACATGAACGACTTTAGGTCATGAGCTTAGGGTTCTAAATGCTATGAATAACTCTGGGTTGTACTTGACATGAACTGTTACAGGTCTTGAGCTCTAGGCTTGAGATACTATGCATAACTTAAGACTATAGTTGACATGAATGACTCTAAGTCGTGAGGATAGGTCTATAGATGCTATGAATAACTCTTGGTTGTGGTTGACATGAACGACTACGGATTGTGAGTTTAGGGCTCTAGATGCTATGAAAAGCTCAGGGCTACTGTTGACATCAACAACTCTAACTCTTGATCTCAAAGTCTAGATGTTGTGAACAACTTAGGGTTGTGGATGACATGAATGACTTCGGCTCATGAGCTGAAGCCGCTAGATATTATGACCAGCTTTAAGTTGTTGTTGACTAGAAAGAATTTGGGTTTTGAGGTCAAGGCTCTAGATGCTATGAACAGCTCAGGGTTGGGGTTGAAATGAACAACTAAAGGTTATCAACTAAGGGCTCTAGATCCTATGAACAATTTGGGGTTGTGGATGACATGAATGACTCTAGGTCATGAGATGAGGCCATTAGATACGCTGAACAACTCAAGGCTATTATTGACTTGAAAGACTATTGGTTGGGACCTCTAGGCTCTACATGCTATGAACAGCTTAGGGTTATGGTTAATATGAATGACTCCTAGTCATGAGCTTAGGGCTTTAGATGTTATGAACAACTCAGGGTTATGAATTACATAAACAACTTCAGGTCATGAGCTCAGGGCTTTAGATGCTATGAACAAGGTTGTGATTGGCATGAAAGACTTCAGGTCTTAAGCTTAGTGCTTTAAAAGCAATGAACAACTTAGAGTTATGGATGATATGAAGGACTTCAGATCCTATAAGCTCATACCTTAAGATGCTATGAATCACTAAAGACTGTGGATGATATGAACGATTCTTTATCATGAGCTCAAGCCTTTAAATGCTATAATAGCTTAAGGCTATGGATGAAAATTCTTAGTCGTGAGCTCAAGGATCGAAATATTATGAATAACTGAAGGTTGTGGTTGACATAAACTGCTCTGAGTCGTGAGCTCAGGGCTTTTGATGCTATGAATTACTTAAGATTGTGAATGAGATGGGCTATTGTGGGTCATGAGCTTAGGGCTTTGGATGTTACGAACTGCTTAGGGCAGTGGATGACATGAGCTACTCTGGATTGTGAGGTAAAGGTTATGGATGCTATGAACAACTTAGAGTTGTGAATGATTTGAATGACCCATAATCCTGTGAGCTTGAGCCTATAGATGCTATGAATCGCTTAGGGCTTTGGTTGACATGAACAAATCCAGGTTGAGAGCTCAAGGCTTTAGATGCTATGAATAGCTTAAAGTTGTGGATGATATGAACGACTTTGGATCTTGTCCGCTCAGGTTTCTAAATACTATGAACCGCTTAAGGCTATGGATGATATGAATGATTCTACATCATTAGCTCAAGCCTCTAAGTACTATGAATAGATTAGGGCTATGGATGACATGAACAACTCCTAGTCATAAGCTCAGGGCTCTAGATCCAATGAATAACTCTTTGCTCTAGTTGAGATGAATAACTCTGAGTTATGAGTTTAAGGCTCTAGATGCTATGAATAGCTTAGGGCTGTTGTTGATAGCTTAGGGCTGTGAGCTTAGGCCTTTAAATGTTATGAATAGCTCAGGCCTGTGATTGACATGAATGTCTTTAAGTCATGACCTCAAGGCTCTAAATTCTATGAATAACTCAAGGCCGAGGAAGACAAGAATGACTTCGGTTGATGAGCTCTAGCCTCTAGCTACTATGGACAACTTAGGTTTATAGTTGACATGAAAGACTCTAGGACATGAGCTCAAACCTCTAGATGCTATGCACAACTCAAGGTTATCAATGATATGAAAGACTCTGGATCGTGAGCTCAATGCTTTAAATGTTATGCATAACTTAGGTCTATCGATGTCATGAAAGACTCCGAGTCAAGAGATCGGGGATATAGATCCTATGCACAACTCTGGGTTCTAGATGACATGAATGACTCTGGATCAAAATCTTAGGGCTTTAGATACTATGAACAACTGAGTGTTGTGGTTAACATGATCGAATCCTGGTCATGAGCTCAGGGCTCTAAATGCTATGAATAACTCAGGACTATGGATGAAAAGAACTACTCCAAGTGGTGAGCTCAAGGCTCTGGATGTTATAAACAACTCAGAATTGTGGATGATATGAACAACTCGGGATCCCATGAGCTTAGGCCTTTAGATGCTATGAACCACTCAAGGTTGTGGATTCTATGAAAAAATCTACATCATGAGCTCAAGCCTTTAAATGCTATGAAAGGGTTAAGGCTATGGATGACATTAAACACTTTAGGTTGTGAACTCAAGGCTCTAGAAGAAATGAATAACTTAGAGTTATGGATGATATGAATGACTCAGGATCCTATCAATTTAGGCCTCTAGATGTTGTGATCTGCTTAGGGTTGTGGATGACATTAACGACTTCGGGTCACGAGCTTAGCGCTTTAGATACTATGAACACCTCAGGGTTGTGGTTGACATAAACAACTCTGAGTCATGAGCTTAGGGCTTTTGATGTTATGAATTGCTTAAGGTTGTGGATGAGATGGGCTATTGTTGATCATGAGCTTAGGGCTTTGGATACTACAAACTGCTCAGGGCAGTGGATGACATGAGCTACTCCAGATCGAGAGGTAAAGGTTATGGATGCTATGAATGACCTAGAGTTGTGAATGATATGAATGACTTATAATCCCATGAGCTTGAGCCTATAGATGCTATGAATCGCTAAGGGCTTTAGTGGACATGAACGACTCCGAGTTGAGAGCTCAAGGCTTTAGATGCTATGAATAGCTTAGAGTTGTAGATGATATGAATGACTTTAGATCCTGTTAGCTCAGGGATACTATGAGGCGCTTAAGGTTGTGGATGATATGAATGATTTTACATCATTAGCTCAAGCCTTTAAGGGCTATCAATAGCTTAGGGCTATAGATGACATGAACAAATCTTGGTCATGAGCTCAAAGTGCTAGATGAAATGAATAACTCTTTGCTCTAGTTGAGATGAACAACTCTGAGTTATAAGCTTATAAATCTAGATGCTATGAATAGCTCAGGGTTATCATTAATAGATTAGGGCTGTGAGCTTAAGCCTTTAGATGTTATCAGCAGCTCAGGTCTATGGTTGACATGAACGTCTTCGAGTCATGACCTCAAGGCTCTAAATGCTATGAATAACTCAAGGTTGTGGAAAACAAAAATGACTTCTGTTGATGAGCTCTAGCCTCTAAATACTATGGACAGCTCAGGTTTGTGGTTGACATGAAAGAATCCAAGACATGAGCTCAGGCTTTTAGATGATATGCACAGCTTAGGGCTATTGATGATAGGAAAGACTCTAGGTTGTGAGCTCAGAGCTATAAATGCTATGCATAACTTAGGTCTATCGATGTCATGAAAGACTGTGGCTCAAGAGCTCAAGGATATAGATCCTATGCACAACTCTAGGTTGTGGATGACATGAATGACTTTGGATTGGAAGCTTAGGGCTCTAGATACTATGAACAACCAAGTATTGTGGTTGACATGACCGACTCCTGGTTGCGAGCTTAGGCCTCTAGAAGCTATGAACCACTCAAGGTTATGGATTTTATGAAAAATTCTACATCATGAGCTCAAGCCTCTAAATGCTATGAAATGGGGAAGGCTATGGATGGCATGAAAGACTTTGGGTTGTGAACTTGAGGCTATAGAAGTAATGAATAACTCAGAGTTATGGATGATATGAATGACTCAAGATCCTGTCAATTTAAGCCTTTAGATGCTATGAACCTCTTAGGGTTGTGGATGACATTAACGACCCCGGGTCGTGAGCTTAGTGCTCTAGATACTATGAACACCTTAGGGTTGTGGTTGACATGAATGACTCTAGGTCATAAGCTCAAGGCTCTAGATGCTATGAAAAACTCAAGGGTGTGGATGAGATGAACTAATTGGGGTTGTGAGCTCAAGACCTGGATGTTATAAACAACTGAGGGTTGTGGATGATATGAGCTACTTCGGGTTGTAAGCTCAAGGCTTTGAATATTATGAACTACTTAGAGTTATGAATCATATGAACGACTCAGGATCCTGTGAGTGCAGGTCTCTAGTTGATATGAATCGCTCAAGGCTTTAGTTGAGGTGAACAACTCCAACTCGTAAGGTTTGGGATCTAGATTCCATGATTAGGTCAAGAGTCATGGATGGTATGAATGACTTTGCATCCTGTAAGCTCAGGCCTCTAGATGCTTTGAACCGCTCAAGGCAATGGATGATATGAATGATTCTGTGTCATTAGCTCAAGCCTTTAAATGCTATGAATGGATAAGGATTGTGGATGAAATGAATGACTCCAGGTCATGAGCTTAGGGCTCTAAATTTAATGAAAAGTTTAAGGTTGTGGTTAACATGAACGACTATGGGTCATAAACTCTAGGCTCTAGACAGTGTGAACAACTTAGGGCTATGAATGACATTAATGACACCAGATCATGAGCTCAAGGCTCCAGATAATTTGAAAAGCACAGGCTATGGTTGACCTGAAAAACCTTGGGTCGTCAATTGAGGGCTTTAGATGCTATGAACATATAAGAGTTATGACTGATATGAACAACTTTGGATCCCGTGAGCTCAAGCCTCTAGATACTATGAACGGCTCAAGGCTATGGACAATATGAACGATTCTGCATCATGAACTCAAGCCTCTAGATTATGGATGACATGGATGACTTTGGGTCATAAACTCAAGGCTCTAAATGTTATGAATAACTCAGGGGTGTGGATGAGATGAGCTACTCCAAGTCATGAGCTTAGGGCTCTAGATGCTATCCACAACTTAGGGTTATGGATGACATGAGCAACTCAGGTTTAGGAGCTCAGGACTCTGGATGCTACGGACAATATTGAGTTGTGAATGATATGAACGATTTAGGATCTTATGAGTAAAGTCCTCTAGAATCTATGAACTACTCAGGCCTTTGGTTCGCATAAACGACTCTAAGTTATGTGCTCAAGACTCTAGATGCTATGAACAACTCAGATTTATGGATGAAATTAACGAGTTATGATCTCATGTGCTCAGACCTCTAGATTCTATGAACAACTCAGGGTTGTGGATGACATGAATGACTTTAGGTAGTGAGATCAAGGCTCAAGATTCTATGAAAAGCTTAGGGATATGGTTGCCATGAATGACTTAGGGTCGTTGATTCGTACCCAGCTGGTGTACCTTGATTCCGGTCCTCAGATGGGAGTAATCAACAAAATTTATAACCTATTACACCATGTACTAGGATAGCCTTAGCTAGCATAGCATAGTGGCTCTAGGATCGTTTACTGGGATGGGTTTTCACTTCACAATTGATATTAATTCAAAGATGAATTGGTGCTTTTTCATTTCAAGGTTAGCTTTAAAAGCAAACATAAAGATGTTTGAAAAGGTTGGTTTTAAGCTAACCAAAAATAGTAACTGGTTTTAATTACAAAGAAAAGTGTTTCTTGGAGTTTCAAATCACTAGGCTCAGATTCCTTATACAAAAAGGGAGTTCCGATCACTTGAATCTTTTCCTCGCGTTGGGGATTTAACATATAGTTATTTCCCGAACCGGTGTGGTACAATGCTTCCCCTTAATGGGTTCAACACTAAATCCCTGTCACTGATGCATCTTGCAATGGCTCATACCTCTCACCTAGCATTTGCCATTCAAAGTGATCTTTAACCTTGGATTACCCGTCAAAAGCTCACAAGAGATAACTAATGGATGTCTCCTTGGAGTCCAAAATCTTACCAAGTGTTGGCTATTCTAGAAAATTCTACCTTTACACCACCTCCCAAAGGCTCGCAAGAGATAAACTAGTGCATCTCAATGGATGGAGATCACTTGCCTTACCAAGTGTTGGCCCAGGTGATTTAAAGGCGTTTTAAGTTAACTAAAAAGATAAAAACCATTAACGGGTCACACTTTCTCTTCATTAAAAGTTGAAACAACAAAACTTCCAATTTTTTGCATTCGGAAACTTACCCGGCTTTCTTCACTCCAAGAGACAAAAAGCCTAGCCACTCATCCTTGACGAAACATCCTCAGAGTTTGATTTGCCAGAAATAAAAATAACAAGAAAACAAAAATATGAAGGAAACACAGAGCAAGTGCTCTGTAGATATATTTCTTACTTATGATCCTCTTCTCGTCGGATTACATATATCGGATCTATGATCTATCATATTGATTCAGAGATATATATAGAAGATATTTTCTAAGAAATATCCCAATAATATCTTTAGCTTATTACAAGGAGAAAGTAGAAATTTACACAAAATATCTTGAGAAAAAATCTCACTTAGTCGGTGGTAAATATATGAGATTGCAAAGGTGGCTTTCGCAGCTGCGAAATTTTCGCATAGCTTGATGTGGTTGTCTTTAAATGACCATAACTTCTTCGTTTCAACTCCAATTCGTGTACCGTTTGAAGTGTTAGACTCCTGACTTCCCAAGATTCGAAATGACATATAGTATGCATAAAATGGACTCCAGGAAGTACTCGAAATGTGTCCAACAGTTTCTATCCTCTTGAATTCTTCATATTAGATTCCTCTGTTTTTCCTCCTTGCATTCTTGATTGTCTTTGGCAAAGAACTACGAAGCTTCAAAGCTTGGATTCTTCATGTAAATGAGATTCCATTTGCTTTTCCATGGATTATATAAAGCTCTCCCTCATCTTAGATTGCTTTGGTGATCAAAAAGCTATCAAAAACACCAAAACTTAACACAATTTGATTAGAAACGATTGTAAGGGTTCTTAATATGCCAATTGAGTTAAAAGGTAATAACTACTACTCAAAAGTGTTTAAAAGAGTTAATTACAAGCTACAAAATAACAATTTTTGAGTAGTAATCAGTCGTGAGCTCAAGGATCTAAAATCTATGAACAACTCTAGGCTATGGATTACATGAGTTACTACGGTTCATGAGCCCAGGGCTCTAGATGGTATGAACAACTCAAAGTTGCGGATGATATGAGTGACTTGGGATCCCATGAGCTCAAGCCTCTAGATGTTATAAATCACTAAGGGTTGTTGATGATATGAATGATGTTATGTCATGAGCTTAAGCCTCTAGATGCTATGAACTTTTTAGGGTTGTGGATGACATGAACAAATCAAAGTTGTGAGCTTAAGACACTAGCTATTATTAACAACTCAAGCTTATGGATGACATGAATGACTCTGGGTCATGAGCTCAGGCCTTTAGATTCTATAACCAATTAAGCATTATGGTTGACATGAAATACTCTAATTTGTGAGCTCAAGGCTCTAGATGTTATGCACAACTTAAGATTGTCGATGAAATGAAATACTCTAACTCATGAGCTCAAGGCTCTAGATACTATGAACAACTCAAGGCTATCGTTGACATGAATGACTCTAGGTCATGAGCTAAGCCCTCTCCATACTATTAACAATTCAAAGTTATGTATACATGAACAACTCTAGGTTATAAGCTCAGGTCTCTAGATTTTATGAATAACTCAAGGTTGTTGTTGACATGAAAGACTCTGGGTCATGAGTATAATACTTTACATGCAATGAATAACTCAGGATTGTGTGTGATTGACATGAACGATTATGGGTAGTGAGCTCAAGGCTCAAAATGCTATGAAAAAATCAGGGTCATAGATGACATGAAGAACTCTGGGTTATGAGCTCAAGGTTCTAGATTCTATTTACAACTCAAGGTTATGGATAGCATGAACGACTTTGAATGAGCTTAGGCCTCTAGATTCTATGAATAACTAAGGGATGTGGTTAACATGAATGTCTTCAATTTGTGAGCTTAGGGCTCTGAATGCTATACATAACTTAAGGTTATCAATGACATGAAAGACTTCGGGTCATGAGCTTAAGGCCCTACATGCTATACACAAGCATAGGCTATCAATGACATGAACGAGTCCAAGTCGTGAGCTCAAGGCTCTTAATACTATGATCAATTCAGGGTTGTGGATGACATGAATAACTCTAGGTCATGAACTTAAGGTTGTAGATGTTATGAATAGCTTAGGGTTATAGATGACATACACTACTCTGAGTTGTGATCCTAGAGCTTTGGATGTTATGAATAGCTCAAGAGTTTTGGATTATATGAATGAATTGAAATCCCATGTGCTTAGTCGTACTGCTCAAGCTATGGATAATATGAAGGATTCTGTGTTATGAGCTCAAGCCTGTAAATGCTATGAACTACTTAGGGCTATAAAAGACATAAAAAACTTTCAATCACGAGCTTAACATTCTAGATGTTATGAACAGCTCAGGGCTGTAATTGACATGGACGACTCCAAGTTGTGAGCATAAGGATGTAGATGCTATTAACAACATAGAGTTGTATATGACATGATCGACTCCGGGTCATGAGCTTAAGTCTCTAGATTCTATGAACAATTGAGGATTCTAGTTGACATAAAAGACTCTCAATCGTGAGCTTAGGGCTTCAGATGCTATGCATAGCTTAAGGTTATTGATTACATGAAAGACTCTTGGTCATGAGCTGAGGGCTCTAGATTCTATACACAGGTATGGGCTTTTGATGACATGAAATACTATAAGTCGAGAGCTTGGGGCATCTAGATGCTATGACCAACTTAAGGTTGTGGTTGACATGAACGACTCCAAGTTGTGAGCTCAAAGCTCCAGATACTATGAACAATTAAAAGTTGTGTATGATATGATTGAGTTAAGATTCTGTGAGCTCAAGCATCCAGATGCTATGAATTGCTAAGTTTTATGGACGATTTGAATGATTTTGCATCATGAGCTCAAGCCCTTAGATTCTATGAACTCCTCAGTGTTACAAATGACATAAACGATTATGGGTTGTGTGCTTATGGATTTAGATGCTATTGACAACTTAGGGTTACAGATAACATGAATGACTTCAGGTCATGAGCTCAGGCCTCTAGATTTTATGAACAACTTAGGATTGTGGTTGACATGAATGACTCTGAGTCATGAGCATAGGGCTCTAGATGCTATGTACAACTTAAGGTTTTCAATGACATGAAAGATTATACATTGTGAGCTTAGAGCTCTAGATGCTATAAATAAATTAGGGTTATGCATGACATGAACAACTCTAGGTCGTGAGCTCAAGGCTCTAGATACTATGAACAACTCAGGATTATGGTTGACGTGACGGTTTTTGAGTCATGAGCTCAGGACTCCAGATGTTATGAATAGCTCGGGTTGTGGATGACATGAGCTACTTAGGGTCATGAGCTTAGGGATGTGGATGCTATGAATAGCTCAAAGTTGTGGATGATAAGAATGGCTTAGGATCCCATGAGCTCAATCCTCTAGATGTTATTAATCGCTCTGGGTTGTGGAAGACATGAGCGATTTTACTTCTTGAGCTCAAGCTTCTATATGCTATGAACTGCTTAGGGTTATGGAAGACATAAATGACTTAGATTCGTGATCTTAGGGCTTTAGATGCTATGAAAAGCTCAATATTATGGCTGACATGAATGTCTCTGGGTCGTAAGCTCAAGGCAATAGATGCTCTCAACAACTCAAGGTTATAGATGACATGACCAACATTGGGTTATAAGCTCAGAGCTTTAGATATTATGAACAACTCAAGGTAGTGGTTGACATGAAAGACTCTAGGTCTTGAGATCAAGGCTCTAGAAGATATGAACAACTCAGGTTTGTGAATGATATAAACGACTTTGGATCCTACAAGCTTAGGCCTATAGATGCTATGAATCGCTCTAAACTATGGATGATTTGAATGATTCTTTGTCATTAGCTTAAGCCATTAGATGCTATGAACTACTCAGGGTTGTGAAAGATATCAATGAGTCTGGATTGTGAGCTCGGGGCTCTAGACCCTATGAGGAACTCAGGGTAGTAATTAACATGAACAAATTTGGGTAGTGAGCTGAAAACTCTAAATGCTACTAACAAGTTAGGGTTGTGGATGGCATGAATGACTTTGGGTCATGGGCTCAGGCCTCTAGATTCTATGAACAGCTAAAACCTGTGGTTGACATCAAAGACTCCTAGTCATGAGCTTAGGGCTCTAGAAGTAATGCACAACTTAAGGTTATCGATGACAAGAAAGACTTTAGGTTGTGAGTTAAGGGCTCAAGATGCAATACACAAGTTAGGGTTGTCGATGACATGAAAGACTCTGGGTTGAGAGCTCATGGCTCTAGATACTATGAATAACTTAAGGTTGTGGTTGACATGAACGACTCTGGATCGTGAGCTTAAGGCTTTAAAGGCTATGAATAGCTCTAGGCTATAGATCACATGAGCTACTCTAGGTCGTGAGACCAAAGCTATAGATGTTATAAAGAGCTCAGAGTTGTGGATGATATGAACAACTCAAGATCCCATGAGCTTAAGCCTCCAAACACTATGAACTACTCAGGACTGTGGATGATATGAATGATTCTGCATCATGAGCTGAAGCTTCTAAATGATATTAAATACTAAGGACCGTGGATGACATGAACAACTCCAGGTTATGAGCTAAGGGTTATAGATGCTATTAAAAACTTAGGGTTGTAGATAAGATGAATGACTCAAATTCATCATCTTAGACATCTAGATTTTATGAATAACACATGGTTGTGGTTGACAAGAAAGACTCTGAGTCATGAGCCCAGGGTTTTAAATGTCATGTGCAACTTACGGTTATCGATGACATGAAATACTCTAGGTCGTGAGTTCAAGACTCTATATATTATGAACATCTAAGGGTTGTGGTTGACATGAATGACTCTAAGTCATGACCTTAAGGCTCCAGATGCTATGAATAACTCAGGGTTGTGGTTTCCATGAATGACTCTAAGTCATGAGCTTAGGGCTCTAGATGCTATGAATAACTTAAGGTTGTAATTGTCATGAGTGACTCTAGGTCATGAGCTTAAGGTTCTAGATGCTATTAACAACTTAAGGGTTGTGGATGACATGAATTACTCCAGGCCTTGAGTTCAGGCCTCTAGATTCTATGACCAGCTCAAGGTTGTGGTTGACATGAAAGACACTTAGTCGTGAGTTCAAGGATTTAGATCCTATGCACAACTTAAGGTTATCATTGATATGAAAGACTCTGGGTCATGAGCTTAAGGCTCTACATGCTATACATAGGTTTGGGCTATTGATGACATGAAAGAGTCTAGGTTGTGAGCTCAGGGCTCTTAATACTATAATAGCTCAGGGTTGTCAATGACATGAATGACTCTATGTCATGAGCTCAAAGCTCTAGATGCTATGAATAGATCAGAGCTGTGGATGACATGTTCTACTCTGGGTCATGATCTTAGGGCTCTGGATGCTATGAACAACTTAGAGTTTTTGATTATATATATGACTTGGGATCTCGTAAGCTCAAACCTTTTGATGCAATGAACCACTTACGAACGTGGATGATTTAAATGATTCTGCATCATGAGCTCAAGCCTCTAGATACTATGAATTTCTTAAGACTATGAAAGATATGAATGACTTTGGGTTTTTTATCTTAAGGATTTAGATGCTATGAACAACTCAAGGGTGTAGTTGACATGAACGACTTTAGGTCGTGAGCTCAAGGCATTAGATGCTATGAAAACTTAGAGTTGTGGATGACATGAATGACTCTAGGTTACAAGTTCAGGGCTTTAAATACTATGAACAACTCAGGGTAGTGGTTGATATGAAAGACTCTAGGTGCTAAGCTTAGGGCTCTAGAAGCTATGAACAACTCATAGTTGTGGATGATATGGACGACTTGGGATCCCATGAGCTTAAGCCTATAAATTTTATAAACCACTCTAAGTTGTGGATGATATGAATGATTCTATGTGATGAGGTCAAGCCTCTAGATGCTATAAACTACTTTGGGTAGTGAAAGACATGAACGACTCTGAGTTGTGAGCTCAAGGCTCTAGATGCTACTAACAAACCAGGGTTGTGGATGACATGAATGATTCTGGGTCATAGGATCAGACCTCTAGATTTATGTAAAGCTTAAGGTTGTGGTTGGCATCAAAGACTCCTAGTTATGAGCTTAGAGTTCTACATGTTATGCACAATTTAAGGTTGTAGATTACATAAAAGACTCCAAGTCATGAGCTAAGGGTTCTATATGCTATACATAGGTTAGGGTTGTTAATGATATGAAAGACTTCAAGTCGAGAATTGAGGACTCTAGATGCTATGAACAGCTCAAAGTTCTAGTTGTCATGAATGACTCTGGGTCACGAGCTTAAGGCTCTAGATGTTATGAACAACTCTTGGCTATGGATGACATGAGCTACTCCATGTCGAAAGCCTAGGGCTTTAGATGCTATGAAGAGCTCAGAGTTATGGATGATATGAAGCACTCGAGATCCTGTGAGCTTAAGCCTCTAGATGCTATAAACTTCTCAAGCTATTAATGACATGAGCGACTCCTGGTCATAAGCTCAGGGTTATAGATCTATCAACAACTCAGAATTGTGAATAACATGAATGACTCTAATTCATGAGATCAGGCCTTTAGATTCTATGAACAACTCAGGGTTGTGGTTGATAAGAAAGACTCTAAGTTGTGAGCTTAGGGTTGTAGATGCTATACACAACTTAAGGTTATCAATGACAAGAAAGACTCCAAGTCGTGAGTTCAGGACTTTAGATGCTATGAACATCTCAAGGCTATGGTTGACATGAATGACTTTGGGTCATGAGCTCAAGGCTCTTGATGCTCTGAACAACTAGGGGTTGTGTTTGACATGAACGACTCTATGTCCTGAGCTCAAGGCTCTAGAGGTTATGAACTACTCAGGGTTGTGGTTAACATGAATGACTCCGAGTCATGAGCTCAAGGCTGTAGATGCTATGAACAACGTAAGTTTATGGTTGACTTAAAGACTCTAGGTCATGAGCTTAAAGCTCTAGATGCTCTTAACAACTTAATGTTGTAGATGACATAAATGACACCGGTCATGAGATGAAGCCTCTAGATTCTATGGAAAACTCAGGGTTGTGGTTGACATGAAATAGTCCAGGTCATGAGCTAAGGGTTGTAGATTCCATACACATGTCTGGGTGGTCAATCACATCAAAGAATTTGGGTCGTTAGCTGAGGACTCTAGATGCTATGAACAACTTAGGATTGTGGATTACATAAATGACTCTAGGTCATGAGCTCCAGGTTCTATATACGATACACAACTCAAGATTGTGGTTGACTTGAAGGACTTCAGGTCATGAACTCAGGGCTCTAAATGCTTTGAACGGCTCAGAGCTATGAACTGCTCAAGGTTATGGATGACATGATCGACTCTAGGTCATGATCATAGGGCTCTAGATATTATAAACTACTCTTGGTGCTAGTTTTCATGAGCGACTCTGGGTCGTGAGCTTAAGGCATTAGATGCAACGTACACCTCTGGGTTGTGGTTGACATGAATGACTTTGGGTCATGAGCTCATGGCTTTAGATTCTATGAATAACTTAGGGCTATGGATGATGTGAATGACTTTTGGTCTTAAGCTCAATCTTCTTGATACTATGAACAACTCAGGGTTATGGATGACATGATCGACTCTAGGTCATGATCATAGGGCTCTAGATATTATAAACTACTCTTGGTGCTAGTTTTCATGAGCGACTCTGGGTCGTGAGCTTAAGGCATTAGATGCAACGTACACCTCTGGGTTGTGGTTGACATGAATGACTTTGGGTCATGAGCTCATGGCTTTAGATTCTATGAATAACTTAGGGCTATGGATGATGTGAATGACTTTTGGTCTTAAGCTCAATCTTCTTGATACTATGAACAACTCAGGGTTATGGTTGACATGAACGATTTTGAGTCATGAACTCAAAGGTTTAGGTTCTATGAACTGCCTAAGGTCATTGATGACATGTTGTGAGCTCAAGGCACTAGATGCTATGAATAGCTCAGGGCTATGGTGGACAAAAACCAGTCTAAGTCATGATCTTAGGCCTCTAGATGCTATGAACAACTCTGGGTTATGGTTGATATGAACGACTCTAAGTCATGAGGTTAGGGCTCTAGATGCTTTTAACAACTCGAGGTTGTGGATTACATGAACGACTCTAGGTCATGGCCATAATATTTTATGAATAGCTTAGGGTTGTGGTTGACATGAGAGGCCTCGGGTCTTGTGCTCAGGGTTCTAAAATTTATGAAAAACTCAAAGTTGTGGATTATATGAACAACTTGGGATCCTATGAGCTCAATCCCCTAGATTTTATGAATTGATCAGGGCTAAGAAAAATACAAATAATTTTGTGTCATGAGCTCAAGCATTTAGATGCTATCAATAACTCAGGATTGTGGTTGACCTAAACAACTACGGGTTGTGAGCTCAGGGGTCTAGATGATATGAATGACTCGGTCTCCTCTGACCTGAGGCCTCTAGATGCTATGAACCACTCAGAGCTGTGGATGTTAATAACGATTCTACATCATACACTCAAGCCTTTATATGCTATGAACAACTCAAGGTTGTGGATGTTATGAACAACCTTAGGTTGTGAGCTCAAGACTTTAGATGCTATGAACTACTCATGGTTATGGTTGACAAGAAGAAGTTTAGGTCGTGAGCTCAGGGCTCTAGATTCTATTAACAACTAAGGATTATAAATGACACGAGCTACTTCAGGTCATGAGCTTACAACTTTGGATGCTATGAAGAACTTAGGGTATTGGATATTATGAATGACTCGAGATTTTATGAGCTTAGTCCTCTAGATGCTACGAATAGGTAAGGGTTGAGGATGATATGAACGATTCTTAGTCCTGAGCCCATGACTTTAAATGATATGAATAGCTTAAGGCTATGGATGACATGAATGACCCTAGGTAGTGAGCTCAGGGCTCTAGATACTATGAACAACTTAGGGCTATAGTTAACAAGAACAACTCTGGGTCGTGAGCTCAATGCTCTAAATGCTATGAATAGCTCAAAGCTATGGATGACATTAATGACTCTGGGTCACTAGCTCAAGGCTTTAGATACTATAAACAACTTAGGGTTGTGGTTGACATGAATGACTCTAGGTCGTGAACTCACGACTCTAAATGCTATGAAGAGCTCAAGGTTGTGAATTATATAAACTACTCTGAGTCATGAGCTAAGGGCTATGGATGCTATGAACAACTAAGCATTATGGATGATATGAACGACTCAAGATCCCATAAGGTCAAGCCTCTAGATGCTAAGTACAACTCAAAGCTGTGGATGATATGAATTTATCTGCTTCATGAGCTCAAGGTTGTGGATGACATGAATGACTATGGGTCATGAATTTAGAGTTATGATGATATGAATGACTTAAGATCCCATGAGCCAAAGCTTCTAGATGCTATGAACATCTTAGGGTTGAGCATAATATGAACTATTCTTGATCATGAGCCATTGACTTTAATTGCTATGAACAACTCAAGGTTGTGCACCACATAAAAGACTATGAGTCATGAGTTTAAGGCTCTATATGTTATGAAAAGCTCAGGATTATGGTTTACAAGAATGAGTTTAGGTCATGAGCTTAGGGCTTTAGATGCTATAAACAACTCACGGTTGCTAATGACATGAGCTACTTCAGTTCATGAGCTCATGACTTTGGATGATATGAACAACTTAGGGTTGTGGATGATATCAACGGCTCGTGATCCTGTGACCTCAGTCCTCTAGATGCTATGAGCAGCTCAAGGTTGTAGATCATATTAATAGATCTTGGTCGTGAGCTCATGGCTCTAAATGCTATGAGTAGCTAAGGATTGTAGATGACATGAATGACTTCAAGTAGTGTGCTCAAGGCTCTAGATGCTACGAAGAGCTCAAGACTATGTTTGACATCGATAACTTTGGGTCGTGAGTTCAACGCTTTAGATGCTATGAACAACTCAAAGTTATAGTTGACATGAATGACTCCGGGTTGTGAGTTAAGGGCTTTAGATGCTATGAACAACTTAGGGTTGTGGATGATATGAATAACTCTAAGTCATGAGCTCAAGGCTCTACATATTATAAAGAGTGTGGGCCTATGGTTAACATGAACAAATCCAGGTCATGAGCTCAGTGCTCTAGATGCTATGAACAACTTATGCCTATTAATGACATGAACTACTCTGGGTCATGAGCTCAGGTCTCTAGATGCTATGAACAGCTCCATGTTATGGATGATACACATGATTCTAGGTCATGAGCTCAAGGATCTAGATGCTATGAACAACTTAGGGTTGTGAATGATATGAACGATTTTGGTTCATGAACTCAAGGCTCTAGACATAATGAATAACTCAGGGTTATGGATGAATAAATGACTTCGGGTCGTGAGCTCAAGACCCTAGATATTATGAACAACTCACTATTGTGGATGATATGAATGACTTGGGATCCTGTGACATTAGGCCTCTAGATGCTATGAACAACTTAGGGTTAAGGATGATATGCATGATTCTTGGTCATGAGCCTATTGCTTTTGATGCTATGAAAAGCAAAGGGCAATGGATAACACGGATGACTCCTGGTTGTGAGCTTAAGGTTCTATATGTCATGAACAACTCATGGTTGTGGTTGATAAGAACGAGTCCCAGTCGTGAGCTCAACGCTCTAGATGCTATGAACAACTCAAGGTTGTGGGTGACATGAGCTACTCCGAGTCATGAGCTTATGACTCGGGATGCTATGAAGAACTTGAGGTATTGGAAGATATAAATGAATTGGGATCCCATGAGCTCAGGAATCTATATGCTATGAACAACTCAAGGCTGTAGATGATATGAACAATTCTTGGTCATGAGCCATGGCTCTAAATTCTATGAACAACATAGGGCTATGGATGACATGAACGACTCTAGGTAGTGACCTCAAGGCTTTAGATGCTACGATTAACTCAAGGTTATGGTTGACCTGAACAACTCTAGGTTGTGAGCTCAACATTCTAGATGCTATGAATTAGCTCAAGGGTGTGGACGACATGAATGACTCTAGGTCATGAACTCAGGGCTTTACATGCTATGAACAACTTAAGGTTATGGTTGACATGAATGACTCTGGGTCATGTGCTCACACCTTTAGATGTTATGAACAACTGAATGTTATGGATTATATGAGCTACTCTGGGTTGTGAACTCAAGGCTCTAGATGCTATGAACTACTTAAGGTTGTGGATGACATCAAGGACTCCGGGTCATGAGCTCACAACATAAGATGTTATGAACAACTAAAGCCTATGGATGATATGAGCTACTCTGGTTCATGAACTCAAGGCTTTAGATGCTATGAACTACTCAAGGCTGTGGATGATGATTACTACTCAAAAAGTGTTATTTGGTAGCTTGTAATTAACTCTTTTAAACACTCTTGAGTAGTAATTATTACCTTTTAACTCAATTGACATGTTAAGGACCCTTGCAATCGTTTCTAATCAAATTGTGTTAAGTTTTGGTGTTTTTGATAGCTTTTAGCTACACCAAAGCAATCCTAGAATGAGGGAGAGCTGTATATAGTTCATGGCAAAGATTTTGGAAGCTCAAATTCATGAAGAACCAAGCTTTGGAGCTCCATAGCCCTTTTCCAAAGTCGTTCAAAGTATGCAAGGAAAGAACAACGGAGAGAGGAAAAAACAGAGTGAAGAAAATAAAGGACAGCAGCTGTAGTCTTATTTCGCACTTTTGGAGCACTTCCCGAAGTCCATTTTCTACATTCTATATACCATCTCAAAGATTAGGAAGTCAAAAATCCAATGCTTCAAACGGTGTACAATTCGGAGTTGAAATGAAGGAGTTACAGCCATTGCAAGCCGATCACTCCAAGCTGAAGGAAGAATTTTGCACAGCGTTGCGAAATCACCCTTTTGTTACGAAATGATTTCGCAGCCTTTTTGCACAGTGCTGTGGATTTCCTCCTGAAGTTTCCCGATAATTGGGACATGTTGGAAGCCGAACACCGCAAGCTGAAAGCCGACTTCGTAGCGCTGCGAAATCAGCCTTTTGTTGTGAAGTGATTTCGCAACCCTTTTTGTGCGTCTGCGAAATCTCGCAGACCTCGTTTTCACCTGCGAAATGGTCCTTAGTGCTTCCCGATATTTGCGACCGACACTTTGGGATATTTTTCTTCAGATATTTTTGTATAAATTTCCATTCTTCTCCTTGTAATCCACCAACCATAAGATTTCTTAGTTAGGAAGGTTGGAAAAACGTCTCTATATATATTTCCTTGCATCCACTATAAAAGATATAGATATATCATATATAGAATCAACGAACAGAGCAGTTGCTCGGTTTTTCATATATATTCTTGTTTTCTCGTTAGTTTTCTTTCTAGCCAATCAAACTCTGAGGATTTTTCCTCAGAGAATGAGAGGCTAGGCTCTTCGTCTCTTGGAGTGAAGAAAGTCGGGTAAGTTTCCAAATGCATAAATTGGAAGTTTTGTTGTTTTAGTTTTTAATGAAGAGAAAGTGTGACCCGTTAATGGTTTTTATCTTTTTAGTTAACTTAAAACACCTTTAAATCACCTGGGCCAACACTTGGTAAGGCAAGTGATCTCCGTCCATGGAGATGCACTAGTTTATCTCTTGCGAGCTTTTGGTAGGTGGTTTGAAGGTAGGATTTTCTAGAATAGCCAACACTTGGTAAGCTTTTGGACTCCAAGGAGACATCCATTAGTTATCTCTTGTGAGCTTTTGACGGGTAATCCAAGGTTAAAGATCACCTTGAATGGCAAGTGCTAGGTGAGAGGTATGAGCCATTGCAAGGTGCATCAGTGAGAGGGATTTAGTGTTTGAACCCATTAATGGGAAGCATCTCAGATAACACCGGTTAGAGAATTAACTATATGTTAATTCTCTAATGCGAGGAAAAGAAACAAGTGACCGGAACTCTCCTTTTTGTATGAGGAACCTGAGCCTAATGATCTAAACTCCAAGAAACACTTTCCTTTGTAAGTAAAATCAGTTACTATTTTTGGTTAGTTTAAATCTAAACCTTTTTCATTCAAACATCTTTATGTTTTCTTTTAAAGCTAACCTTGAAATTAAAAGGCACCAATTCAGCTTTGAATTAATATCATTTGCAAAGTGAAAACCCATCCCAGTGAACGATCCTAGAGCCACTATGCTATAGTAGCTTTGTCCTTGCTACCCTAGTATATGGTGTAATAGGTTATAAATTTTGTTGATTACTCTCTCAATCAAGGAGCACCAGTTGGACATGAATCAGTTGAGACACTAATTGGGCATGAATCAAATGGCACCGCTGCCGGGGATGGTGCCACTTTATAGTGATATCACCTTTTCAGAGTACTTGTGATCTTCATCACAAGTTTGGTGACTTTTCTTTTCCTTTTACTAACTCTTTTTATTTCTTTATTGTTCATATTTTAGTATACCTTTTATTTAGTTTTTAGTTTACCTTAATTTTCTTTCTTTGAATTGTTTTTCTTTTGTTTTCTTTTGTGTTCTCTGTTTTTAATTCACATATTGCTAGTTGTGCATGCCATATTGAATACCATAGCAGAGAAAGCCATGAACTTCATGAGTTATGTGGCTGAAGTCTCAAGAGAATGGGATGAACCAAATGCTCGAGATATGGGAAGAATAACGTCTCAAGCTAATGCTAAAGGTGAGATGTATATTTTGAATGATGGCATAGACATGAAGGTAAAGATTGCAGCTATGGCAAGGAGATTGGAAGAGCTAGAAATGAAGAATATGCAAGAAGTGCAAGCCATCTCTCAAACACCATTGCTACCTATGCCTTGTTCCATTTGTCGATCATATGAGCACTTGGTGGATGAGTGTCCTACCATTCCAGCCGAGAGGGAAATGTTTGGTGATTGCAACACCTACAATTCCAATTGGAGGGACCATCCAAATTTCTCTTGGAAACCACAGCCGCCTCAGTACAAACAACCTGCTCAAGCACCACAGCCAGCCTCAAACCTTGAACAAGCTATGATGAATCTTAACAAGGTCATGGAAGACTTTGTTGAAGCTAAAAAAATCCATCAATGCTCAGCTCAGTCAAAGAATTGACAGTGTAGAGAGTTCATTGAACAAAAAGATGGATGAAGTGCAAAATGATCTATCTCATAAGATAGATAATCTCCAAGATTCAATCTCAAGGTTTGCCAACCTCAACACAGTGCAAGAGAAAGAAAACTCTCCTTCTCAACCTTATAAAAATTCCATGAGTATCCATGAAATGGAGGCTAAGGAGGGAGAACCTTCACAAAAGAGGGAAGTCAAAGAAGTGATCACTCTGAGGAGTGGTAAAGAGGTTGATCTGCCCACATGCAAGTTAGAGCATAAGGTAGAGAGTGAAACAGAGAAAGAAAAGAGGGAGGAAATCAAAGGAAAGAAAAAAAGGAAAAGCATAGAAAAAGATGGTTATACTGTTAATGTACAAAGAGAACCACAGAGGATAGTTATCAAGGAAGAATTGATGAAGAAACATATGCCTCCACCTTTTCTCCAAGCTTTGTATGGGAAAATCATACAAACCAAGTCTCAAGTGAAGGATGCAAACTTCATATGGGATCCGAGCAAGCTAAATCAGGAGCAAATTTTTTGATGGACTTAGTCTTTTTAAAGACTAGTTAGTCTATATCTTTTTGTTTTGTTTTTTACTTGTTTTAATTTTGATTTCAATGCTTTAATTTTGATTTCAATGCTTTAATTCTAATTTGTTTTGATGTAATATAGATTTTTGGACGATCAAAATCAGGAGGAATTGCAAAGAAATTGAAAGAAAGTATTTCGGAGCAAAAACGTAGCAAAAACAGGGCAAAAACAGGGGTCTGCGAGATTTCGTAGCCTCTACGAAATCAGTAGTTTGCTGCAAAACCAGTTCGCAGCCTCAGGCCCCTCTCTGCGAAAATTTTCGCAGCTTCGAAACCACTTTTGGCACACAAGTGCCATTTCGCAACACAGTGACTCCCATTTCGCAGTTGCGAAACGGCTGCGAACCACCAAAGCATGAAAGATCCTATTTTCGCAGGGAAAGCTCCATTTCGCAGAGGATTTTGCAGCTGCGAAACCACTTTTGGCACACGAGTGCCATTTCGCAGCACAGTGACCCTCATTTCGTAGCTGCGAAACGGCTGCGAAGCATAAAAAACTCCCAATTTCGCAGCCAAAGCCCCATTTCGCAGGGTGTTTTGCAACTGCGAAATGACAGCGAAGCATAAAAACTCCCAATTTCACAGCCAAAGCTCCATTTTGCAAGGTATTTCGCGACTGCGAAACCACTTTTTGGGACACGAGTGCCATTTTGCAGCCCCATACACTCATTTTAGAGCTGCGAAATCACTTTTGAGCAGCGAAATGGCTATGAAATGATCTCCAAGCTTCAAAATGGCTGCAAAATCACCTCCAAGCATCGAAATGGCCTTCAAATTGCGAAATTGACTTGCAAAATGGAGGGAGGTTTGCAAAAACACCTTGCAAAGCCAAGGGAAGTTGCTAAAATGCCAATAGAGCCCCATGACCATGCATATGAAGAGGAGAGCCCCGCGCACCCTGAGATCACACACACTAAGCCTCTCACTCCATTTCTAACCTCCTAAAAACCATCAAAGCCCATAGCTCCAGCTAAGGAGACTATGCCACCTAAGGAGACTATCAGAACATAGGCCAAAGTCCTGATCCAACCCATTCAAGAGGCCACCATAGCCACATCAGCTCCACAGGACCTTACCATTACTTGATCATGTCTTTACTTTTTGTCTTTACATATTATATTAGTGTAAATAATTTCATATTTTGATGTCTTATATTCTAGGATTGGATGTATTACTGATAATGCATCATATATAGACATCATTTTTGTTTAAACTTAGCATTTTTATATATCCTCTACTCACTAACTCTTATGTTTTCTTTGAAACATGTGGTTTCTCCTATACGACTCAGACTCCATGTCACTCAGGAGGTACCAGTTCCTCCCTATTTTTCAATCACTTTTGTCACATTGAGGACAATGTTCAGCTTGATTGGGGGGGAGAGTTGAGAAAGTAAGTATTGTTAATAATGCTAAGTTAATTTGGTAATTTAGTTGTTTTTTGCTTAATTTTTAAAAATTTTTAAAGTTTTTATTCTACTCTCCATGGTTATTAAGGAAAAATTTTCAAACTAAAATGGGAGAAATTGAATTTTTGTATTTTTAATTGACTTAGATTTTGTATTATGCTTATTAAAGTTGATGAATTGTTGAAACTTCTTTTGAATTCAACCTCAGTTCTTCCACTTTAAGCTATCCACACACTGTGCACAATAGGTTCCGATTATAAGATGAAAAACTATTTTCCTCTTGACTTAGGAAAATTTTAGACTTGGTACCTTTGACCTCTTTTAATAGTGTTGGGACACCTTGTAAAAGGTCAATGAGTCTTTGAAAAAAAAAAAAAAGAAGAAAGAAAGAAAAATGTTTGCTTGCCTTGAAACCCGAGCAAGATCTGAGGGGTATATGGTGAAAATCTTTAAAACCTGTGCCCTAAGCCTTCATTGGTTGGGAGTCACCGACCTCAATGCTCGTTACAAGGGTGGATAGGTGGAGTTTAACATACTGTAGGTACTTGGGTATTAAAATTCTTCTCAAAAGTCCGGGGTAAAATCCAAGGAGTTAGTGGTTAAAAGATCCTTAAAGCTTGATGCCCTAAACCTTAATTGGTTGGGAGTCATCGATGGACCCCCGTTACATGGACAATTTAGAGAAGAATACCTTTAAGCCTTGTACTCCTACAATGAAAAAAATTGTGAAAAAAGAGGTGCGTTCTTAGCCTATTGGAGGTTGATCAGTTTGCTAAGCTTTGAAAAAAACTAGGTTGGGGGGAGAGATTAGTTTAACATACTATATTCGGAAACTAATAAATAACACTTAGATTTTTGTGGAAGAGTAAGGTTTGACCCTTTGGAAGTGGAAATGATTTTAAATCTTAAATTTGCATAATGCCTTCTCTTTAAGAATTGTGATTAGACAAGTTATTTGATAACTCTTGTTGAAGTTTAAGTTTTATTTCTTTGATGTTCCATGTGAGAGTTAGATCATCATGCCACTTGACAATTGTTTTTTGATCAGCATGATGTTGTAAATTATAGTACTTTTTATTTTTATTTTTCTTTCCTTCATTGCTAAGAGACTAGCAATATGTCGGTTGGGGAGAGTGATTACTACTCAAAAAGTGCTATTTGGTAGCTTGTAATTAACTCTTTTAAACACTCTTGAGTAGTAATTATTACCTTTTAACTCAATTGACATGTTAAGGACCCTTGCAATCGTTTCTAATCAAATTGTGTTAAGTTTTGGTGTTTTTGATAGCTTTTAGCTACACCAAAGCAATCCAAGAATGAGGGAGAGCTGTATATAGTTCATGGCAAAGATTTTGGAAGCTCAAATTCATGAAGAACCAAGCTTTGGAGCTCCATAGCCCTTTGCCAAAGTCGTTCAAAGTATGCAAGGAAAGAACAACGGAGAGAGGAAAAACAGAGTGAAGAAAACAGAGGACAGCAGCTGCAGTCTTCTTTCACACTTTTGGAGCACTTCTCGAAGTTCATTTTCTACATGCTATATACCATTTCAAATCTCAAGAAGTCAAGAATCCAATGCTTCAAACGGTACGCAATTCGGAGTTGAAATGAAGGAGTTACAGCCATTGCAATCCGATCACTCCAAGGTGAAGGAAGAATTTTGCACAGCGTTGCGAAATCACCCTTTTGTTGCGAAATGATTTTGCAGCCTTTGTGCACAGTGTTGTGGATTTCATCCTGAAGTTTCCCAATAATTGCGACATGTTGGAAGCCGAACACTGCAAGCTGAAAGCCAACTTCGCAGCGCTGCAAAATCAGCCTTTTGCTGCGAAGTGATTTCGCAACCCTTTTTGTGCATCTGCGAAATCTCGCATACCTCGTTTTCACCTCCGAAATGGTCCTTAATGCTTCCTGATATTTGCGACCGAAACTTTGGGATATTTTTCTTCAGATATTTTTGTATAAATTTCCATTCTTCTCCTTGTAATCCACCAACCATAAGATTTCTTAGTTAGGAAGGTTGGAAAAACGTCTCTATATATATTCCCTTGCATCCACTGTAAAAGATATAGATATATCATATATAGAATCAACGAACAGAGTAGTTGCTCTATTTTTCATATATATTCTTGTTTTCTCGTTAGTTTTCTTTCTAGCCAATCAAACTCTGAGGATTTTTCCTCAGAGGATGAGAGGCTAGGCTCTTCGTCTCTTGGAGTGAAGAAAGTCGGGTAAGTTTCCAAATGCATAAATTAGAAGTTTTGTTGTTTTAGTTTTTAATGAAGAGAAAGTGTGACCCGTTAATGGTTTTTATCTTTTTAGTTAACTTAAAACGCCTTTAAATCACCTGGGCCAACACTTGGTAAGGCAAGTGATCTCCGTCCATGGAGATGCACTAGTTTATCTCTTGCAAGCTTTTGGTAGGTGGTTTGAAGGTAGGATTTTCTAGAATAGCCAACACTTGGTAAGCTTTTGGACTCCAAGGAGACATCTATTAGTTATCTCTTGCGAGCTTTTGACGGGTAATCCAAGGTTAAAGATCACCTTGAATGGCAAGTGCTAGGTGAGAGGTATGAGTCATTGCAAGGTGCATCAATGAGAGGGATTTAGTGTTTGAACCCATTAATGGGAAGCATCTGTACAACACCGGTTAGAGAATTAACTATATGTTAATTCTTTAATGCGAGGAAAAGAAACAAGTGACCAGAACTCTCCTTTTTGTATGAGGAACCTGAGCCTAGTGATCTAAACTCCAAGAAACACTTTTCTTTGTAAGTAAAATCAGTTACTATTTTTGGTTAGTTTAAATATAAACCTTTTTCATTCAAACATCTTTATGTTTTCTTTTAAAGCTAACCTTGAAATGAAAAGACACCAATTCAGCTTTGAATTAATATCATTTGCAAAGTGAAAACCCATCCCAGTGAACGATCCTAGAGCCACTATGCTATAGTAGCTTTGTTCTTGCTACCCTAGTATATGGTGTAATAGGTTATAAATTTTGTTGATTACTCCCTCAATCAAGGAGCACCAGTTGGACACAAATCATTTGAGACACCAATTGGGCACGAATCAGATGAGATGAATGACTTCGGGTCATGAGCTTAGGGCTTTAAATGTTATGAACAACACAAAATTGTGGATGATATGCACTTGTCTAGGTCATGAGCTCAAGGATCTAGATGCTATGAAAAGCTTAAGGTTGTGGATGATATAAACAATTCTGGGTCATGAATAAAAGGCTCTAGATGCTATGAATAGCATAAGGCTATAGATGAAATGAACAACTTCAGGTTATGAGCTCAAAGCTCTAACTGTTATGAATAACTTAAATTTGTGGATGATATGAAGGACTTAGGATATTGTGAGCTTAGGCTTCAAGAAGATATGAACAACTCCGGATGAGGGTGATATGAATGATTCATGGTCATGAGCCCATGACTCTAGATTCTATGAACAACTTAGCATTATGGATGAGATGAACTACTTTACATCATGAGTACTGGTCTCAAGATGCTATGAACAGCTAAGGGTTGTGGATGATATGCATGATTCTATGTCGTGAGCTCAAAGATCTAAATGTTTTGAACAACTTAGGGCTATGGATGATATGAACTATTCTTGGTTGTGAACTCAAGGCTTTAGATGCTATGAGTAGCTCATGGTTGTGGATGACATAAACGATTTCAGGTGGTGAGCTCAAACCTCTAGATGTTATAAATAGCTTAGGCCATTGGATGATATGAACAATTCTATGTCATATGCTCAAGCCTCTAGATTCTATGAATAGCTCAGGGTTGTGGATAACATGAATGACTTTGAGTCGTGAGTAGAGGGCTCTAGATGCTCTGAAGAGCTTATGTATGTGGTTGACATGAAAGACTATGGCTCATGAGCTCAGGGCTCTAGATACTATGAACACCTCAGGCCATTAGATGACATGAGCTACTCCGGGTTGTTAGCTTATGGCTTTAGATGTTATGAACAACTCAGGGTTATGGATGATATGAATGAATTAGGATCCTATAAGTGCTAACCTCTAGATCACATGAACAACACAAGGCTATGAATCATATGAATGATTCTTGGTCTTCAACCTGGAGCTCAAAATGTTAAGAACAACTCAAGGTTGTAGCTGACATGAACTACTCAATGTTGTGAGCTCAGGGCTCTAAATGCTATGAACAACTTAGGGTTGTGGTTGACATTAACGACTACAAGTTGTGGGTTTAGAGCTCTAGATGTTATGAACAACTAAGGGTTGTGGATGATATGAATGACTTCGGGTCATGAGCATAGGGATCTAAACACTATGAATAACTTATGCTTGTGGTTTATATGAACATCTTCAGGTCATGAGCTCGGGGCTGTAGAATCTATGAACAGCTTAAGGTTGTTAATGACATGAACTTCGCTAGGTCATGAGCTCAGGTCTCTAGATACTATGTACAACTCATGGCGGCAGATGATATGCATGATTCTAGGTCATGAGCTCAAGGATATAGATGATATGAACGGATTAGGTTGTGGATGATATGAACAATTTTGTGTCTTGAACTCAAGTCTGTAGATGTCATGAATAGTTTAGTGCTGTGGATCAAATGAACGACTACGGGTCGTGAGCTAAGGGCTCGAAATGGTATGAATAACTAATGGTTATAGATAACATGAATGACTTTGGGTCCTGAGCTTAGGGTTATAGATCCTATGAAGAGCTTAGGGCTATGGATGACATGAAGGACATCAAGTCATGAGCTAAGTGCTTGAGATAATATCAACAGCACAAGGTTATGATTGACATAAATGACTATGGGTCGTGAGTTGAGGGCTTTAGATATTATGAGCAGCTTAGGGCTACGAATGACATGAATGAATCCGAGTCGTGAGCTTAGGGCTCTAAATACTATGAACAACTTAAGGTTGTGGATGACATGAGCTAATTTGTGTCATGAGCTTAGAGCTCTAGATTCTATGATCAACTTAGGGTTGTTGATTATATGAACGACTTGAGATCTAGTGAGCTTAAACCTTTAGATACTATGACCAACTCAGGCTTGTGAATGATATGAATGATTCTTGGTGATGAGCCCATGACCTTAAATACTATGAATATCTTAGGGTTGTGGATGACATGAATGAATTTGGGTTGTGAGCTCAAAACTCTAGATGCTATGAATAGCTCAGGGTTGTGGTTGACATGAATGACTTCGGGTTGTGAGCTTAGGCCTTTAGGTGTTATGAACAACTCAGGGTTGTGGATGACATGAATCACTCTAGGTTGTCTACTCAAGGCTCTAGATGCTTTGAACAACACAAGGTTGTGGATGATAAGAAAAACTCGAGATCCCTTGAGCTCAAGCCTCTAGCTTCTATGAACAACTTAAGGTTGAGGATGATATGAATGATTCTAGGTTGTGAACTCAAGGCTCTAGATGCTATGAATAGTTTAGGGTTGTGGATGAAATGAATAACTTTAGGTTGTGACCTCAGGGCTCGAGATGGTATAAATAGCTCAGGGTTATGGATATAACATAAATAAAGATGCGATGAAGAGTTCAGGGTTCTACTTTACATCAACGACTCTGGGTCATTAGCTCAAGGCTTTAGATGTCAGGAATAGCTCAAGGCTAGGATGACATGAACGACTCCAGGTCATGAGCTGAGGACTCTAGAAGCCATGAATAGCTCATGGTTATGGTTGACATGAACGATACCAGGTCATGAGATTAGGGTTCAAGATGCTATGAATAGCTCAGGGTTGTGTATGATTTTATCAACTTGGGGTCATGAGCTCAGGGCTCTAGATGCTATGAATAGCTCAAGGTTATGGTTGACATGAAAGACTTAGGGTCATGATCTTAGGGCTCTAGATGCTATGAATAACTCAAGGTTGTGGTTGAGAGAAACTTCTCCGGGTCATGAGCTCAAGGCTCTATATGCTATGAATAGCCCATGACTCTAAATGATATGAGCTACTCTCATCATTAGCATAAGGCTCTAGATGTTATGAAAAGTTTAGGGTTTAGGATGATTAAAATAACTCAAGACCTCGTTGACTTAGGCCTTTAGATGTTACGAATAGCTAAAGGGTGTGAATGATAAGTACAATTCTTGGTTGTGAGCCCGTGGCTTGAAATGCTATGAGCAGTTGAGGGTTGTGGATGACATGGATGACTCCAAGTTTTGGATGACATAAACAACTCTAGGTCATGAGCTTATGGAATTAGATGCTATGAAGAACTTAGGGTAATGATTTACATGACTGACTCCAAGTTGTGAGCTCAAGGGTCTAGATGTTATAAACAACACAGGGCTATGGATGACATGAATGACTTTGGCTCATGAGCTTAGGGCTTTAGATGTTATGGACAGTTAAGGGTCGTGGATGACATGAACGACTTCGAGTCATGTGGCTGAGGGCTCTAGATTCTATGAACAGGTCAAGGTTATGGTGGACATAAATAATTCCGTGTTGTAAGCTCAAGAAACTAGATACTATGAAAAGCTCATGGCAATGGATAACATGAAGGACTCTGGGTCGTGAGCTTAGAATTATGGCTAACATGAACAACTTCGGGTCATGAGCTCAAGGCTCTAGATGCTATGAACAACTCATAGTTGTGGATGATATGAATGACTCGATATCTCATAATCTCAAGCCTCCAGATGTTATGAATAGTTCAGGGCTGAGGATCATATCAATGATTCTTGGTCATGAGCATATGAGTCCAAATGTTATGAACAACTCAGGGTTGTGGATGAAATTAAAGACTCCGAGTCATGAGGTCAGAGCTCTAGATGCTATTAAAAGCTCAGATTTGTGGATGACTTGAATGACTTTAGGTCGCGAGCTCAAGGCTTTGGATGCTTTGAACAACTCAGAGCTATGGTTTACATGAATGACTTTGAGTCATGAGCTTAAGGCTCTTGATGCTATGAATAGCACAGGGTGATAGTAGATATGTGCTACTCCAACTCATGAGTTCAAGGCTATGGATTTTATCAACAACTCAACATTATGGATGATATGAACAACTTGAGATCCCTTAAGCTTAAGCCTCTAAATGTTATGCATAACTCAATGTTGTGGATTTGATGAATGATTTTGCAACATGATCTAAGGGCTATGGATGACATGAACGACTCTGGGTAGTGAAATCAAGGCTTTAGATGCTATGAACAACACAAGGTTGTGGTTGACATGAATGACTTCGGATAGTGAGCTCGAGGCTCTAGATGCAATGAAAAGCTTCAATCTATGAAGAACATAAATGAATTTGGGTCGTGACCTCAAGACTCTAAATACTATGAATAGCTTAAGGCTATGGCTAACATGAATGAGTCTAAGTCATAAGGTCAGGGCTCCGGATACTATGCACAGCTCAGGGCTGTGATTGACAAGAATGAATTTGGGTTGTGAGCTTAAGGCTTTGGATGCTATGAATAGCTTAGAGTTATGGATGATATAAATGATTAGAGATCCTGTGAGCTTAGGCTTCTAGATGCTATGAGCATCTCAAAGCTAAGGATATTATGAACAATTCATGGTCATGAGCCTATGAGTCTAAATGCTATGAACAGTCAGGGTTGTGGCTGACATGAATAACTCAAACTCATCAGCTTAGGCCACTATATGCTATGCATAGCTCAGGGCTGTCATTGACATGAATGATTCCAAGTCATGAGCTTAGGACTCTAGATGCTATGAAAAGCTCTCGGGTATGGAGGACATGAAGGACTCTAGGTCATGAGCTCAAGGCTTTAGATGGTATGAACAACTCAAGCTTGTGCTTGACATGATGAACTCTGGGTCATGAGCTTAGGGCTCTAGATACTATGAAAAGCTCATGGGGGTGATTGACATGAATGAATCTGGGTTGTAAGCTCAGGGCTCTAGATGCTATGAACAATTGAGAGTTGTGGATGATATTAACAACTCGAGATCTTATGAGCTTAGGCCTGTAGATGCTATGAACAGACAAGGGTTAAGATTGATATGAATGATTCTTGGTCATAAGCCTATGATTCTAAATGCTATGAACAACTGAGGGCTCTAGTTGACATGAATTACTTTAGATCGTTAGCTTAGGATACTAGATGACATGAAAAACTCAGAGCTGTGAATGATATGAATGACTCTAGGTTGTGAGCTCGGGGCTCTAAGTGCTATGAATGACTCATGGTTGTGGTTGACATCAATGACTTTGGGTTGTGAACACATGGCTCTGGATACTATGAAAAGCTCCAAGTTGTAGTGGACATGAATGACTCCTGGTTGTGAACTTAGGGATCGAGATGCTATGAACAACTCGGGTTAGTGGTTGACATGAATCACTTTGGGTCCTGAGTTTAGGGCTATAGATGCTATGAACAACTCAGGGTTAACGCTTACTTGAATGACTCTGGGTCATGAGCTCAAAGCTCTAAATGCAATGAATAGCTCAGAGTTGTGGATGATATGAATGACTCAGGATCCTATGAGCCAAGGCCTGTAGATGTTATGAAAAACTTAGGGTTAAGAATGATACGAATGACTATTGGTCGTGAGCCTATGAGTTTAAATGTTATGAACAGCTCAGGGTTGTGGATGCATGAACAACTTTGGGTCTTGAGCATAGGGCTCTAGATGTTATGAGCAGCTTAGGGTTGTGGTTGACATGAACAACTCTGAGTTGTGAGCTCAGGACTCTATATGCAATGAATGATTCCAGGTCGTGAGCTTAGGGCTTTAAATGCTACGAACATCTGAGGGTTGTGGTTTACATGAACGACTAACGGTTGTGAGATTAAGGCTCTAAATGCTATAGACAACTTAGGGATATGGATGACATGAACAACTCTAGGTCATGAGCTCAGGGCTTTAGATACTATGAGCAACTCAGAGTTATGGTTGACATGAATGACTTCGAGTTATGAGCTCAGACTTTAGATGCAATGAATAGCTCAAGGTTGTGGATGACATGAATGATTTTTAGTCATGAGCTTAGGGATCTAGATGCTATGAACGGCTATGGGTTATGGTTTACATGAATGACTCTCGATCGTGAGCTTAGGGCTCTAAATGCTATGAACAACTCAAGGTTATGGATGACTCTCGATCGTGAGCTTAGGGCTCTAAATGCTATGAACAGCTCAAGGTTATGAATCACTCTCGATCGTGAGCTTAGGGCTTTAGATACTATGAGCAGCTCAGAGCTATGGTTGACCTAAATGACTACAGGTCATAAGCTCAAAGCTCTAGAGGCTACCTACAACTTAACATTATGGATGATATGAATGGCTCGAGATCTCGTGAGCTCAGGCCTCTAGATACTATGAATTGCTCAGAGTTATGGATGATATGAACGATTCTATGTCATGAGCTTAGGGTTGTAGATGTTTGGGTCATGAGTTTAAAGCTCTAGATATTATGAATAGCTCGGGGTTGTGGTTGATATGAACAACTTTGAGTTGTGACCTAAGTGCTTTGGATGCTATGAAAAGCTCTAGGCCGTGGTGGACATAAATGACTTCAAGTCATCAGTTGAGGCCTATAGATGCTATGAACACCTAAGGGTAGTGGTTGACATGAACAACTCTAGATCATGAGCTCAGGTCTCTAAATACTATGAACAACTCAAGTTGTGGCTGACATGAATGAATCCAAGTCCTGAGCTGAGGGCTCTAGATGTTATGAACAACTCAAAGTTATGCATGATATGAACAGCTTGGGATCCTATAAGACGAGGCCTCTAGATGCTATGAACAACTTAGGGATAAGAATGATATGAATGATTCTTGGTCATAAGCCTATGAGTTTAAATGTTATGAACAACTTAGGGTTGTGGATGATATGAACAACTCTAGGTCATGACCTATGGGCTCTAGATGCTATGAAAAACTCAGTATTATGGATGATATGAATGACTCGAGATCTCATGATCTTAGACCTCTAGATGCTATGACCAACTCAAGGTTAAGAATGATATGAACAATTCTTGGTTGTAAGCATATGACAGTAAATGCTAAGAATTACTTAGGATTGTGCATGACATGAATGAATCTCAGTCAGGAGCTTAGGACTTTAGATGCTATGAAAAACCCAAGGTTATGGATGATATGAACAACTACAAATCGCGTGATCTCATGGCTCTAGATGCTATGAAAAGCTCATGGGTGTTGATTATATGAACGATTCTTAGTCGAGTGCCCATGGCTCCAAGTGCCTTGAACAACTCATGGTTGTGGATGACATGAATGACTTTGGGTCGTGAGCTCAAAGCTCTATATGCTATGAATAGCTCAAGGCAATGGTTGACATGAATGACTCTAGGTCATGAGCCCAGGGCTCTAGATACTATGAATAGCTGAGGGCTATTGTTGACATGACTACAGGTCATGATCTCAGGGCTCTAGATGCTATGAACAACTCAGAGTTATAGACAATATGAACAACTCAGGATCCTATGAGTTGAGGCATCTAGATGCTATGAACAACATAGGGCTAAGGATGATACGAATGATTTTTGGTCATAAGTCTATGATCCTAAATGCAATGAACAACTCAGGGTTGTGGATGACATGAATGACTCTGGCTCGTGAGGTCAAGGCTCTAGATGCTATGAATAGCTCAAGGTTATGGTCGACATGAAGGACTCTGAGAATATGCTCAGGGCTCTAGATGTTATGAATAACTCAAAGTTCTAGATGATATGAACGACTTAAGATCCTATGATTTAAGGCCTTTAGATGCTATGAACAACTCAAGGTCGAGGATTACATGAACAATTCTTGGTTGTGAGCCAATGACTCTAAATGCTATGAATAGCTCAGGGATGTGCATGAAATGAATGGCTCTTGGTCATGAGCTTAGGACTTTGAATGATATGTGATTACTACTCAGAAAGTGCTATTTTATAGCTTGTAATTAACTCTTTTAAACACTTTTGAGTAGTAGTTATTACCTTTTAACTCAATTGGCATGTAAAGGACCCTTGCAATCGTTTCTAATCAAATTGTGTTAAGTTTTGATGTTTTTGATAGCTTTTTTATCACCAAAGCAATCCAAGATTGAGGAGAGTTCTTTAGAATACATGGAAAAGCAATTAGAATCTCATTTACATGAAGAACCCAAGCTTTGGAGCTTTATAGTCCTTTGCCAAAAAACAAACCATGAGTGCAAGGAGGGAAAACAAAGAGAGAAATCTAACATGAAGAATTCAAGAGGATAGAAACTGTTGGACACATTTCGAGCACTTCTTGGAGTCCATTTCATGTATACTATATGTTGTTTTGAAGCTTGGGAAGTTAGGAATCCAATGCTTCAAACAGCGCACGAATCGGAGCTAAAATGAAGAAGTTATAGCCATTGGAAGCCAATCGCACCAAGCTGAAAGCTGATTTCGCAGCTGCGAAATCACAAAGTGCTAGCTACGAAATCAACCTTTGACTGCGAAATGGAGACTTTCAGCTTGCGAAATTTGGCAGCCCATGTTGCATGCTGCGAAATCCACTTGAGTGCTTCCATATATTTGAGACCGACTTTTTTAGATTTTTTCTTCAGATATTTGTTGTTTAAATCCCCATTTTCTCCTTGTAATCCACCAATCATAGGATTCCTTAGTTAGTAAGTAACAACAAAGGGTGAATAACCTCATATATATAGTTTGTAATTTTCTTTACATAGACATCTTGGGGAGCTTGTTCTCAGAGACCACTTTTTGTATAGTTTTGAAGGAAAGTAATACATAGAGCATCCTGACCCAGGAGATGACGGCCATACGTGCACATCAGGATCAACTTATCACCACCCAAACCCAGCATACTGCCATTCTTAGGCAGATACAGCAGCATTTGGGTATTCAATCGCCCCCTGAGCATGATATTCCTATCCCATCAGAGCCTACAATCCATCCCAGGGCCCTCCTCTAGCCGAGCAGACTATGTCCCCTGAGGAGATGACTATAGGAGAGATAGAGGCATCCATCCTGAGTATTCAGACTTCTACAGCCGAGCCATCATCTCCACATGATCCTCCCACCACCATCTGATCATTTACCTAGTTTCTTTTTTGTATTTACTTACTATAGTAGAACTCATAATCCCATGTTTTTTATGTTTTATATATTGGGATTGGATGTATTACTTGTTTTTGCTCTATAGTGTACTTTCTAAAAGTAATACATATCTATCATTTTTTTAGTATACTTGGCATAATCTTATCTTAATTCCTCCACTCATATCTTTTTTTGTTTTTTGAAACATGTGGTTTCTCTTATTCTACTCAAACTTCATATCACTCACCAGGTACCATTTCCTCCCTGTATTTTCAATCGCTCTTACCACATTAAAGACAATGTTCAGCTTGGTTGGGGGGAAGAGAGTTGAAGAAGGAAGTTTTTAGTTTAAATGCTAAGTTATTTTGGTAATTTAGTTGTTAATGCTTAATTTTTAAAATTTTTTAAGTTTTTATTCTACTCTCCATGGTTATTAAGGAAAAATTCTCAATATGAAATTGGAGAAATTGAATTTTTGTCTTTTACTTGACTTAGAATTTGTATTATGCTCATTAGAGTTGATGAATTGTTGAAACTTCTATTGAATTCAACCTTATATCTTCCACTTTAAGCTATTCACACACTGTGCACAATAGGTTCTGATTATAAGATGAAAAACTATTTCCCTCTTAACTTAGGAAAATTTTAGACTTGGTACCTTTGACCTCAATTAATAGTGTTGGGACACCTTATAAAAGGCCAATGAGCCTTTGAAAAAAAAAGAGAAGAAAAATGTTTGTTTGCCTTGAAACCCGAGCAAGGTCTGAGAGGTATATGGTGAAAATCTTTAAAACCTGGTGCCTTAAGCCTTAATTGGTTAGGAGTCACCGACCTCAATGCTTGTTACAAGGGTGAATAGGTGGAGTTTAACATACTGTAGGTGCTTAGGTATTAAAATTCATTCTCAAAAGTACGGGGTAAAATTCGAGGAGTTAGTGGTTGAAAGATCCTTAAAGCTTGATGCCCTAAACCTTAATTGGTTGGGAGTCATCGATGGACCCCCATTACATGGACAATTTAGAAAATAATACCTTTAAGCCTTGTACTCCTACAATGAAAAAAAATTGTGAAACAAAAGGGTGCGTGCTTAGCCTATTGAATTTTGTCAGTTTGCTAAGTGTTGAAAAAAAAATAGGTTGGGGGGAGAGATTAGTTCAGCATACTATATTCGGAAACTATTAAGTAACACTTAGATTTTTGTGGAAGAGTAAGGTTTGACCCTTTGGAAGTGGAAATCATTTTGAAGCTTCAATTTTCATAATGCCTTCTCTTAATGAATTGTGATTAGGCAAGGTATTTGAAAACTCTTGTTGAAGTTTGAGTTTTATATCTTTAATGTTCCATATGAGAGTTTGATCATCATGCCACTTAAAATTTTTTGAAGTGATCAGCATGATTTGGTAAATTATAGTACTATTTATTTTTCTTTTTCTCTCCTTAATTGCTAAGGGACTAGCAGTATGTCGGTTGGGGAGAGTGATTACTACTCAGAAAGTGATATTTTATAGCTTGTAATTAACTCTTTTAAACACTTTTGAGTAGTCGTTATTACCTTTTAACTCAATTAGCATGTTAAGGACCCTTGCAATCGTTTCTAATCAAATTGTGTTAAGTTTTGGTGTTTTAGATAGCTTTTTGATCACCAAAGCAATCCAAGATTGAGGAGAGTTCTTTAGAATCCATGGCAAAGCAATTAGAAGCTCATTTACATGAAAAACCCAAGCTTTGGAGCTTTATAGTCCTTTGCCAAAAGCAAATCATGAGTACAAGGAGGGAAAACAAAGAGAGAAATCTAACATGAAGAATTCAAGAGGACAGCAACTGTTGGACACATTTAGAGCACTTTTTGGAGTCCATTTCATGTATACTATATGTCATTTAAGTCATCAATCCCATGAGCTTAGGGCTCTAGATGCTATGAATAAGTCAAAGTTATGGATGATATGAGCAACTCGGGATCCCATGAGCTCAGGCCTCTAGATGCTATGAACAACTCAGGGCTTTAGATGATATGAAAGATTCTTGGTTTTGAACACAAGGTACTAAATGTTATGAACAACTCAGAGCTGTAGAGGACATGAACTACTCAAGGTTGTGATCTCAGGGCTCTGGATGATATAAATAGATCAGGTATATAGTTGACATGAACGACTCCAAGTTATGAGCTTAGGGCTCTAAATGCTATGAACAACGTAGGCTTATGGACGACTTAAGTTGCTTCACATTGTGAGCAGGCTTTGGATGCTATGAACTACTTGAAGTTGTGAATGATATGAATGACTCGGGATCTTGTGATTTCAAACCTCTAGGTACGATCAATCTCTCAAGGTTGTGGATGATATGAATCATTCTTAGTTATGAGGAACTCAGGGCTTTGGATGACATGAATGACTAAAGGTCGTGAGCTCAAGGCTTTGGATGTTGCGAATAGCTCAGGGCTCTAAATTCTATGAATAGCTTAGAGTAATGGATGATATGAACGACTCAGGATTCCATGAGCTCAGGCCTCTAGATGCTATGAATAACTAAGGGTTGTGGATGACATGAATGACTTCAGGTCGTGAGGTTAGGGCTCTAGATGCTATTAACTGCTCTAAGCTATAGATGACATGAATAACACAAGGTCATAAGCTTAGAGCTCTAGATGTTAGGAATAGTTTGGGGTTGTGGATGACATGAACAACTTTAGGTCGTAAGCTCAAAGATTTAGATGTTATGAACAACTCAAGGTTATGGTTGGCATGAACTACTTTGGGTCATGAGCTAAGGGCTCTAGATGCTATGAACAGTTTAGGGATGTGGATTACATGAATGACTCCATGTCATGAGCTCTAGGCTTTAGATGCTATGAACAAGTCAAAGTTATGGATGATATGAACAACTCGAGATCCCATAAGCTTAGGCCTCTAGATGCTATGAAGAAGTCAAAGCTATTGATGATATGAACAACTCAGGATCCCGTAAGCTCAGGCCTCTAAATGCTATGAGCAACTCATAGCTTTGGATGATATGAATGATTCTTGGTTTTAAACATAAGGTACTAAATGTTATGAACAACTCAAGGTTATAGAGAACATGAACTACTCAAGGTTGTGATCTCAGGGCTTTAGATGATATAAACAAATCAGGCATATGGTTGACATGAACGACTCTGGGTTATAAGCTTAGGGCTCTAGATGCTATGAACAATGTAAGCCTCTGGATGACTTAAGTTGCTCCATGTCATGAACTCATGGCTTTGGATGCTTTGAACTGCTTAAGGTTATGAATAATATGAATGACTCAGGATCCTATGATTTCAAACCTCTAGGTACTATCAATCTCTCAAGGTTGTGGATGATATGAACGATTCTTAGTTATGATCAACTTAGGGCTTAGATGACATGAATGACTAAAGGTCGTGAACTCAGGGCTATGGATGCTACGAATAGCTCAGGGCTCTAGATTCTATGAACAACTCAAAGTAATAGATGATATAAAAGACTCGGGATCTCGTGAGCTTAGGCCTCTAGATGCTATGAATAGCTAAGGGTTGTGGATGACATGAATGTCTGTAGGTCATGAGGTCAGGGCTCTAGATCCTATTAACCACTCTAAGTTGTGGATGTCATGAATGACACAAGGACGTAAACTTAGAGCCCTAGATGTTAGGAATAGTTTAGGGTTGTGGATGACATGAACAACTCTGGTTCGTAAGCTCAAGTCTTTAGATGCTATGAACAACTCAAGGCTGTAGTTAGCATGAACTACTTTAAGTTATAAGCTAAGGGCTCTAGATGTTATGAACTTAGGGATGTGGATGACATGAATGACTCCATGTCGTGAGCTCAAGGCTTTAGATGCTATGAACAAGTCAAAGTTGTGAATGATATAAAAAACTCGAGATCCCATGAGCTTAGGCCTCTAAATGCAATGAAGAAGTCAAAGTTATTAATGATATGAACAACTCGGGATCCTACTCAAGCCTCTAAATGCTTTGAACAACTCAGAGCTTTAGATGATATGAACGATTCTTCCTGTTGAACACAAGGTACTGAATGTTATGAACAACTTAGGGCTATAGAGGACATGAACTACTCAAGGTTCTGATCTCAGGGCTCTAGATGATATAAACAAATCAGGCATATGGTTGACATGAATGACCCTGGGTTATAAGCTTTGGGCTCCAGATGCTATGAACAGCGTAAGCCTCTGGATGACTTAAGTTGCTCCATGTCATGAGCTCATGGCTTTGGATGTTATATACCGCTTAAGGTTATGCATGATATGAATAACTCGAGATCCTATGAGTTCAAACCTCTAGGTGCTATCAATAGATCAAGGCTATAGATGATATGAACGATTCTTGGTCATGAGCAACTCAGGGCTTTGGATGACATGAATGACTAAAGGTCATCAGCTTAGGGCTTTGGATGCTGCAAATAGTTCAAGGCTCTAGATTCTATGAACAACTCAGAGTTGTGGATGATATGAACAACTCAGGATCTTGTGAGCTTAAGCCTCTAAATGCTATGAATAGCTAAGGGTTGTGGATGACATGAACGACTTCAAGTTATGAGGTCAAGGCTCTAGATGCTATGACCCGCTCTAGGCTGTGGATGACATGAAAAAATCAGGGCCATAAGCTCAAAGCTCTAGATATTAGGAATAGTTTAGGGTTGTGGATGACATGAACAACTCCAAGTCGTAAGCTCAAGGCTTTAGATGCTATGAACAACTCAAGGTTGAGGTTGCCATAAACTACTTTGGGTCGTGAGCTAAGGGCTTTAGATGCTATGAACAGTTTAGGGATGTGGAAAATATGAAATACTCTATGTTGTGAGCTCAAGGCTCTAGATGCTATGAACAACTCAAAGTTATGGATTATATGAACAACTTATGATCCCGTGAGCTTAGGCCTCTAGATGCTTTAAGCGACTCAGAGCTCTAGAAGATATGAACAATTCTTGGTTGTGAGCACCGGGCTCTAAACGTTATGAACATCTCAGGGCTATTGTTGACATGAACTACTTTGGGTCGTGAGCTAAGGGCTCTAGTGTTAGGATAGAGCCCTTAAAAGCATGACATGACATAATAAATTTAAAATTCATTATTTATTTAATGATGTTCCAATTTCACTATTATCCATCCTTATTCCATGTATTACACTCTATGAGCATTCTTGCCTTAACCTTTTGCATTGTACATGACTTAGGTGCATTTCTACGAAGATGCTTCATTTTGTTGTTTCTCAACCTTGAGAGGATATTGACCTTGTGTTGAAGTTAGTAGTGGCTTTGACCTACGAGTGAGAGTAAGTTGATTGTATATTCCATATGGATTAGGCCACTATTAATGAAAGCCGATAGCAATAGGTATTCTTAAGAAAGACACCATGATATCTCTTGGGATTGAGATAAAGTATCCCATTGAGTGATCCTAAGGATGTGTATTCATGGAAACTATGGCCATAGTAGTTCTTTAAGTGAAACTTGACATAGAATCTTTAAGAGCTAAGATATGTCAATTGAACACATAATAAGAGGATTTGTAACTCAAGGATGGTAGAGGTAGTCTTGAAAGACTGATAGTTTTCCTTGTTAGACTACGGATACTAGTTCATAGGGAGATTGAACACAATGGATACCAGCTCACGAACCCTAGCACTTGGTGTCTCGTTGTTATTTATATTGGATACTAGAGTTAAGTTGATTCTCTATAGTGGGATGTTAAATCAACTTTAGAATTGGATTCTAAGGGAGCTAGTATTCCTATAGGTCCCAATGGTCCCCACTCTGAACTCATATACCTTGTTTGCATGGCTTATGAGGGTCAAATTGGCTTTGAGTTCACTTTGTGCATAAGGGCATTTTGATAATTTCGTAAGGTTGCATAAGGGTAAGTGAACAAGGTCTCTGGATTGGATTAAGTGAGTAATTAGTAGGTCTTGTTGGGTTAATTAATTAATTATAACCCATTTTGGGTTAGACTAAGTGACCCAAGCCCATGTGGGCTCAAGTCACTTAAGGCCACTTAAGAACCTTATAAATACCCTCTAAGGGTTAGGGTTTCCATAGATTTTTTCTTCCACCATCTAGAGAGGTAGAGATCCATAGCCTCCACCATCTTTTCCTCCCCATTGAAAGTGTTCCAAGATCAAGGTTTGAGTCATCGAGTGGAAGACTTCAGGTTTACGAGACTTCTGCGATTTCGATCTTCATATTCACCATGTGGATTTGATTTAGGAACATCTGAATTCAAGGAATGGTTTTTGTTAGCACTTTTTGAATCCTTATAAAGTATACAAATGTTATTTTTTCATTGTGCATAGAATTTAGAAAAAGCCTAAGATAGTTATGCATATTCCTAACCCGATCTAAACTTGGGAAATTGAGAGATTTGGGTTTTTTCCATCAGTTAACTCAAGGCTCTGGATGTTATGAACAACTTAGGGTTGTGGATGATATGAAAAACTTGGGATCTTATAAGCTCAAGCCTCCAAATGACATGAACAATTCAAAGGTGTAGATGATATGAACGACTCTTGGTCGTGAGCCCAAGGCTTTAAATGTTATAAACAACTCAGGGTTATGGATTACATAAACGACTCAAGGTCGTGAGCTTAGGGCTCTGAATTCTATGAACAACTCAAGGTTGTCGTTGACATGAACGACTCTAGGTTGTGATCTCAAGGCTCTAGATGTTATGAATAGCTCAAGGTTGTGGATGATATGTGTTACTCTTGGGTCGTGAGCTCAAGGTTGTGGATGCTTTGAATAGCTTAACATTATGGGTGATATGAATGACTCAGGATCCCATAAGCTCAAGCATTTAGATGATATGAACATCTCAAGGACGTAGATGATGTGAACAATTTTGCATCATAAGCTCAAGGTTGTGCATGACATGAACGACTCCAAGTCATGATATCACAACTCCAAGTTGTGAGATCATGACTCCAGATACTATGAACAACTCAAGGTTGTGGTTGACATGAACCACTTCGAGTCACGAGCTTAGGGCTCTAGATGTTATGAAAACTCAGAGTTGTGGACAATATGAATGACTCGAGATCCCATGAGTTCAGGCCTCAAGATGTTATGAATATGAATGACTTTGGGTCGTGAGCTCAAGGCTCTAAATTTTATGAAGAACTCGGGACTCTAGATGTTATTATCAGTTCAGGGCTATGGAATGAACAACTTTGGGTCATGAGCTCAGGGCTATAGATGCCATGCACAACTTAAGACTATGGTTGAAATGAATGACTTCAGTTCTTGAGCTCTAAGCTCTAGATGCTATGAATAACTCAAGGTTATGGATCACATGAGCTACTATAGATCGTGAGCTCAGGCTATGGATGCTATGAACAACTCAACTTTGTGCATGATATGAATGACTTAGAATCCTATGAACTCAGGCCTTTAGATGCTATAAACAGCTCAGGGTTGTGGATGATATGAATGATTCTTGGTCTTATGGCTCTAAATGCTATGCACAACTTAAGTATGGGGATAACATGAACGACTTCAAGTCGTGACCTCAAGGCTTTAGATGTAATGAATAGCTGAGGGTTGTCATTGACATGAATGACTTTGGGTTGTGACCTCAGCACTCTAGATGTTATGAACAACTCAAGGTTGTGGATAACATGAGCTACTCTGGGTCGTTTGCTTAGGGCTCTAGATGCTATGAACAACTCAAGGTTGTGGATGATACGAACGACTTGGGATCCCTTGGGCTTAGGCCTCTAGATGGTATGAATAACTCAGGGATGTGGATGACATGAACGATTCTTGGTCGTCAGACCATGGCTCTAAAATGTTATGAACAACACAGACTTATCATTGACATGAATGACTTCGGGTCGTGAGCTCAAGGCTCTAAATGTTATGAACAACTCAAGGTTGTGGATGACGTGAATGACTTTAGGTCGTGTGATATGAATATCTCATGGTTGTGGATGACATGAACAACTCCAAGTCGTGTGCTTAGAAATCTAGATACTATGAACAACTCAGGGTTGTGGTGGACATGAATGTCTCTGGGTTATGAGCTTAGGGCTCAAGATGCTATAAATAGCTTACGACTTTGGATGACATGAACGAATCAGTGTCGTGAGATCAAGCCTCTAGATTCTATGAATAGAACAAAGTTGTGGTTGACATGAATGGCTCTTCGTCATAAGCTCAGGGCTCTAGATACTATGAATAGCTAAGGGTTATGGTTAACATGAACGACTCTAAGTCGTGAGCTTAGGGCTTTAGATGCTATGAACAAGTCAAGGCTTTGGATGATATGTGCTACTCTTAGTGATGAGCTCAAGGTTGTGGATGCTTTAAACAACTCAAAATTATGGATGATATGAACGACTTAGGATCCCATGAGCTTAGGCCTCTAGAAGCTATGAGCAGCTCGAGGTTATAGATGATATGAATGATTCTGCATCATGAGCTGAGGGTTGTAGATGACATGAATGACTCTTAGTCATGAGCACACAGTTCCAGATACTATGAATAGCTCATGGTTATGGTTGACATGACTCAGAGTTGTGATCTCAAGGCTCTAGATGCTTTGAGCAGCTCAAAGCTATGGATGATATGAACAACTCGGGATCTTGTGATCTCAAGCCTTAAGATTTTATGAACAACTCATGGTTGAGGATGATATTAATGATTCTTGGTTGTAAGCATATGGCTCTAATTGCTATAAATAGCTCAGAGCTATGGATGACATAAACGACTCTAGGTCATGAGCTTAAGAATTAAGATGCTACAAATAGCTCAGGGCAATGTATGACATGAACAACTTTAGGTCATGGGCTTTAGATGCTACGAACAACTCTGGCCTATTGATGACATGAATGACTCAAGGTCATTTGCTCAGGGCTCTAAATGTTATGAATAGATCAAGGCTGTGATGGACATAACCGACTTCAGGTCATGAGCTCATGGCTCAAAATGCTATGAACAACTCAATGTTATGGATTACATGAACAACTTCGAGATTTGAGCTTAGGCCTTTAAATGTTATAAACAACTCAAGGTTATGGATGACATGAACAACTCTGAGTGGTGTGCTCTGGGCTCTAGATGCTATAATGGCTTAGGGTTGTGATGGACATGAATGACTTCAGGTCATGAGCTCAAGGCTTTAGATGCTATGAAAAGTTAGGGTTAAGGTTGACATGAACGACTCCTGGTCGTGATCTTAGGGCTCTAGATTTTATGAAAATTTTAGTGCTATAGAGGACATGAAAGATTCGAGTCATGGGCTTAAGGGTCTAAATGTTGTGAATAGCTTAGGGTTATTGATGACATGAACAACTCTGGGTTGTGTTCTTAGGGATCTAGAAGCTATGAACAACTCAAGGCTATAGATAATATGTTCCACTCCGAGTCATGAGCTCAAGGCTATGGATGCTTTAAATAGCTAAGCATTGTGAATTACATGAATGACTTGATATCCCATGAGCTAAGGCCTCTAGATGCTATGAGCAGCTTAGGGGTGTGGATGATATGAATAATTCTGCATCACGAGCTTAAGGTGGTGGATGACATGAATGACTCTGATTTATGACCTCATGACTCAAGATATTATGCACAACTCAAGGTTGTGGTTGATATGAATAACTTCAGGTCGTGAGCTCAAGGCTCTGGATGCTATAAGCAGCTCAGAGTTGTAGATGATATGAACGACTCAGGATCCCATGAGCTTAGGCCACAAAATACTATGAACAAGTTAAAGCTATGGATAATATGAACGATTCTTGGTCATGAGCTTATGGCTCTAATTTTTAGAATAGCTCAGGGCAATGGATAACATAATGATTCCAGGTCATGAACTCACAACTTTAGATCATATGAATAGCCCAAGGCTTATGATGACATGAATGACTTTGGGTCGTGGGCTTAGGGGTCTAAATGCTATCAATAGCTCAGGGCTATTGATGATATGAACAAATCTAAGTCATGTGCTTAAGGCTCCAAATGCTATGAACAACTCAAGCCTATGGATGATATATGCCACTCCAAGTCGTGAGCTCAAGGGTATGAATGCTTTAAACAACCCAACATTGTGGATGATATGAACGACTAGGGATCCTGTGAGCTCAAGCCTCTAGATGCTTTGAGCAACTCAGGGCTATGGATGATATGAATGACTCTGTGTCATAAGCTCGGTGTTGTGGATAACATGAATGAATCTGGGTCGTGAGCTCATGGCTCAAGATGCTATGAACACCTCAAGGTTATGGTTGACATGAACAACTTTAGGTCATGAACTTAGGGCTCTAAATGTTATGAGTAGTTCTAAGTTGTGGATGATATGAATGACTCAGGATCCCGTGAGCTCAAGGATTAAGATACTATGAATAGCTCAGGGCTATGGATGACATGAGAAACTTTGGGTCATGAGCATAGGGTTCTAAATGCTATGAACAACTATGGGTTATGGTTGATATGAATGACTCTAGGTCATGACCTCAGGGCTTCAAATGCTAAGAACAACTCAGGGTTGTTGATAACATGGGCTACTCTAGGTCATGAGCTCATGGCTTTGAATCCTATGAACAACGTTGGGCTATGGTTGACATGAATGACTATGGGTCGTGAGCTTTGGGCTTAAGATGTTGTTAGCAACTTTGGGTTATAGTTCACATGAACGACTCTAGGTCGTGAGCTCAGGGCTCTAGATGCTATGAGCAACTCAAGATTGTGGATGACATAAAAATCTCTAGGTCTTGAGCTTAAGCCTCTATATGTTATGAACTACTCAAGGCTGTGGATGACAGGAGTGACTCCGGGTCATGAGCTGATGGCTCTGGATGCTATGAACTGCTCTAGGCTGTGAAAGACGTGAAAAACTTTGAATCTTGAGCTCAGGGCTTTGGACGCTATGAACAACTAAGGGCTATCAAAGACATTAGGCACTCTATATCATGAGCTCAGGGCTTTGGACGTAATTGACAGCTCTAGGTTATGGTTCACATGAATGACTCTAGTTCATGAGCTTAGGTGTCTAGATACTATGTACAACTCAAGGATGTCAATGACATGAAAGACTCTAAGTCATGGGCTTAAGGCTCTAGATGCTATGAATAGCTTAGGGTCGTGGAAAACATAAATGACTCAGGGTCATGCGCTTAAGATGCTATATACTATGAACAACTCAAGGTTGTGGTTGATATGAATCACTTCGAGTCATCATCTCAAGGCTTTAGATCCTATGAACAACTCAGGGATATGGATGACATGTGCTACTTTGGGTCATCAACTCAGGTTTCTAGATACTACACATAGCTTAAGGCTATGGTTGACATGAACAACTCTGGTTCATAAGCTTAAAGCCTAAGATGCTATGAAAAGCTCAAGGCTATTGATGACTAGAACAACATTGGCTCGTAAGCTCAGGGCTCTAGATGTTATGAACAACTCTTGGCTATAATTGACTTGAATGACTTAGGGTCGTGAGCTCAAGACTCTAGATGCTATGAACAGCTCAGGGCTTTTGATGACATGAAAGAATCCAGGTCATAAGCTTAGGGCTCTAAATTATATGAACAACTTAAGGTCATGGATATCAAGAACTTCTTAAGGTTGTGATTGACATGAGCGACTTTAGGTTGTGATCTCAAGGCTTTAGATGCTATGCATAGCTCAGGATAGTTGAAGACATAAGCTACTCTAGGTCATGAGCTCAGGGCTTTAGATGTTATGAACAGGTGTGGGCAAAGGTTGACATGAACAACTTCAAGTTGTGTGCTTAGGGCTCTTGATGCTATGACTAGCTCAGGGTTGTTGATGACATGAAAGAATTTGGGTCGTGAGCTTAAGGCTCAAGATGTTATGAAGAGCTCAGGGTTGTGGATGGTATCAACTACTTTGAATGTTGAGCTCAAGGCTCTAGATGCTATGAACAACTCTACGTTGTGGATGACATGAGCTACTCTAGGTCAGGATCTCAAGGCTTTAGATGCTACAAATAGCTCTTAGCTGTGGTGGAAATGAATGACTCTAGGTCATGAGCTTAGGTTTGTATATGCTATAAACCACTTTGGGCTATAGATAACATGGGCTACTCTTGGTCATGAGCTTAAGGCTCAAGCTGTTATGAACAACTCTAATATTTAGCTTACATGAACAACTTTGGGTCGGGAGCTCAAGGCTTTGGCTGCTATTAACACCTTACTATTGTGGATGACATGAGCTACTATGGGTTGTGAGCTCAGGGCTCTAGATGCTATGAACAACTCTAGGCTTTGGTAGACGTGAACGAATCTCGATCGTGAGCTTTAGCTTCTTAATGCTATGAACAGTTCAGGATTGTCGATGACATGAAATACTATAGGTTATGAGCTCAAGGCTCTTGATGTTATGAACAATTCAAGGCTGTGGATGACATGATCTACTCTAGATTGTGAGCTTAAGGCTCTAAATGCTATGAATAGCTCAGGCATGTGGATCACATTAGCTACAATGGATCATGAGCTCAGGGCTCTAGATGCTACAAATAACTCTAGGCTATGCTTGACTTGAATGACTCTAGGTCGTGAGCTTAGGTCTCTAGATGCTATGAACCGTTCCGGGTTGTGGATAACATGGGCTACTCTAGGTCGTGAGCTTAAGGCTCTAGCTATTATGAACAACTCTAGGTTGTGGTTGGCATGAACAACTCTAGGTTGTGGCTGGCATGAACAACTATGGGTCGTGAGCTCAAGGCTTCAGATGTTATTAACAACTCACAATTGTAGATGACATGAGCTACTATAGGTCGTGAACTTAGGGCTCTAGATGTTATGAACAACTCTAGGCTTTGATAGATATGAACGACTCCTGATTGTGATCTTAGGCCTCTTGCTGCTATGAACATCTCAGGGTTGTTAATGACATGAAAGACTATAGTTTGTGAGCTAAGAGCTCTTGATGTTTTGACCAACTCAAGGTCATTGATGACATGATCTACTCTGGGTCATGAGGTCTAAGCTCTAGATGCTATGAACAACTCTGGGTTGTGGTTGACTTAAGCAACTCCGGGTTGTGAGCTCTAGGCTTTAGATGCTATGAACAACTTAGGGTTGTCAATGACATGAAAGACTTTGGGTCACGAGCTTAGGTTTCTAGATGTTATGAAAAGCTTAAGGTTTTGGATGAAATGAATGACTCGGGGTCATGAACAAAGAACTATAGATATATGAACATCTCAGGGTTGTGGTTGACATGGAAAACCTTGGGTCGTGAGCTAAGGGATTTAGATGCTTTGAACAATTCATGGTTGTCAATGACATGAGCCAATCTGAGTCATGAACTTAAGGCTCTAGATGCTATGAAAAGCTTAAGATGGCTAAAGACATGAAAGACTCTTGGTCATCAGCTTAAGCCCCTAGATTCTGTGATTATCTCAAATCTGTGGAAAACATGAACAACCCTAGGTCCTGAGCTCAAAGTTCTAGATGTTATGAACAACTCTAGGTTGTGGTTGACATGAATGACATCGGGTCTTAAGCTCAAGGTTTTAGATGCTATGAACAACTTAGGGCTTCCGGTTACATGAGTCACTCCAGGTCTTGAGATCAAGGCTTTAAATGCTATAAACAACTTTAAGCTATTGATGATATGAAAGAATCTGGGTCACGAGCTTGGGCTCATGATTCTATAAAGAGCTCAGGATTGTGGATGATAAGAACGACTCTGGGTCTTGAGCTCAGAGCTTTAGATGCTATGAATAACTTTGTGCTATGGTTGACATGAACAACTTTCGGTCAAGAAATTAGAGCTCTTGATGCTATTAATAGCTCAAGGTTCTCGATGACATAAAAGACTGTGGGTTGTCAACTTAGGGTTCTTGATGTTATGAACTTAGGATTATGGATGACATCAACTACTCAGAGTTGCAAGCTCAAGGCTCTAAATGCTATTAATAGCTCTAGGCTGTGGATGACATCAGCTACTCTAGGTCATGATATCTAGGCTTTAGATGCTATGAGCAGGTCTGAGCTACATTTGACATGAATAACTCTAGGTCATGAGCTCAGAGCACTAAATGCTATGAACAACTATGGGTTGTGGATAACATAGGCTACTTTGGGTCATGAGCTAAGGGCTCTTGGTGTTATGAATGGCTCTGGACTGTGGCTTAAATGAACAACTTTGGGTCATGAGCTTAGGGCTCTAGAAGCTATTAACAACTTACAGTTGTGGATCACATGAGATTCTCTAGGTCATGAGCTCAAGGCTCTAGATGCTATGAACAACTATCAGTTTCAATTAATGTGAATGACTTTTGATCGTGAGCTCAAGCCTCTTGATGCTATAAATAGCTCAGGGTTGTCGATGACATGAAAGACTACTGGACGTGAGCTTAGGGATCTTGATGCTATGAACAACTCAGGGTTGTGGATTACATAATCTACTCTTAGTTGCAAGCTCAAGGCTTTACATGCTACGAACAACTCTAGATTATGGTTGACTTGAATGACTATAGGTCGTGAGCTTTGGGCTTTAAATGCTATGAATAGCTTAGGATTGCTGATGACATAAAAGACTCCGAGTCGTGAGCTTAGGCCTCTAAATGTTGTAAACACCTCAGGATTGTGCATGACATGAATGACTCAGGGTTATGAGCTAAGGGCTATAGATACTATGAGCATCTTAAGGTTATAGTTGACATGAATGAATCAGGGTCGTGAGCTTAGGGTTATAGATACTATGAACATATTAGGGTTGTGGTTGAGATGAGCGACTCTAGGTCATGAGCTCAGGGCTTTAGATGCTATGAAGAGCTTAGGGTTGTCAATGGCCTGAGCCACTCTGGGTCATGAGCTCAAGGCTGTAGATGCTATGACCAGCTTTGGGTTATGGTTTACACGAATGACTCCGAGTTTTGAGCTCAAGCCTTTAGATTTTATGAACATCTCAGGGATGTGGATGACATGAATGACTTTGGTCTTGAAATCAAGACTCTAGATGCTATGAGTAGCTCTAGGCTATGGTTAACATGATCGACTATGGGTCATCAACTTAAGCCTCTAGATTCTACGAATAACTCAGGTTGTTGATGATATGAGCTATACTATGTCATGACCTAAGAACTCTAGAGGTTATGAACAACTTTGGGCTATGGTTGACATTAATGACTCTAGGTCATGTGCTCAAGGCTCTTGATGCTATTGATTACTACTCAAAAAGTGCTCTTTTATAGCTTGTTATAAAATATTTTAAACACTTTTGAGTAGTAATTAATACCTTTTAACTCAATTGGCACGTTAAGGACCCTTGCAAATGTTTTTAATCAATTTTTGGCTAGTTTTGGTGTTTTTGGTAGCTTTTTGATCATTGAAGCTAGCCAAGAATGAAGGAGAACTTTGTGCAACCCTTGGGAATGATTTTCCAAGCCAATCAAGAGATGCAAGGGAGAGGATCAGAGAGAGAAATCCATCATGAAGCAATTTTGCATGGTGATGCGAAATCTTCACATGCTATGCGAAATTCAAAGGACAGCAGTTTCAAGGCAAATTTGGAGCACTTCCTGGAGTCCATTTTTTACATACTATATATCATTTTGAACATCGGGAAGCCAGGAGTCCAACGCTTCAAACAGTGTGCAATTTGGAGCTAAAACGAAGAAGTTATGGCCATTTGAAGGCAACTGCACAAAGTTGAAAAGGAATTTCGCATTGACATTTCCTGATGCGAAAATTTTCTCATTGACATTCCCTAATGTGAACATTTTCACACTGACATTTCCCAATGCAAAAATTTTCGCAGCACACTTTTCCAATGCAAAAAATTTCACACTGACTTTCTCCGATGCAAAATTTTTCGCACCACCTTTCTCCAATGCGAAAATGTAATAGTTAGATATTTTACACCGACTCTTTTAGATCTTTTTACCTTAAGATATTTGGTGTAAATTATCAATTCTCCCCTTGTAATTAGTTGAAGATCTTTTAAGATATTTAGGATATCTAATTAAGAGGTTGAAAATATCTCTCCTTATATATCCTAAGATATCTCCTTGTAAAAAAGATCCCCGATACAATCCCTGGATAAAATTCCATATCTCTAAACCATCTCTGATATCTCTCGTCTCTCTGAGGAGGGGAAGATATTGGAGTGGGGATCACTTGTACATGTTTTTAGTAAGAAATATACAGAGCGCTGCTCTACCTTACCTTCTCATTTTGATTATATTTTTCATTCTAGCCAAACAACCTTTGAAGATGTTTTCTCAAAGGATGACTGGCTATACTTTTTGTCTCTTGGATGGAAGAGAACTTGGTGAGGGACCCGACTACAAAAATGAGAGTTTTCCTTGTTTCAGTTTTTAATGAAGAGGAAGTTGTGACCCGTTAATGGTTTTTATATTTTTTGTTAACTTAAAAAGCCTTAAAATGACCTGGGTCAACACTTGGTAAGGCAAGTGGACTCCATCAATTGAGTTACACTAGTTTATCTCTTGCAAGCCTCTGGTAGGCGGTTTAAAGGTAGGATTTTCTAGAATAGCCAACACTTGGTAAGCTTTTGGACTCTAAGGAGACATCCATTATTTATCTCATGCGAGCTTGTGAAGGGTAATCCAAGGTTAAGTATCACCTTGAATGCCAAATGCTAGGTGAGAGGCACGAGTCATTGCAAGATGCATTAGTGAGAGGGAATTAGCGTTGAAATCATTAATGGGAAGCAACTGTAACACACCGGTTGGGAGGATAACTATAGGTTAAATCCCTAATGCGAGGAAAGATCTGAAATATCCACTTTTGTATAAGGGGCCTGAACTTAGTAACCTGAAAATCCAAGAGACCATTTTCTTTGTAATTAAAACTCAGTTACTATTTTTTTTGTTAGCTTAAAACCAACCTTTTCAAACCAAATTTTATGTTTTCTTTTAAAGCTAACTTAGAAAAGAAAAAACACCAATCCAATTCTTTAAACTAATATCAGGTGTGAAATGAAAACCCTAGAGCCACTATGCTATGCTAGCTAAGGCTATCCTAGTACATGGTGAAATAGGTTATAAATTCTGTTGATTTCTCCCGTCTGAGGACTGAATTAGAAGACACCAGCTGGGAACCATGAATCAAATGGCGCCGCCGTCGGGGATGATGCCATTTCACAGTGATGTTATCTTTTTAGAATACTTGTGATCTTCATCACAAGTTTGGTGAATTTTCTTTTCTTTTACTAACTCTTTATTTTTATTTCTTTTTATCTATCTCTATTTTTTTTAGTTGATATTTTTAATTAGTTTCTATTTAGCCGTAATTTTCTTTCTTTCTAAAATTGTTTTTCTTGCTTTTTCTTTGTTTTTATTTTTGTTTCAGATATTGCTAGTTGTGTATGTCATATTGGATAGGAGATAGTGAGGGAAGACTTGTGAAAATAAAAAATCCTCATGAAACAGAGTTGGAATTGGAAGTGGAAGTCATGGAAGCTATACCTGAAGATCAACATAGTCAACATGCTCCAGCTAAAAATCTCAACGCATACCGATCCAGGAGGGACCGCATGCATCCGCCTCATATGAGTGCACCATCATGCATAGTGCCACCTACAGAGCAACTAGTGATCCGACCACATATTGTGCCACTTCTACCTATTTTTCATGGAATGGACTGTGAGAATCCCTACCAGCATATCAAGGAATTTGAAAAAGTTTGCAACACTTTTCGAGAGGGAGGAGCTTCAATCGACTTGATGAGGCTTAAGCTATTTCCTTTCACTTTAAAGGACAAGGCCAAAGTCTGGCTTAATTCTTTAAGGCCAAGGAGTATCCGATCTTGGACTGATTTGCAAGCTGAATTTCTCAAGAAATTTTTCCCGACTCACAAGACAAACGACTAGAAAAGGTAAATCTCAAACTTCTCAGCTAAGGAGAATGAGAAATTCTATGAATTTTGGGAAAGATACATGGAAGCTATCAACGCTTGTCCTCATCATGGCTTTGATACATGGCTATTGGTGAGCTATTTTTATGGCGGTATGTCTTCCTCAATGAAGCAACTCTTAGAAACAATGTGCGGATGAGACTTCATGAGTAAGAATCCGAAGGAAGCCATGGATTTCTTGAGTTATGTAGCTGAAGTTTCAAGAGAATGGGATGAGCCCAATGCCAGAGAAGTGGGAAGAATGAATTCTCAACCAAATGCTTCAAATGCTAAGGCTGGGATGTATACTTTGAATGAAGGTACTGATGCGAAAGAAAATTGATTACTACTCAAAAAGTGTTCTTTCATAGCTTATAATTAACTCTTTTAACCACTTTTGAGTAGTAGTTATTGCCTTTTAACCCAATTAACATATTAAGGACCTTTGCAGGCAATTCTAATCAAATTGTGTTAAGTTTTGGTGTTTTGATAGCTTTTTGATCACCAAAGCAATCCGAGATTGAGGAGAGTTATTTGGAATCCTTGGCAAAGCAATGGAAAGCTCAAAAACATGAAGAACCAAAGCTTTGACGTCCTTTGCCATAAGCAAATCCGGAATGCAAGGAGAGGAAGCAAAGAGAAATCTGCCATGAAGCATTCTTGATGACAGTCATGTCAGCCACTTTTGGAGCACTTCCTAGAGTCCAATTTATACATGATATATTTCGTTTCCGAAGCTCAGGAAGTCAAAAATCCAATGCTTCAAACGGTACACAATTCGGAGTTGAAATGAAGGAGTTACAGCCATTGCAACCCGATCACTCCAAGCTGAAGGAAGAATTTTCCACACCGTTGCGAAATCACCCTTTTGCTGCGAAATCCATTTTGCGCAGTGCTGTGGAATTTCTCCTGAAGTTTCCTGATATTTACGACCGACACGTTGGAAGCCGAACACCGCAAGCTGAAAGACCACTTCGCAGCGTTGTTAAATCAGCCTTTGCTGCGAAGTGATTTCGCAACCCTTTTTGTGCGTCTGCAAAATCTCGCAGACCTTGTTTTCACCTGCGAAATGGTCCTTAGTGCTTCCCGATATTTGCGACCGACACTTTGGGATATTTTTCTTCAGATTTTTGTTGTCTAAATCCCAAAATTCTCCTTGTAAGCCACCAATTATAGAATTCCTTAGCTATTAAGCTAGGAAAAAGAGTAAATATCCATGTAATAATTATTATTGTAATTTTCATATAAATAGCTCTCGGGAGCCTATTCTCAGGGAGACGAACCCTTTGAAAAAGTTTGAAAGCAAGTAAAATACAGAGCCTTTGCTCTGCCTTACCTTCTCACTTTGATTGTATTTTTCATTTACTAAGTTATGCACTTTCTGAGGAAGTTTCCCTAGAGAATGAGTAACTAAACCTTTAGTTCCTTGGAGATAAGGTTACCGGGAAAGGTTCCAAGTGCAAGAATAAGTAGCTTTGTGGTTTCAGCCATGAATGAAGAGAAAGTGTGATCCTTTAGTGATTTCTATATTTTTAATTAACTTAAAACACCTTGGAGTCACCTGGGCCAACACTTGGTAAGGCAAGTGATCTCCGTCCATGGAGATGCACTAGTTTACCCCTTGCGAGCCTCTGGGAGGTGACTTGAAGGTAGGATTTTCTAGAATTGCCAACACTTGGCATGCTTTTGGACTCCAAGGAGATATCCATTAGTTATCTCTTGCGAGCTTGAGAAGGGAAGTCCAAGGTTAAAGATCACCTTGAATGGTTAAGGCTAAGTGAGAGGCTCGAACCATTGCAAGTTGCATAAGTGAGAGAGAATTAGAGCTAAAATCCAATTAAGGGATGCATCTGTATAACACCGGTTAGAGAATTGACTATATGTTAATTCTCTAATGCGAGGAAATGAACCAACTGGCCGGAGCTATGTTTTTGCATGAGGAACCTCCCTTGTGAACCTAAATCTCCAAGGAATGTTTTTCTTCATAAGTAATTTCCATTATTTGTTTTGCCGTTAGCTTAAATCTAAATCTTTTTAAACCAAAGTTTGTGTTGTATTTCTTAAGCTAACCTTGAAATGAAACAGCTCATTTGTAATTTGAAAACCCTTCCTAATGAACGATCCTAGGGCCACTATGCTATAGTAGCTTTTTCTATGCTACCCTAGTTCATGGTGTAATAGGTTATAAATTTTGTTGATTACTCCCTCATTCAAGGAGCACCAACTAAACATGAATCAGCTGAGACACCAATTGGGCACAAATCAAATGGAGCCGTTGCCGGGGAAGGTGTCAAGTTTATAGTGATACTATTTCAGAGCACTTGTGATTTTCATCACAAGTTTGGTAACGTTTCTTTCGCTTTACTAATTCTCATTCTTTCTCTACTAATTCATAATCCAAATTTATCTTTCAAATTCAGCTTAGTTATATTTTGTTTTTGTAGCCCTGTTCTCTTTTGTTGTCCTTTATGTTCATTTTAGATACAGATAGATACTAGTTGTGTATGCCAAATTGGATACGAGACAGTGGAGGAAGGCTTATTAAACGTGATACACCTCATAACAAGGAATTGGAATTGAGCTTGAATATCATGGAAGCTACACCTGAAGATCAGCATAGTCACCAAGGTCATCAAGACAATCTCAATGAATTTAGATCAATGAGGGACCGCATGCATCCACCTCGTATGAGTGCACCATCATGTATAGTGCCCCCTACAGAGCAGCTAGTGATCAGACCGTATATTGTTCCACTTCTACCAACTTTCCATGGGATGGAAAGTGAGAATCCCTATGCACACATCAAGGAATTTGAAGATGTTTGTAATATATTCCAAGAGGGAGGAGCTTCAATTGACTTGATGAGGCTTAAGTTATTTCCTTTTACTTTAAAGGATAAGGCCAAAATTTGGCTTAATTCTTTAAGGCCAAGGAGTATCCACACTTGGACTGACTTACAAGCTGAATTCCTCAAGAAATTTTTCCCACTCATAGAACAAATGGCTTGAAAAGGCAAATTTCAAACTTCTCAGCTAAAGAGAATGAGAAATTCTATGAGTGTTGGGAAAGATATATGGAAGCTATAAATGCTTGCCCTCACCATGGCTTTGATACTTGGCTATTGGTGAGCTATTTTTATGATGGGATGTCTTCCTCAATGAAGCAACTCCTCGAGACAATGTGTGGAGGAGATTTCATGAGCAAAAATCCGGAGGAAGCTATGGATTTCTTGAGCTATGTAGCTAAAGTTTCAAGGGGATGGGATGAACCAACCAAAGGAGAAGTGGGAAAGATGAAGTCTCAACTGAGTGCTTTCAATGCTAAGGCTGGGATTTATACCTTGAAAGAAGATGATGATATGAAAGCAAAGTTTGCAGCTATGACTAGAAGATTGGAGGAGCTGGAGCTGAAAAGGATGCATGAAGTGCAAGCTGTTGCTGAAGCACCAATGCAAGTGAAGCTATGTCCTAATTGTCAATCATATGAACACTTGGTGGAGGAATGCCCTGCAATTTCAGCTGAAAGGGAAATGTTTGGAGATCAAGCAAATGTTGTTGGACAATTCAAGTCCAATAACAATGCACCTTATGGAAATACTTGCAACTCAAGTTGGAGGAATCATCCAAATTTCTCATGGAAGGCCAGAGCACCTCGTACCAACAACCAGATCAACCATCTCAACAATCCTCAAGTCTTGAACAAGCAATAGTGAATCTCAGCAAGGTAGTGGGAGATTTTGTTGGAGACCAAAAAGCCATCAATGCTCAACTTAGTCAAAGAATTGATAGAGTAGAGAGTACTTTGAACAAAAGGATGGATGGAATGCAAAATGATATATCTCAAAAGATAGATAATCTCCAATACTCAATTTCAAGGCTCACAAATTTGAACACAGTTCAAGAAAAGGGAAGATTTCCTTCTCAACCCCATCAAAACCCCAAGGGTGTCCATGAAGTGGAAAGCCATGAGGGAGAATCATCACAGATGAAAGATGTCAAAGCCTTGATCACTTTAAGGAGTGGTAAAAAAATTGAGAAGCCAACACCCAAGCCACATGTTGAGAAAGAAGAAGAGACAAAGAAAGGGGAGGAAATGGAAGACAAAAAGAGAGAGATCAGTGAAAAGAAGGAGGCCTATGATTCAACAATGAATGCAATTCCAGAGAAGGAACTTCTGAAGGAAGAAATGCTGAAGAAATCAACTTCTCCACCTTTTCCTCAAGCATTGCATGGGAAAAAGGGGATTAGAAATGCATTTGAAATTCTTGAAGTATTGAGACAAGTGAAAGTCAATATCCCACTGCTGGATATGATTAAACAAGTTCCAACATATGCAAAATTCCTAAAGGACTTATGTACTATCAAAAGAGAGTTGACTGTAAAAAAGAAAGCCTTCTTGACTGAGCAAGTAAGTGCAATCTTATAATGTAAGTCTCCTTTGAAGTACAAAGATCCAGGAAGTCCTACCATTTCAATCATGATTGGAGGAAAGGTAGTGGAGAAAGCTTTGTTAGACTTGGGAGCAAGTGTGAATTTGCTTCCATACTCTATCTACAAGCAATTGGGACTTAGTGAGTTGAAGCCAACAACAATCACTCTATCTCTAGCAGATAGATCAGTAAAAATTCCAAGGGGGGTAATTGAGGATGTCTTGGTTCAAGTTGATAATTTCTACTATCCGGTAGATTTTATTATTCTTGATACGGATCCTACTGTAAAGGAAGCTAATTTAGTTCCAATCATCCTTGGAAGGTCATTCCTAGCTACCTTAAATGCAATCATCAACTATAGGAATGGGCTCATGCAACTCACTTTTGGCAACATGACACTTGATCTCAACATTTTTTATATGTCTAAAAAGCAAATCACTCCGAAAGAAGAAGAGGGTCCAGAAGAGGTGTCCATTATTGAAACTCTAGTAGAGGAGCACTGTAATCAGAATATGCAAGACAAGCTTAATGAAAGTCTTGCGGATTTTGAGGAAGGTTTGTCTGAACCCCCTAATGTGCTTGCTACTCTACAAAGTTGGAGGAGTATAGAAGAGATTCTACCTTTGTTCAATAAAGAAGAAGGGGCAGTTGTTGAAAAAGAAACTCCAAAACTCAATTTGAAGCCTCTACCCGTGGAGCTGAAATATACATACCTTGAAGAAAATAATCAATGTCCTGTTGTAATATCTTCATCTCTGACCAGTCATCAAGAGAAGTGTTTACTGGAAGTTCTCACGAGGTGTAAGAAGGTAATAGGATGGCAAATATCCCACTTGAAAGGCATTAGTCCTTTAGTTTGCACGCATCATATATATATGGAGGAGGAAGCAAAGCCAATTCGTCAACATCAAAGAAGATTGAATCCTCATTTACAAGAGGTGGTGCGAGCTGAGGTGCTGAAGCTACTTCAAGCAGGTATTATTTACCCTATATCTGATAGCCCTTGGGTGAGTCCTACTCAAGTGGTACCAAAGAAGTCCGAAATTACTGTGGTTCGGAATGAAAAAGGAGAAGAAATTACTACACGCCTCACTTCAGGTTGGAGGGTGTGTATTGATTATAGAAAGTTGAATGTTGTAACCAAGAAAGATCATTTTCCATTGCCATTTATCGATCAAGTGTTGGAGAGAGTCTCTGGCTATCCATTCTATTGTTTTTTCGACGGGTATTCAGGGTATTTTCAAATTGAAATTGATGTGGAGGATCAGGAAAAGACCACTTTTACATGTCCATTTGGAACATATGCTTACAGAAGAATGTCTTTTGGTTTATGCAATGCACCTGCAACATTTCAAAGATGTATGTTGAGTATTTTCAGTGATATGGTGGAGCGAATTATGGAGGTTTTCATGGATGACATCACCGTATATGGAGGTACATTTGAGGAATGCTTAGTCAATTTGGAAGCGGTTCTTCATAGATGCATTGAAAAAGACTTGGTGCTCAACTGGGAGAAATTCCATTTTATGGTACGTCAAGGAATTGTCCTTGGCCATATCATCTCCGAAAAAGGCATTGAAGTTGATAAAGCAAAGGTGGAGCTTATTGTCAAATTGCCATCCCCAACAACTGTAAAAGGAGTAAGGCAGTTCATTGGCCATGCAAGCTTCTATAGGAGGTTTATAAAAGATTTTTCTAATCTTTCAAAACCTCTTTGTGAGCTGTTAGCTAAGGATGCTAATTTTGTATGGGATGAAAGATGTCAAAATAGTTTTGATCAACTGAAGAAATGTTTAACAACAACTCCAATAATGAGGGCCCCTAACTGGCAACTACCCTTTGAACTGATGTGTGATGCCAATGACTTTGCTATAGGAGTTTTGCTTGGCCAAAGAGAAGATGGGAAGCCCTATGTGATCTACTATGCAAGCAAAACATTAAACGAAGCTCAAAGGAACTACACAACTACAGAGAAAGAATTGTTAGCTGTGGTATTTGCCTTGGACAAATTTCGTGCTTATTTGGTGGGGTCTTTCATCATTGTTTTCACTAACCAGTCAGCCTTGAAGTATTTATTGACAAAGCAAGATGCAAAAGCAAGGTTGATTAGATGGCTTCTTTTGTTACAAGAATTCGATCTCCAAATCAGAGATAAGAAAAGAGTGGAGAATGTGGTAGCTGACCACCTTTCAAGGTTAGTTATAGCACATAATTCCCATGCCTTGCCTATTAATGATGACTTTCCTGATGAATCACTCATGTTCCTAGTAAAAACTCCTTGGTATGCTCATATTGCTAATTATCTAGTTACTGGTGAAATTCCAAGTGAGTGGAATGCACAGGACAAGAAGCATTTCTTTGCAAAAATTCATGCTTATTATTGGGAAGAGCCCTTCCTTTTTAAGTATTGTGCAGATCAGATCATAAGGAAGTGTGTCCCTGAAGAAGAGCAACAAAGGATTCTAAACCATTGTCATGAGAATGCATGTGGAGGCCACTTTTCCTCTCAAAAAACAGCCATGAAGGTGTTGCAATCAGGGTTTACTTGGCCATCTCTTTTCAAAGATGCCCACATCATGTGTAGAAGTTGTGATAGATGCTAAAGGATTGGAAGGCTAACAAAAAGAAATCAAATTCCTATGAACCTCATTCTAATAGTTGAGCTATTCGATGTATGGGGCATTGACTTCATGGGACCTTTCCCAATGTCTTTTGGTAATTCTTATATCTTGGTGGGGGTGGATTATGTTTCTAAATGGGTTGAGACAATCCCCTGTAAACAAAATGATCACAGAGTTGTTCTCAAGTTTCTTAAAGAGAACATTTTTTCAAGATTTGGGGTGCCCAAAGCCATAATCAGTGATGGAGGTGCTCATTTTTGCAACAAACCTTTTGAAACTTTATTATCCAAGTATGGAGTGAAGCATAAGGTAGCTACACCTTATCATCCTCAGACTTCTGGGCAAGTTGAGCTAGCCAACAAGGATATAAAGAACACATTGATGAAAGTGGTGAATTCAAGCAGAAACGATTGGTCTATTAGGCTTCATGATTCATTGTGGGCATATAGAACAGCTTATAAGACTATTCTTGGCATGTCTCTCTATCGTCTTGTCTATGGAAAAGCATGTCATCTCCCTGTGGAAGTTGAATACAAAGCTTGGTGGGCAATCAAGAAGCTGAATATGGACTTGATCAGAGCCGGAGCAAAGAGGTGTTTAGACCTTAATGAGATGGAGCAATTAAGAAATGATGCTTACATCAATTCCAAAGTTGCAAAACAGAGGATGAAGAAATGGCATGATCAACTAATCTCCAACAAAGAATTTCAGAAAGGACAAAGAGTTCTACTCTATGACACAAGACTCCATATCTTTCCTGGAAAGCTCAAGTCAAGGTGGATAGGTTCGTTCATTATTCACCAAGTACATATCAATGGAGTGGTGGAATTATTGAATTCCAATGGCAAAGACACCTTTAGAGTCAATGGATATCATCTCAAGCCATTCATGGAGCCATTTAAACTAGAAAAGGAGGAAATCAACCTCCTTGAGCCACAAAAAGCCTAAGCAAATAAGGGTTTGATGGACTTGGTTTCACCACAGTCCAAAATTTTTGTAAATTTTGTAAATTTCAAAGTTTTATCCATGCTTTTGATTTTAATTTTTGATCTTAAATTGTGTATTTATATGTAAATTACTCTTTTTGAATGATCTCAGGTGGGAGAAAATGCAAAGAAATTGAAAGGAAGTTTATCGGAGCGAAATCAGAGCGAAAACAGAGCAAAAACAAGGCAGGAACAGGGGTCTGCGAGATTTTGCAGCCTAAGAGAATCCTCTGCGAAATTAGCACTTCGCTGCGAAACCATTTCACAACTCAATTGACTCCTCTGCGAAAATTTTCGCAGTTGCGAAACCAAGTTTGGCACACGAGTGCCACTTCGTAGCACAGGAGCCCCCATTTCGAAGCTGCGAATTGGCTGCGAAGCTCCAAAGCACAAAAATTCCAAATTTCGCATCCAAAGCTCCATTCCGCAGGGTTTTTCGCAACACAGTGACCCCCCTTTCGCAACTGCGAAATGGGCTGCGAGAATAGTTTTTTTCTGCGAAACCCCTTGCTGCGAAATCGGCCTTCTTCTATGAAACTCAAAATGACCTTTAATATTCCGTTATTTTTTATAAATACAGGTCATTTGAGTTGCGAAAGGGTTTCAGAAAGAGAAAATGCCATAGCTGTCGTCTGTTCATTTCTTTGCCCAAGCCCGACGTCGCGCGAACCTCCGGTCATCTCTTCTGGCCAAATTTTGGTAGTCCGATATGGCGCGAACTAGAGGAGCCAAATCTACCTCCCCTTCCAGCCGCAAACGAGTCCCGCAAGGGGCGCCTGTTCAAGGCCCCACCTCTGAACCTCCGTGGCCAGAAGCTGTTTCCCCTCCGGCAAAGCCTGCACCGCAAAATCCTCCAGCGAGGCGTTATCTCACTAGGTCAGGGGGTTGTCCCCTGCAAAAGAGAGCCAGGGTCGAAAGCTCAGAGCCCATAGACTTAACAGAGCAGTCCCCGGTTCCCTCACCGGCGCCATCTTTGGCGCCATCTTCGGCACCGCCAGCGGAGCCTCAAGAGCTCCAGCCGCCACTTTCTGATCCCCAAATTCCATCTGGGATAGCTCCTGAAGTGCTAATCAGGCGTCCGATGCTGACTCAGCCACCCATTGAAGGGAATTTGGACTACCGAGCTCGACCATTTCACTCTGAGCTGTGCTTTGACACAGTCACCTTCCAATTGCGGCCGAAGCTTGCAGATTTATTCCACCTACTGTGAAGATACTGCATGGAGCATCTGTTGACCCCAAGAGATTTCTTCTATCCCAGAGTAGCCATGGATTTTTATCAGTCCATGACTACTAAGCAGGTCAGAGATCCTACTCTAATCCATTTTACTATTGACGGTCGGCATGGAATTTTAGGAGCTCGCCACATAGCAGAGGCCCTGCATATACCATACGAGCCAAACCATTTTGAGGATTACCGAGTATGGACTAGTCCCTCTCAGCTGGAAATGGTTCATATCTTGTCCAGAGGAGCTTCCACAAATCCACATCTATTAAGGGGGGAACTTTCTCCGAGAATGTTTCTCATTGATGCACTCTTGCGTCACAACATTTATCCACTACAACACTGGACTCAGAGGAGAGGAGTTCTTTTAGAGGCCCTGTTCAAGATTTTAGAGGGATACTTCTTTGGCCATCACCACTTAATTATGGCTGCCCTTCTTTATTTTGAAGAGAAGGTGCATAAGAAGAAGCTGCAACGAGCTGATGCCATTCCACTTCTTTTTCCACGGCTGCTGTGTTAGATTCTGGAGCATCTGGGGAATCCATCAGATCCTCAGTTGGAACGCAAGCGTATACACCGAGAGGTATTTACTCTCGACAAGTGGACCAATATGACAGCGTATAGATTTGAGTAGCCAGGGCACAGCCAATTGAGATACCAACTGCCAGGAGAGCATCTCCACGTCATATACCTGAGGGTATACCCATTGCTTCTCCTACCATATCCAGAGCCCCTCCAGTTACTCCAGCCTCATCAGAGCCATCTACTTTAGCTGAGCCAAGGATGGCCATTCCCATTTCAGAATATAGAGAGTTATGCCGCTCACTGCAGACCCTGATCACGTCTCAGAGCAGCCTTGCTCAAGAGATGGCAGCTATTTGAGCATGCCAGGAGCAGATGTTGACCACCCAGGCTCAGCACACTGCCGTCTTGAGGCAGCTCTAGCATCAATTCGATCTTCCATCAACTGCTGAGCACTCCACCCCCACCACTGCAGTGCCACACTCTCAGGTCACAGAGCCACAGGCCCCTCTTCAATTAGCTTCTGAAGAGGCAGAGCCATATGCCTAAGCCATCAGCTCCAGCATCATCCACCCATCTGATCATTTATATATCTACTATATTTTTCTTTTATGTATTTAGTTTTTGTTAGTATTTTATGAAATCCCATCATTTTGATATCATATATGGGATTACATGTATTGCCTTCTTTCTGATTGTACTCACATGAATTAAAAGTAATACAAGTATAGCATTTTTTGTTAACCCTTAGCATTAATTTATTCTTATTTCCTTTACTCACATCTTTTATTCTTTTTGAAACATGTGGTTTCTCCAATCGTATTCAAAATTGATATCACTTAGGAGGTACCACTTCCTCCCTTTAATTTCAATCACCCATATCACATTGAGGACAATGCTCAGCTCGGTTGGGAGGGAGAGGAAGAGAAATGAGGAAGGAAGTATGCTAAGTTATTTTGTTAATTCAATTATGTTGGTAAATTAGTTGTAGTTTTTTTTTTTTTACAGTTGTAGTTTTTTACTTTTTACTCTAATCTCCATGGATTTTGAGGAAAAATTTTCAAATTAAAACAGGAGAAACTGAACTTTTGCTTTTCACTTGACTTAGAGTTTGGATTATGCTTACTAAAGTGGTTCAATTGTTGAAGCTTCTATTGAAATCGAGTTTAGTTCTTCCACTTTAAGCTATCCACACACTGTGCACAATAGATTCTGATTATATGATGAAAAACTATTTCCCTCTTGACTTAGGAAAATTTTGGGACTTGGTACCTTTGACCTCATTTGATAATGTTGAGACACCTTATGAAAGGCCAATGCGCCTTTGAAAAATAGAGAAAGAAAGCAAAATGTTTGCTTGCCTTGAAACCCGAGCAAGGTCTGAGGGGTATATGGTGAAAATCTTTAAAACCTAGTGCCCCAAGCCTTCATTGGTTGGGAGTCACCGACCTCAATGCTCGTTAAAAGGGTGGATAGGTGGAGTTAGCATATGGTAGGTGCTTGGGTATTAAAAATTCATTCTCAAAAGTCCGGGGTAAAATCCAAGGAGTTAGTGGTTGAAAAATCCTTAAAGCTTGATGCCCTAAACCTTAATTGGTTGGGAGTCATCGATGGACCCCCCGTTACATGGACAATTCAGAAAGAATACCCCTTAAGCCTCTTACCTTCTGAAAAAAAAAAAAAAAAAAGTGTGTGTGTTCTCAGCCTATTAAATTTGGTCAGTTTGCTAAGTGTTTAAAAGAGATAGGTTGGGGGGGTGAGATTAGTTTAGCATACTATATTCGGAAGCTATCATCTTACACTTAGATTTTTGTGGAAGAATAAAGTTTGGTTCTTTGGAAGTGAAAATGATTTTAAAACTTCAATTTGCATAATGCATTCCCTTGATCAATAGTGTTTAGCAAAGTTTTTGATAACTCTTGTTGAAATTTGAGTTTATATTTCTTTAATGTTCCATGTGAGAGTTAGATCATCATGCCACTTAAAATTTTTTGAAGTAATCAACATGATGTTGTAAAATATAGTATTGTTTATTTTTATTTTTCTCTCCTTCATTGCTAAGGGACTAGCAATATGTCGGTTGGGGGGAGTGATTACTACTCAAAAAGTGTTCTTTCATAGTTTATAATTAACTCTTTTAACAACTTTTGAGTAGTAGTTATTGCCTTTTAACCCAATTAACATATTAAGGACCTTTGCAGGCAATTCTAATCAAATTGTGTTAAGTTTTGGTGTTTTGATAGCTTTTTGATCACCAAAGCAATCCGAGATTGAGGAGAGTTATTTGGAATCCTTGGAAAAGCAATGGAAAGCTCAAAAACATGAAGAACCAAAGCTTTGAAGTCCTTTGCCATAAGCAAATCCGGAATGCAAGGAGAGGAAGCAAAGAGAAATCTGCCATGAAGCATTCTTGATGACAGTCATGTCAGCCTTTTTTGGAGCACTTCCTGGAGTCCAATTTATGCATGCTATATTTCGTTTCGAAGCTCAGGAAGTCAACAATCCAATGCTTCAAACGGTGCACAATTCGGAGTTGAAATGAAGGAGTTACAGCCATTGCAACCCGATCACTCCAAGCTGAAGGAAGAATTTTCCACACCGTTGCGAAATCACCCTTTTTGCTGCGAAATCCATTTTGCGCAGTGCTGTGGAATTTCTCCTGAAGTTTCCCGATATTTGTGACCGACACGTTGGAAGCCGAACACCGCAAGCTGAAAGACCACTTCGCAGCGTTGTGAAATCAGTCTTTTGCTGCAAAGTGATTTCGCAGCCCTTTTTGTGCGTCTGCGAAATCTCGCAAACCTTGTTTTCACCTGCGAAATGGTCCTTAGTGCTTCCCGATATTTGCGACCGACACTTTGAGATATTTTTATTCAGATTTTTGTTGTCTAAATCCCAAAATTCTCTTTGTAAGCCACCAATTATAGAATTCCTTAGCTATTAAGCTAGGAAAAAGAGTAAATATCCATGTAATAATTATTATTGTAATTTTCATATAAATAGCTCTCAGGAGCCTGTTCTCAGGGAGACGAACCCTTTGAAAAAGTTTGAAAGCAAGTAAAATACTGAAAAAGTTTGAAAGCAAGTAAAATACAGAGCCTTTGCTCTGCCTTACCTTCTTACTTTGATTGTATTTTTCATTTACTAAGTTATGCACTCTTTGAGGAAGTTTCCCCAGAGAATGAGTAACTAAACCTTTAGTTCCTTGGAGCTAAGGTTGCCGGGAAAGGTTCCAAGTGCAAGAATAAGTAGCTTTGTGGTTTCAGCCATGAATGAAGAGAAAGTGTGATCCTTTAGTGATTTCTATATTTTTAGTTAACTTAAAACACCTTGGAGTCACCTGGGCCAACACTTGGTAAGGCAAGTGATCTCCGTCCATGGAGATGCACTAGTTTACCCCTTGCGAGCCTCTGGGAGGTGACTTGAAGGTAGGATTTTCTAGAATTGCCAACACTTGGCATGCTTTTGGACTCTAAGGAGATATCCATTAGTTATCTCTTGCGAGCTTGAGAAGGGAAGTCCAAGGTTAAAGATCACCTTGAATGGTTAAGGCTAAGTGAGAGGCTCAAACCATTGCAAGTTGCATAAGTGAGAGAGAATTAGAGCTGAAATCCAATTAAGGGATGCATCTGTATAACACCAGTTAGAGAATTGACTATATGTTAATTCTCTAATGCGAGGAAATGAACCAACTGACCGGAGCTATGTTTTTGCATGAGGAACCTCCCCTGTGAACCTAAATCTCCAAGGAATGTTTTTCTTCATAAGTAATTTCCATTATTTGTTTTGCCATTAGCTTAAATCTAAATCTTTTTCAACCAAAGTTTGTGTTGTATTTCTTATGCTAACCTTGAAATGAAACAGCTCATTTGTAATTTGAAAACCCTTCCCAGTGAACGATCCTAGGGCCACTATGCTATAGTAGCTTTTTCTTTGCTACCCTAGTTCATGGTGTAATAGGTTATAAATTTTGTTGATTACTCCCTCATTCAAGGAGCACCAGCTGAACATGAATCAGCTGAGACACCAATTGGGCACGAATCACAAATTATGCAACTTTGGCAAGAAGAAGAATGGAGGAACTTGAAGTGTAGGCCATTTCAGACACACCAATGCAAGCTAAGTCGTGTTCAATTTGTCAATCTTTTGAGCACTTGGTGGAAGAGTGTCCTATGATGCCAGCTTTGAGAGAAATGTTTGGGGATCAAGCAAATTTTATTGGATAATTCAAGCCCAATAATAATGCTCCGTATAGCAACACCTACAATTCAAATTGGAGGAACCATCCGAATTTCTCTTGGAAGCCAAGGGCACCTCAGTACACGCAACCTGGCCAAGCACCCCCTCAAGCTTCAAATCTTGAACAAGCCATTCTGAATCTTAACAAGGTCGTGGGAGACTTTGTTGTAGACCAAGAAATCCATCAATGCTCAGATCAGGCAAGAAAATGCTCATATCATGCAAGAATTGGCCAATAGAGACAGAATGATGGATGGGAAGCACAATTATCTATCTCAGAAGATAGATAATCTCCAGTACCAGATCTCAAGGCTTACTAATCTCAACACAGTGCAAGAGAGAGGAAAATTTCCTTCTCAACCTCATCAGAATACAAAGGCTATCCATGAAGTGGAGGCTCAGGAGGGAGAATCTTCTCAGATGAGGGAAGTCAAAGCAGTAATCACTCTAAGGAGTGGTAAAGAGGTTGATCTGCCTACACCCAAGCCAGAGCAAGAACCAAAGCAAGAACTAGAGACTGAAGTAGAGAAAGAGAAGAGGGAGGATTACAAAGGAAAGAAGAAAGGAAGCAGTATAAAGAATAAGGACCTTGAAGCTAAGGTGAATGAAAAACCGGAGAGGACCATCAATCAAGAAGAAGTGATAAAGAAGCACATGCCTCCACCTTTCCCTCAAGCTTTGCATGGCAAGAGGGGAATCAACAACGCATCAGAAATTCTTGAAGTGTTGAGGCAAGTGAAAGTTAATATCCCTTTGCTAGACATGATCAAACAAGTTCCGACTTATGCAAAATTCCTGAAGGAATTGTGCACTATCCAAAGAGGGTTGAATGTGAGTAAGAAAGCCATCTTAACTCAGCAAGTAAGTTCCATTATATAGTGCAAGTCCCCAGTGAAATACAAAAATCCGGGTTGTCCTACCATATCAGTGATGATTGGAGAGACATGTGTGGAGAAAGCTTTGTTGGACTTAGGAGCAAGTGTGAATTTGCTACCCTACTCTTGTCTATAAGCAATTAGGACTGGGAGAGTTGAAGCCAACATCAATCACTCTATCTCTAGCAAATAGATCTGTGAAAATTCCAAGAGGTATGATTGAAGATGTCCTAGTTCAAGTTGACAAGTTCTACTACCCAGTGGATTTTGTTGTTCTTAATATGGATCCGGTCGCCAAAGGAACTAACTATATTCTTATCATACTTGGAAGACCATTCCTAGCTACTTCAAATGTTATCATCAATTGTAGGAATGGAGTCATGCAGCTTACATTTGGCAACATGAAATTGGAACTCAACATCTTCTATATGTGCAATAAACAATTCCATCCGGGAGAAGAAGAAGGACCAGAAGAGGTAAGTATGATTGATAACTTAGTGGAAGAACATTGTGATAAGAAGATCCTAGAAGACTTGAATGAGAATTTTGGGGATCTTGGTGAAGGGTTACCTGAACCCTTAAACCTGCTTGCTATTTTGCCTCCTTTGAAGAAGAGGAAAGAAATTCTCCCTTTATTTAATGAGGAAGAGACACAAGAAGCCGTTGAAGAGGAGCCCCCAAAGCTTATTCTGAAGCCATTACCCACAAAGTTGAAGTATGCATACCTAGAGGAAAATAAGGAGAGCCCTGTTGTTATTTCTTCATCTCTTACCACTATTTAGGAGGATTGTCTACTTGAAATCCTCAAGAGATGTAAGAAAGCGATAGGGTGGAAAATTTCTAATTTGAAAGGGATCAACCCTTTAGTCTGTACTCATCATATATACATGGAAGAAGAAGCTAAGCTAGTTCGTCAACCTCAACGAAGGTTGAATCCTCACATGCAAGAGGTGGTGCGAGCTGAGGTGCTTAAGCTACTTCAAGCCGATATTATCTACCCCATATCAGATAGCCCATGGGTGAGTCCTACGCAAGTTGTGCCAAAGAAATCAGGGATCACAGTGGTGCAAAATGATAAGGGAGAGGAAGTTTCTACACGCCTCACTTCAGGTTAGAGGGTATGTATTGATTATAGAAAGTTGAATGTTGTAATAAGAAAGGACCACTTCCCATTCCCGTTTATTGATCAAGTGCTTGAGAGGGTATCAGGCCATCCATTCTACTATTTCTTGGATGGCTACTCCGGGGTATTTTCAAAATGAAATTGTTGTTGAAGATCAAGGAGAAGACCACTTTCACTTGTCCATTTGGAACTTATGCATACAGACGAATGTCTTTCAGCTTATGCAATGCACCAGCAACATTCCAAAGATGCATGTTAAGCATTTTTAGTGATATGGTGGAGCGTATTATGGAAGTCTTCATGGATGATATCACCGTATATGGAAGTGCATTTGACAAATGCTTAGTTAATTTGGAAGCTGTGCTGAACCGATGCATTGAGAAAGACTTGGTGCTCAACTGGGAGAAATGTCATTTCATGGTACCCCAAGGGATCGTCCTTGGGCATATTATCTCCAGCCAAGGCATTGAGGTAGACAAAGCAAAAGTTGAACTAATTGTCAAGTTGCCATCGCCAACAACTGTCAAAGGAATAAGGCAATTCCTTGGCCATGTTGGGTTCTATAGGAGGTTCATCAAAGATTTCTCTAAACTTGCAAGACCTCTTTGTGAGCTATTGGTGAAGGATGCTAAATTTGTATGGGATGATCGATGTCAACGGAGTTTTGAAGAATTGAAGTTATTGCTAACAACTGCTCCAATAGTGAAAGCTCCCAACTGGCAATTACCATTTGAAGTGATGTACGATGCCAGTGACTTTGCTATAGGAGCTGTTCTTGGGCAAAGAGAAGATGGAAAGCCCTATGTGATCTACTATGCAAGCAAAACGTTGAATGAAGCGCAAAGATGGAAAGCCCTATGTTTTTAAGTTAGAATTTATAGCTTTAATTTTATTTTATTATGACATAGATTAAAGTTTTGATGATCAAAATAGGGGAAGTAAAAAACAGAGGAAAACAAAGCACTTCGCAAGACAAAGAACTCAATGCGAAAAATTTCACATTGCCCATTCTCATTGCAAACTCAATGCAAAAAAATTCGCATAAGCCATTCTCAGTATGAATTCAATGTGAAAAATTTTCGCATCGCTAGAACTCAATGCGAAAAATTTCGCATCGCTCATTCTTAATGCGAACTCACTGGGAAAATTTTCGCACCACCAATTCTCAATGTGAAACATTTCACATCAGCTTCGCACCGGCAATTCTCACTGCGAAAAATTTCGCATCAGCTTCGCACTGCCAACTCTCAATGCGAAAATTTTCGCATCAGAAAGTCCAATTTCGCATCAGCAATCTCCATTTCGCATCAGCAAACACCATTTCGCATCAGCCAAATGTCAATGTGAAAAATTTTGCATCAGCCAAACGTTAATGCGAAAAATTTCGCATCAGCCACTAGCCATGCGAAACGCCAACACTCACTTAACGGCCAAGAAGGAAGCCAAAAGTCATTTGAATTTTCTATTTAAAGGCCTCTAGCTCACCATTTAGCACAAGCGTCCTCTGTTGCGAAGAGTTCACTGTTGCCTTGTGAAGAAAAATCCTCACCAAGGAGAAGCAAAGCAATCCACCTCTCATCTATATCAGCTATGGTGCGCACTAAAGGGGGCCATATAGACCCATCCGCATCTCGTGAGGCTCGGCCAAGCGCCTCTGCTCCCCAGGATCCATCTCAGGCCTCTCGAGCCCTAACTGTGCCATCTCCTGAGAGTAGGATGCCTTCTAGCCCTCTTCAGCACCGATATTCGACACGGAGACCACCAATTTCTCCACCCCCAGAGCCATCAGTACCCCGTGTTCCACCAAAGAGAGCCAGGACCTCGGGCCCTGGAGAGACATCTAGTCAGCCTCTAGCCAATTCTCAGGCCCCAAAAGATATTCAGAGACCTTCAAGCATTGCTCTTGAAGTCATCATCAAAAGGCCAATGGTTACTGCGCCTCCCATTCTGGGTAATTTAGATTGTAGAGCCAAGCCATTTCACTCTGAGCTCTACTTCGTCGTGGAGGCTATCCAACAGTAGCCAGACCTTCGGGATTCGTTAGGATTGCTCCAGAGGTACCATCTTGAGCATCTAATGAATCCCAGAGAGTTTTTCTACCCCATAGTAGCGATGGATTTCTATCAGCCCATGACTACTCAAGGGCGTCCAGGGTTCCATAGCCATTCGTTTCAGTATAGACGAATGTCAGGGTATCTTAGAAGCTAGGCATATTGCTGAGGCTCTCCACATTCCATTTTAGCCAGAGGATCCAGTTCAGTTCAGACAGTGGACCTCCATATCTCAGAGAAACATGGTTCGCATTCTATCACGAGGGACTTCTGAAGATACATGCCTGCTACGTAAGGAGCTTTCATTTGAGATGCTCCTAGTAGATGTATTGTTGAGGTCCAACATTTTCCCTCTCCAGCATTCAGTGCAGAGGCGAGGACCTATTTTGGATGCATTATACAGGGATATATATGGGTTTCTATTTTGGTCCACACCATCTGATCATGGTCGTTCTCCTATACTTTGAGAAGAAAGTGCATAGGAAGAAGCTATAGCGAGCTGACGCGATTCCATAACTATTTTCGAGGCTTCTCTACTATATATTGGAGCATATGGGCTACCCTACTGAGCCCCATCTCGAGCGCCGCCATCATTGCCAAGAACATTTCACTCTCGACCAATGGACACAGTTAGTAGAGAGGAATTCAACCAAATTAGCACATGAAGCAGCCCCACCTAGGCCAGTACCTCCAGTACCAGTACAGTCTGACCAGGCACAACAGGACGAGCATCCCACAGAGTCTATTCCATTCACTCCTGCTGCACCATGTATGCCTCAGGCTGCCTTTACTGATCTTCCAGCTACACCGCTTGTTCCACCAGTTGTACCTCCTCCATCACAGGACTTTATCACCATTTCTGGCTTAGCGTTTCGTGGTATGGTATTATTATTCAGAACACTCAACGCCACACACGACTCTCTATTCCTGAAGATGAGAGACATCCGAGATCAGCAAGATCGACATTCTATTATTCTTTATCAGCATACTGCTATCCTTCATCAAATATAGCAGCATCTGGGTCTTGCACCACCTCAGACTGATATTCCTGGACAATCAGAGCCGAGAGCTCCAACTGAGGAGACGATTCCACCTGAGGAGACCATCACAGCTGATGTCCCACCTCAGGCCACTCACGAGACAACCCTAGAGCCATCATGTCCACCAGAGAACCCCGCTCCTTGATCATTTCTTTATATTGTATTTACTTAGTATATTAGTTGATATTATATATTCTGGTATTGGATGTACTGCATGATCATTTCATTGTACTTTCTCAGAGTAATATATACGTATCATTTTTGTTTATACTTGGCATTTTCTATCTCCTTTACTCATTAATCTTTTGTTTTTTTTAATCATGTGGTTTCTCCTATACGACTCAAACTCCATGTCACTCAGGAGGTACCACTTCCTCCCTTTATTTATAATCGTTCTTGACACATTGAGGATACTATTGATCTTAGTTGGGGGAAGAGTAAAGGAAGGAAGTTGTTAATAATGCTAAGTTATCTTGTTAATTTTGTACTTTTCGCTTAATTTTTAAATTTTTTCCTAATTTTAAAAGTTTTACTCTACTCTACATGGTTATTAAGGAAAAATTCTCAAAATGAAATGAGAGAAATTGAATTCTCGCCTTTTTATTTGAATAGTAGAGTCGTATTATGCTTATTGAGATTGATGAATTATTGAAACTCCTATTGAATTCAACCTTATTTCTTCCACTTTAATCTTACCACACACTGTGCACTTCAGATTCCGATTATAAAATGATAAACTATCTCACCTCCTAAACTTAGGAAAATTTAGACTTGGTACCTTTGACCTCGTTTTAATAGTGTTGGGACACCTGATAAAAGGCTAATGAGCCTTTAATGAAAAAGAGAAAAATAACAAAGTGTTTTACTTGCTTTGAAACCTGAGCAAGGTCTGAGGGGTATATGGTGAAAATATTTTAAACTTGGTGCCCTAAGCCTTAATTGGTTGGGAGTCACCGACCTCATTGCTCGTTACAAGGGTGAATAGGTGGAGTTTAGCATATTGTAGGTGCTTAGGAATTGAATTCTAATTTCAAAAGTCCGGGGTAAAATCCGAGGAGTTAGTGGTCGAAAGATCCTTAAAGCTTAATGCCCTAAACCTTGATTGGTTGGGAGTCATCGATGGAGCCCTATTACATGGACACTTTAGAAAATAATACCTTTAGCATTGCACTGCTATAAGAAAAAATTGTGAAATAAAAGAGGTGCGTTCTTAGCCTATTGAAAGTGGTCAGTTTGTTGAAGTCTTTGCAAGAACTAGGTTGGGGGGAGAGATTAGTTCAAAGTACTATATTCGGAAGCTAATAAATAACACTTAGATTTTTGTGGAAGAGTACTGATTGAGCCTAGGAGAGTGGAAATCCTATCATGACTTAAATTTGCATAATGCTTAATCTTTATGAATTATGATCAGGTAAGATTTTTGATACCCTCTTGTTGAAGGATGAGTTTTGATTCTTTAATGTTCCATGTGAGAGTATGTTTTGCAATCATGCCACTTATGATTTTTTGGAAGTGATCAACATGATTTTGTAAATTATATTACTGTCTTAATTTTTGTTTTGTTTTTCTCTCCTTCATTGCTAAGGGACTAGCAATATGTCGGTTGGGGGGAGTGATTACTACTCAAAAAGTGATCTTTTATAGCTTGTTATAAACTCTTTTAAACACTTTTGAGTAGTAATTAATACCTTTTAACTCAATTGGCACGTTAAGGACCCTTGCAAATGTTTTTAATCACTTTTTGGCTAGTTTTGGTGTTTTTGGTAGCTTTTTGATCATTGAAGCAAGCCAAGAATGAGGGATAACTTTGTGCAACCCTTGGGAATGATTTTCCAAGCCAATCAAGAGATGCAAGGGAGAGGATCAAAGAGATAAATCCATCATGAAGCAATTTTGCATGGTGATGCGAAATCTTCACATGCTATGCGAAATTCAAAGGACAGCAGTTTCAAGGCAAATTTGGAGCACTTCCTGGAGTCCATTTTTTACATACTATATATAATTTTGAACATCGGGAAGCCAAGAGTCCAACACTTCAAACAGTGTGCAATTTGGAGCTAAAACGAAGAAGTTATGGCCATTTGAAGGCAACTGCACAAAGTTGAAAAGGAATTTCGCATTGACATTTCCTGATGCGAAAATTTTCGCATTGACATTCCCTAATGTGAACATTTTCACACTGACATTTCCCAATGCAAAAATTTTCGCAGCACACTTTTCCAATGCAAAAAATTTCACACTGACTTTCTCCGATGCAAAATTTTTCGCACCACCTTTCTCCAATGCGAAAATGTAATAGTTAGATATTTTACACCGACTCTTTTAGATCTTTTTACCTTAAGATATTTGGTGTAAATTATCAATTCTCCCCTTGTAATTAGTTGAAGATCTTTTAAGATATTTAGGATATCTAATTAAGAGGTTGAAAATATCTCTCCTTATATATCCTAAGATATCTCCTTGTAAAAAAGATCCCCGATACAATCCCCCGATAAAATTCACTATCTCTAAACCATCTCTGATATCTCTCGTCTCTCTGAGGAGGGGAAGATAATGGAGTGGGGATCACTTGTACATGTTTTTAGTAAGAAATATACAGAGCGTTGCTCTACCTTACCTTCTCATTTTGATTGTATTTTTCATTATAGCCAAACAACCTCTGAAGATTTTTTCTCAGAGGATGAGTGGCTAGACTTTTTGTCTCTTGGACGGAAGGGAACTTGGTGAGGGACCCGACTACAAAAGTGAGAGTTTTCCTTGTTTCAGTTTTTAATGAAGAGGAAGTTGTGACCCGTTAATGGTTTTTATATTTTTTGTTAACTTAAAACGCCTTAAAATCACCTGGGCCAACACTTGGTAAGGCAAGTGGACTCCATCCATTGAGTTACACTAGTTTATCTCTTGCGAGCCTCTGGTAGGTGGTTTAAAGGTAGGATTTTCTAGAATAGCCAACACTTGGTAAGCTTTTGGACTCTAAGGAGACATCCATTAGTTATCTCTTGCGAGCTTGTGAAGGGTAATCCAAGGTTAAGGATCACCTTGAATGGCAAATGCTAGGTGAGAGGCACGAGTCATTGCAAGATGCATTAGTGAGAGGGAATTAGAGTTGAAACCATTAATGGGAAGCAACTGTAACACACCGGTTGGGATGATAACTATAAGTTAGATCCCCAATGCGAGGAAAGATCCGGAATCTCCACTTTTGTATAAGGGGCCTGAACTTAGTAACTTGAAAATCCAAGAGACCATTTTCTTTGTAACTAAAACTCAGTTACTATTTTTTGGTTAGCTTAAAACCAACCTTTTCAAACCAAAGTTTATGTTTTCTTTTAAATCTAACTTAGAAAAGAAAAAGCACCAATCCATTTCTTTAAACTAATATCAGGTGTGAAATGAAAACCCATCCCAGTGAACGATCCTAGAGCCACTACACTATGCTAGCTGAGGCTATCCTAGTACATGGTGAAATAGGTTATAAATTTTATTGATTACTCCCGTCTGAGGACTGAATTAGAAGACACTAGCTAGGAACCAAGAATCAGCTATGAATAGCTTAGGCCTATCGGTGACATGAAAGACTATGGGTCATGAGCTTGGAGCTCTTGATGCTATGAACATGAGCTACTCTAGGTCATGAGCTCAGGATCTATAATAGCTCTAGGTTGTGGTTAACATGAACTACTATAGGTCATGTTCTCAATGCTCTATATGCTATGAACAACTCAGGACTATTGATGATATGAAAGAATATGGGTCATGAGCTCAGGGCTCTTGATCCTATGAATAGCTCAAGGTTGTGGATGACAAGAGCTACTCTAGGTTGTGAGCTCATCTCTCTAAATATTATGAACAAATAAGGTTTATGGATGACATGAGCTCCTCTCAATCGTCAACTTAGGGCTTTAGATACTATGAACAACTCTAGACTATGGTTCACGAGAATGACTCTGGGTTGTCAGCTCAAGGTTATAGATACTATGAATAGCTCAGGGTTATGGATGACATGAGCTACTTTGGGTCATGAGCTTAGGTCTTTAGATGAGATGAATAGCTTTAGGCAGTGGTTGACATGAATGACTCGGGTCGTGAGCTCAAGGCTTTAGATGCTATGAACATCTCAGGGCTATGGATGACATGAACGACTTTAGGTCATCAACTTAAGGCCCTAGATGTAATGAACAACTCTGGGTTATGATTGGTATGAAAGACTTTAGGTCGTGAGCTCAAGGCTCTGGATGCCATGAACAACTCAAGGCTGTGGATGACATGTGCCACTCTGGGTCTTAAGCTTAGGTCTATAAGTGCTATGAATAGCTCTGGGTTGTGGTTGGCATGCACGAATTTAGGTCGTAAGCTTTGGGCTTTAGATGCTATGAACAACACAAGGTTGTCGATGACATTACCCACTTTATGTCGTGAGCCTGCTTTAAATGCTATTAACAGCTTTGGGCTATGGTTGAGATGAACGACTTCGAGTTGTGAGCTTAGGGCTCTAGATGCTATGAGCAGCTGAGGGTTGTCGATAACATGAAAGACTTCGGGTCATGAGCTCAGGACTCAAGATTCTATGAACAACTCAAGGTTTATCGATGACATGAAAGACTTCGAGTCATGAGCTCAAGGCTTTAGATTCTATGAACAACTCAGGGTTGTGGATAATACGAATGACTCTAAGTCGTGAGCTTAGGGGCCTAAATGCAATGAACAACTCTGGTTTATACTTGACATGAAAGACTCTAGGTTATGAGCGTAGAGCTCTAGATGAGATGAATAGCTCAGGGTTATGGATGATATGAGCCACTCTAGGTCTTGAGCTTAGGGCTCTAGAGGTTATAACCAACTCTAGGTTATGGTTGTCATGAATGACTCTAAGTCCCTAGCTTAGGCCTTTAGATGTTATGAACAACTTTAGACCATTCATGACATGAGCCACTCTCAATCGTGAGTTCAAGGCTTTAGATGTTATACACAACTCTGGGTTATGGTTGACATGAACAACTCTAGGTCGTGAGCTTAGGGCTCTAGATGATATGAAGCACTTAGGGTTGTCGATGACAAGAAAGGCTCCAACTCGTGAGCTCAGTACTTTAGATTATATTAACTGCTTAGGGTTGTGGATAACATGAATGACTTTGAGTTGTGAGCTTAGGGCCCTAGATGCAATGAACAGCTCTATCCTAGGATTGACATGAAAGACTTTGGGTTGTCAGCTCACAACTCTAGATGCTATGAATAGTTTAGGGTTGTGGATCACATTAACCACTAAAGGTCTTGAGCTCAAGGCTCTAGATGCTATGAACAACTCTAGCCTATGGTTGACATGAACGACTTCGATTTGTGAGCTCAGGGAACAAGATGCTATTAATAACTTAGGATTGTGGATGACATGACCTACTATAGGTCATGAGCTCAAGCCTTTAGATGCTATGAACAACACTAGGTTGTGGTTGACATGAACAACTTTGGGTCATGGGCTTAGGGCTCTTGATGCTATGAACCACTCAGGGTTGTCGATGACAGGAAAGACAATGGGTCATGAACTACAGGCACTTGATACTATGAACAATTCAAAGTTATGGTTGACATGAACGAATCTTGGTCATAAGCTCAAGACACTAATTGCTATGAATAGTTGAGGACTCTAGATAACATGGACTACTCTAGGTCATGAGCTCAAGGCTCTAAATGCTATGAACAACATTGGGCAGTGATTGACATGAACAACTCCGGGTCATGATCTCAAGGCTTTAGATATTATGAACAACTTTATGTTATGGTTGACATGATTGAGTTTAAGTCATGAACTTAGGGCTGAATATTTTATGAACAACTCAGAGTTGTGGATGATAGGAACAACTCTAGGTCATGAGCATAAGGCCCTAGATACAATGAACAACTCTAGGCTATGGTTGGCATCAAAGACTCCGAGGTTTGAGGTAATGGCTCTAGATGCTACGAACAACTCAAAGTAATGGATGACATTATCAACTCTATGTCTTTAGCTCAGGACTCTAAATGCTATGAACAACTATAGGTTATGGTTGACATGAATGACTCCGAGTTGTGAGCTCTAGGCTCTAGATGCTATTAATAGCTCGGGGTTTTCGAAGACATAAGGTACTCTAGGTTATGAGCTTAAGGCTCTAAATGCTATGAATGGCTTCGAGTTATATTTGAGATGAATGACTTCAAGTCATGAGCTCAAGGCTCTTGATGCTATGAATAATTTGGAGCTGTCAATGACATGAAATACTACGAGTCATGGGCTCAACGCTATAGATACTATCAACAACCGAGGCTTATGGTGGAAATGAACGACTCTTAATCGTGAGCTCAAGGCTCTAGTTGCTATGAATAACTAAGGGTTATGGATAACATGGGACACTCTTGGTTATGTGCTTAGGGCTTTAAATGCTATGAACAATGTTGAGACGTGGTTGACATGAATGACTCTATGTCATGAGCTCAGGGCTCTAGATGTTATAATAAGCTCAGAGTTGTGGATGAGATAAATGACTCTAGCTCGTGGGCTTAGGGCCCTAGATGCAATGAACAACTCTAGGTTGTGCTTGGCATGAAAGACTCCGAGTTATGAGCCATGGCTCTAGATACTATGAACAACATAGCGCTATAGATGACATTAGCCCTCTAAGTCTTGAGCTCAGGTCTCTAAATGCTATGAATAGCTCTGGGTTGTGGTTGAAATGAACTACTCTGAGTCGTGAGCCTAGGCTCAAGATGCTATTAATAGCTGAGGGTTGTGGAAGACATGAGGTACTCTAAGTCGTGAGCTCAGGGCTCTAAATGCTATGATCAAATTTGGGCTATTGTCTAGATGAGCGACTTTGGGTCATGAGCTCAAGGCTCTTGATGCTATGAACAACTTAGAGTTGTCAATGACATGAAGGACTACGGGTCATGAGCTCAACGCTATAGATACTGTGAACAACTCAGAGTTATGGTTGACATGAATGAGTGTCGATTGTGAGATAAAGGCTCTAGTTGCTATGAACAACTAAGGGTTGTAGATAACATATGATACTCTTGGTTGTGAACTCAGGGCTCTAAATTCAATGAACAACATTGGGCTATGGTTGACATGAATGACGCTGTGTCATGAGCTCAGGGCTCTAGATGCTATTGATTACTACTAAAAAAATGTTATTTTATAGTTTGTAATTAACTCTTTTAAACACTTTTGGGTAGTAGTTATTACTTTTTAACTTAATTGACATGTTAAGGACCCTTGCAATCGTTTCTAATCAAATTGTGTTAAATTTTGGTGTTTTTGATAGTTTTTTTTTATCACCAAAGCAATCTAAGATGAGAGAGAGCTCTGTATAATCCATGGCAAAGCAAATGGAAGCTCATTTACAGGACGAATCCAAGCTTTTGAGCTTTGTAGTCCTTTTCCAAAAGCCAAATCAAGAATGCAAGGAGGAAAAACAGAGAGAGGAATCTGACATGAAGAAATTCAAGAGGACAACAGCTATAGGACACATTTCAAGCACTTTCTAGAGTCCATTTTATACATACTATATTTCGTCTCGAAGCTCGGGAAGTCAGGAGTCCAACGCTTTAAACAGTGTGCAAATCGGAGCTAAAATGAAGAAGTTATGCCATTGGAAGACAACCGCGCCAAGCTAAAAGACAATTTCACAAGCTGCGAAATCACAAAAGTCAACTTGCGAAATCAAGGTCCAACTTGCGAAATGGACAATTCAACTTGCGAAATTTTCGCAAGTCATGTTTCAACTTGTGGAATCCACTGTGTACTCCCAGATATTTGCGACAAAATCTTTTAGATTTTTTCTTCAGATATTTGTTGTTTAAATCTCTATTTTCTCCTTGTAGTCCACCAATTATAGGATTCCTTAGTTAGAAATTAAAAAGGAAGGGTGAATAACCTTCTATGTAATCATTTGTAATTTTTATTTTAAAGATATCTCGAGAGTTTTTTTCTTAGAGACCAACTTTTGTATAGTTTTGAAGAAAGTAATACACAGAGCTTTGCTCTGCCTTACCTACTCATTTTGATTGTATTTTTCTCACTAGCCAAACAAACTCTTGAGGATGTTTTCTCATAGGATGAGTGGCTAGGCTTTTTGTTTCTTGGAGTGAAGGAAGTTGGGTAAGGTTCCGTATGCGAAAATTGGAAGTTTTTTTTTTTTTAAAGTTTTTAATGAAGAGAAAGTGTAACCCGTTAATGGTTTTTATCTTTTTAGTTAACTTAAAATGCCTTAAAATCACCTGGGCCAATACTTGGTAAGGAAAGTGGACTCCGTCCATTGAGTTACACTATTTTATCTCTTGTGAGCCTTTAGGAGGTGGTTTAAAGGTAGGATTTTCTAGAATAGACAACACTTGGTAAGTGATTCGACTCATGGTAGCTTAGCTATAAAGGCGTATCAACAAAATTTATACCTTAAATACTATTACTAAAGTAGCCAAGCTACTATAGCATAGTGGTTCTAGGATCGTTCACTGGGATGGGTTTTCACTTCACAAATGATATTAATTCAAAGATGAATTGATGCTTTTTCATTTCAAGGTTAGCTTTAAAAGAAGACATAAGTTTGAATGAAAACGGATGGTATTAAGCTAACCTAACATAAAGTAACTAAAATTAACTAGAAAGAAATTAGAAAGAAAGGTGTTTCTTGGGATTTCAGGTTACTAGGATCAAGTGTCAACTGCAAAGTGGGAAATTCCGGATTTTTCTCCTCGCATTGGGGATTTAACCTATAGTTATTTCCCGAACCGGTATAGGTTTAACAATGAAGATTTAATCCATAAAAAGTCAATAGAAATGGTAGTCAAGTTCCATTAATGGCTTTAGACACTATGGGTCTTCACCTTGAACCACTTTCCAATGGCTCGTATATGATAACTAATGGACTGATATGGATCTAGCAATAAGCATCCACAGAGACCTGAAGCTTACCATATATTGGCCATTCAAAGTGATTCTAAGGAACTCTAACTACCTATATTTAAAGCACGGGAGTTTTCCACTTTTGCATATGGACTTTTCACCTAGCTTCCTTCACCCAAGAGACAAAAAGCCTAGCCACTCATCCTCTGAGAAAACATCTCAGAGAATGTTTGGCTAGCAAGAAAATGAAAATGAAAGAGAAGGAAAAACAGAGCAAGGCTCTGTATATTCTATATATTGATCGATGTTTATTACAATGGATGCAAGGGAATATATATAGAGAAGTTTTTCCAACCTTCCTAGCTAAGAAATCATATGGTTGGTGGATTACAAGGAGAAGAATGGAAATTTATACAAAATATCCAAAAGAAAAGATCTCGTGTGGAGTCGGCAAAAAACAGGGAAAATTCGCACCATGCAAGGGGGTGTGCGAATTTTGAAGGTGTTGTGCGAAAATTTCGCACACCCTTGGAGCAGTTGTCTTCCAAATGCCATATCTTCCTCATTTCAGCTCCAAATTGTACACGGTTTGAAGCGTTGGATTCTTGACTTCCTGAGCTTTGAAATGGTATATAGAATGTAGAAAATGTACTTCGGGAAGTGCTCCAAAAGTGCCAAAGAAGACTGCAGCTGCTGTCCTCTGTTTTCCTCTTTGCTTCCCTTTGCTTCTCTTTGCTTCTCTCCTTTTGTTGGCTTGCTTTGGTGTAGCTAAAAGATTGCTTTAACTTGTCCAAGAAGCTCCTCCATCATTTGGCATGCTTGAATTGATTCATAAGCTGATATAAACATGTAAACTTGCCACAAAATGGTTAAAACCAATTACTAAGGACCTTAATGAATTAATTGGGTTAAATGAATATGATTACTACACAAAGGTGCTTAAAACCATTATAATTAGGTCTACAAAATAGCACTTTTTGGTAGTAATCACACCCCCCAACCGACTCATTGCTAGTCCCTTAGCAATGGAGGAGATAAAAACTAAGTAAACTATAATAATATACATAAAAGGGATCATGCAAATCACTCCAAAAAATGATATGAGTGGCATGATTGGATCAAATTCTCACATGGCAAGTCAAGGATATAAAACTCAATCATCAATAAGAGTCATCAAATAACTTACCTATCACAACATGCAAAGAGCGGGCATTATGCAAATTTTGAGTATCAAAATAATTTCCACTCCCAAAGGACCAACACTTAATCTTCCACAAAAATCTATTGTGTTATTTATTAGTTTCCGAATATAGTATGTCAAACTAATCTCTCCCCTCAACCTAGTTCTTTTCAAAGCTTAGCAAACTAATCAACCTCCAATAGGCTAAGAACGCACCTCTTTTCTTTCACAATTTTTTTATTGTAGGAGTGCAAAGCTTAAAGGCATTCTTTTCTAAATTGTCCATGTAACGGGGTCCATCGATGACTCCCAACCAATCAAGGTTTAGGGCATCAAGCTTTAAGGATTTTTCAACCACTAACTCCTCGGATTTCACCCCCGACTTTTGAGAATGAATTTTTAAATACCCAAGCACCTACAGTATGCTAAACTCCACCTATTCACCCATGTAACGAGCATTGAGGTCGGTGACTCCCAACCAATGAAGGCTTAGGGCACCAGGTTTTAAAGATTTTCACCATATACCCCTCGGACCTTGCTCGGGTTTCAAGGCAAGCAAACATTTTTCTTTCTTTCTTTATTTTCTTCAAAGACTCATTGGCCTTTTACAAGGTGTCTCAACACTATTAAAATGAGGTCAAAGGTACCAAGTCTAAAATTTTCCTAAGTCAAGAGGGAAATAGTTCTTCATCTTATAATCGGAACCTATTGTGTTTAGTGTGTGGATAGCTTAGAGTGGAAGAACTAAGCTTGAATTCAATAGAAGTTTCAACAATTCATCAACTTTAGTAAGCATAATACAAACTCTAAGACTATGGCAATAAGATAAGAATTTAATTTTTCCCATTTACTTTTGAGAATTTTTCCTTAATAACCATGGAGAGTAGAATAAAAACTTAAAAAAAATTTAAAATTAAGCAAAAAGCAACTAAATTACCAAAATAACTTAGCATTAATAACAATACTTCCTTCCTCAACTCTCCCCCCAACCAAGCTGAACATTGTCCTCAATGTGACAAAAGCGATTGAAAAATAGGGAGGAAGTGGTACCTCCTGAGTGACATGGAGTCTGAGTCATGTAGGAGAAACCACATGTTTCAAAGAAAACATAAGAGTTAGTGAGTAGAGGAAATAGAAAAATTCCAAGTTTAAACAAAAATGATGTCTATATATGATGTATCATCAGTAATACATCCAATCTCAGAATATAAGACATCAAAACATGGAATTATGTATACTAATAGAATAATTAAATACAAAAAATACAGAGATGATCAAGTAATAGAAGGGTCCTGTGGAGCTGATGCATTTGTGGTGGCCTTCTGAGTAGGTTGGATCAGGACTTTGGCCTCTATTCTGGTATTCTCCTTGGATGGCATAGTCTCCTCAACTGGAGCTCTCAGCTGGAGCTATGGGCTTTGATGGTTTAAGGAGGTAAGAAATGGAATGAGAGGCTTGGCGTGTGATCCCAAGGTGCATGGGGCTGTTCTCTCCTCTAATGCATGTTCTTGAGGCTTTCAAATAGAGAGGGAGGGGTGGAATTTGGATGGTCACCCTTTTAAAAACTCTTTTGGAAGTTGAAATGGCTTGTAGGAATGAAAAACAGAGTCTTGGGTGTTTAAAATATAGTTGGTCATTTTCGCACTTAAAAAAAAAAAAAAAATTCCCACCTTGGAAAGGATTTTTCGCACTTTGGATTTCAAGGTGCGAAATTCTCGCTCAGCTTTGTGTAGTCTGTCTTCAAACGGCCATAACTTCTTCGTTTCAAATCCAAATCACGCACCATTTGAAGAACTGGATTCCTAACTTCCCAAGCTTTAAAATGATATATTGTATGCATAATTTGAGCTTCAGGAAGTGCTTCAAAAATGTGTCCAACAGTAGAAAAATTTTCGCACCTTAAAATGAGAATTTCGCACCTTGAATTGAGGTGTGCGAAATTTCCACACTTTGGGCTGAGGAATTCCCACCTTGTTTCACACGGTGCGAAAAGTGGCTTGAGGTGTGCGAAATGGCACTCGTGTGCCAGGAGGGAGTTTCGCACGGTGCGAAAATTTTCGCACCTTGGATTGAGGTGTGCGAAACGGATGACCTTTGGACTGAGATTTTCGCACCTTGGAATGAATTTCGCACCTTGAATAGTGGTGTGCGAAATTTTCGCACCTTGATTCGGATGGTGCAAAAATTGGCTTGGGGTGTGCGAAATGGCACTCGTGTGCCAGGAGGAGTTTCGCACGGTGCGAAAATTTTCGCACCTTGGATTGAGGTGTGCGAAATTCCCGCTCAGCTCGGTGCAGTTTTCTTGCAATGACCATAACGTTTTCGTTTCAACTCCGATTTGGACACCGTTTGAAGCGTTGGACTTCTGACTTCCCAAGTTTCGAAACGGTATATAGTATGTATAAAATGAACTCGAGGAAGTGCTCCAAATATGTCCCGAAAGTGGCAATAGAACCAATGGCCAGAATTCTCTCTTCTCTTCCTTTTCTTTCATCATTTTTGCATTGCCTCCTACAATGATCATCCAAAAACTTATGTTAAATCAAAACTAATTAAAATTAAAGCATTGAAATCAAATTTAAAACAAGTAATAAAGCAAAAAGATATGGACTAGCTAGTCTTTAGAAATACTAAGTCCATAAAAAAAAATGTTGTCCTGTTTCAGCTTGCCCGGATCCCATATGAAGTTAGCATCCTTCATTAGAGATTTGCATTGTATGATGGCAATGGAAACAATTCCCTTTCTCTTTCCTTTAATTTCCTCCCTCTTCTTTTTCTCTGTTTCATGCTCTTGTTTGGATGTGGCCAAATCAACCTCTTTACCACTCAAAGTGATAACCATTTTAACTTCCTTCACCATTGAAGATTCTTCCTTTTAAGCCTCCCCTTCATGGATGCCCTTGGAATTTTGATAAGGTTGAGAAGGAAAGTTTCCTTTTTCTTGCACTGTGTTGAGGTTGGCAAACCTTGAGATTGAATCTTGGAGATTATCTATCTTCTGAGATAAATCATTTTGCACTTCATCCATCCTTTTGTTCAATGAACTCTCTACACTGTCAATTCTTTGACTGAGATGAGCATTGATGGATTTCTGAGCTCCAACAAAGTCTTCCATGACCTTGCTAAGATTCACCATAACTTGTTCAAGGTTTGAGGCTTGCTGAGTTGCTTGAACATGTTGCTTGTACTGAGGCAGCTGTGTTTTCCAAGAGAAATTTGGATGGTCCCTCCAATTGGAATTGTAGGTGTTGCAATCACCAAACATTTCCCTCACGGCTGGAACGGTAGGACACTCTTCCACCAAGTGCTCATAACTCATGAAGTTCATGGCTTCCTCTGTTATCTCGTATTCAATATGGCATGCACAACTAGCAATTTGTGAATTAAAAACAGAGAAAACAAAAGAAAACAAAAGAAAAACAATTCTAAAAAAATTAAGACTAACTAAAACTAGTTGAAAGGTAAACTAAAACATAAATAAAGAAAAAGAACAATTAAAAAGAGTTAGTAAAAGAAAAGAAAAATCACCAAACTTGTGATGAAGATCACAAGTGTTCTCAAAAGATCATATCACTGCAAAGTGGCACCATCCCCGGCAACGGCGCCATTTGATTCGACTCATGGTAGCTTAGCTATAAAGGCGTATCAACAAAATTTATACCTTAAATACTATTACTAAAGTAGCCAAGCTACTATAGCATAGTGGTTCTAGGATCGTTCACTGGGATGGGTTTTCACTTCACAAATGATATTAATTCAAAGATGAATTGATGCTTTTTCATTTCAAGGTTAGCTTTAAAAGAAGACATAAGTTTGAATGAAAACGGATGGTATTAAGCTAACCTAACATAAAGTAACTAAAATTAACTAGAAAGAAATTAGAAAGAAAGGTGTTTCTTGGGATTTCAGGTTACTAGGATCAAGTGTCAACTGCAAAGTGGAAATTCCGGATTTTTCTCCTTGCATTGGGGATTTAACCTATAGTTATTTCCCGAACCGGTATAGGTTTAACAATGAAGATTTAATCCATAAAAAGTCAATAGAAATGGTAGTCAAGTTCCATTAATGGCTTTAGACACTATGGGTCTTCACCTTGAACCACTTTCCAATGGCTCGTATATGATAACTAATGGACTGATATGGATCTAGCAATAAGCATCCACAGAGACCTGAAGCTTACCATATATTGGCCATTCAAAGTGATTCTAAGGAACTCTAACTACCTGTATTTAAAGCACGGGAGTTTTCCACTTTTGCATATGGACTTTTCACCTAGCTTCCTTCACCCAAGAGACAAAAAGCCTAGCCACTCATCCTCTGAGAAAACATCTCAGAGAATGTTTGGCTAGCAAGAAAATGAAAATGAAAGAGAAGGAAAAACAGAGCAAGGCTCTGTATATTCTATATATTGATCGATGTTTATTACAATGGATGCAAGGGAATATATATAGAGAAGTTTTTCCAACCTTCCTAGCTAAGAAATCATATGGTTGGTGGATTACAAGGAGAAGAATGGAAATTTATACAAAATATCCAAAAGAAAAGATCTCGTGTGGAGTCGGCAAAAACAGGGGAAAATTCGCACCATGCAAGGGGGTGTGCGAATTTTGAAGGTGTTGTGCGAAAATTTCGCACACCCTTGGAGCAGTTGTCTTCCAAATGCCATATCTTCCTCATTTCAGCTCCAAATTGTACACGGTTTGAAGCGTTGGATTCTTGACTTCCTGAGCTTTGAAATGGTATATAGAATGTAGAAAATGTACTTCGGGAAGTGCTCCAAAAGTGCCAAAGAAGACTGCAGCTGCTGTCCTCTGTTTTCCTCTTTGCTTCCCTTTGCTTCTCTTTGCTTCTCTCCTTTTGTTGGCTTGCTTTGGTGTAGCTAAAAGATTGCTTTAACTTGTCCAAGAAGCTCCTCCATCATTTGGCATGCTTGAATTGATTCATAAGCTGATATAAACATGTAAACTTGCCACAAAATGGTTAAAACCAATTACTAAGGACCTTAATGAATTAATTGGGTTAAATGAATATGATTACTACACAAAGGTGCTTAAAACCATTATAATTAGGTCTACAAAATAGCACTTTTTGGTAGTAATCAGTAAGCTTTTGGACTCCAAGGAAACATCCATTAGTTATCTCTTGCGAGCTTTTGATGGGTAATCCAAGGTTAAGGATCACCTTGAATGGCCAATACTAGGTGAGAGGTATGAACCATTGCCAAGATGATTCAATGACAGGGAATTAGTGTTTGAATCCATAAAAGGGAAGCATCTGTATCGCACCGGTTCGGGAAATAACTATATGTTAAATCCCCAATGCAAGGAAAAGATTCAAGTGTCCGGAACTCTCTTTTTGTAATAGGAACTTGAGCCTATCTAAAAACTCCAAGAAACACTTTTCTTTGTAAGTAATTTCTGTTACCTTATTATTGGTTTCACTTAAAAACCAACCTTTTCAAACATCTTTATGTTTTCTTTTAAAGCTAACAGTGAAAAGAAAAAGCACCAATTCAGCTTTGAATTAATATCAGTTGTAATTTGAAAACCCATCCTAGTGAACAATCCTAGAGCCACTATGTTATGCGAGCTAAGGCTATCCTAGTACATGGTAAAATTGGTTTATAAATTTTGTTGATTACTCCTGTCCGAGGACTGAAATCAAGGTACACCAATTGATTGAACACAATCAATAGGACATACACCAGTTGGGCAATGAATCAGCTATAAACAACTCAAAGTTGTGGATTCCATGAACGACTCTGGGTCATGGGCTCAGGGCCTTAGATGCAAAGAATAGGTCTAGGATGTGGGTGGCTTGAAAGACTCCGAGTTGTGAGCTCATGGTTCTAGATGATATGAACGACTCAGGGCTATGGATGACATTATCCACTCTAGGTCTTGAGCTTAAGGCTCTAAATGCTATGAACAACTTTGGGTTGTGATTGACATAAATGACTCTGAGTCATGAGGTCAGGCTCTAGATGCTATTAATAGCTCAGGGTTGTGGAAGACATGAGGTATTCTAAGTCGTGAGCTCTGGGCTCTAGACGCTATGAACATATTTGGGATATGGTTGAGATGAAGGACTCTAGATCGTGAGCTCAGGGCCCTTGATGCTATGAACAACTTAGAGCTATCAATGACATGAAAGACTACAGGTCATGAGCTCAGCACTATAGATACTATGAGCAACTCAGGGTTATGGTTGACATGAATGACTCTCGATCGTGAGCTCAAGGCTCTAGTTGCTATGAATAGCTAAGGGTTGTGGATAACATGGGATACTTTTGGTTGTGAGCTCAGGGCTCTAAATGCTATGAATAAAATTGGGATGTGGTTTACATGAATGGCTATGTGTCGTGAGCTCTGGGCTCTAGATGCTATGAACAACTCAGAGTTGTGGATGACGTGAACAACTCTAGGTCGTGAGCTCAAGGCCCTAAATACAATGAACAACTCTAGGTTGTTGTTGTCATGAAAGACTCCGAGTTGTGAGCTATGACTTTAGATGCTATGAACAAATTGAAGGCTATAGATGACATCAGCCACTCTAGGTTGACATGAATGACTCTTAGTTGTGAGCTCAAGGCTCTAGATCCTATGAATAATTAAAGGTTGTAGATGACATGAACCACTCCGAGTCATGAGCTCAGGCCTCTAGATACTATGAACAACTCAAGGTTATTGTTGACATGAAAAGTCCATCCCATGATCTTAAGGATCTAGATGCTAAGAACAACTGTGGATGACATGAACGACTCTGAATTTTGCACTCAGGCCTCTAGATACTATGACTAGCTCAAGATTATGATTGATTTGAAAGACTTTGAGTCATCAACTCAAGGCTCTAGATGCTATGAAGAGATTAGGGTTGGGAGTCTAAATGAATAAGTTTGGGTTGTGAGCTAAGGGCTCTAGATCCTATTAAAAAGTTAGGGTTATGGATGACATGAACAACTCCAGGTCATGAGCTCAGGCCTTTAGAGACTATGAATAGCTCAAGCCTATGCTTGACATGAAACACTCTAGTCATGAACTTAGGGCTTTAGATGCTATGCACAGGTGAAGGCTATGGTTGATATAACCGACTCCAGTTCGTGTACTCAAGGTTCTAGATGCTATGAGTAACTTTGGGCTTTGCCTAAAATGAACAACTACAGGTTGCAAGCTTGAGGCTCTAAATGCTATGAACAACTTAGGGTTATGGTTAACATTTACAACTCCTGGTAGTGAGCTCAAGGCTCTAGATGCTACAAACAACTCAGGGTTGTGAATGACATGAACGACTCTAGCTCAAGAGCTCAAGCCTCTAGATACTATGAATACCTTAAGGTTGTTATTGACTTGAAAGACTCAGAGTCATAAGCTAATGGCTCTACATAATGACCAACTTAGGTTTGTCATTGAAATGAATGACTCAGGGTCGCGAGCTCAGGGCTCTAGATCCTATGATTAATTTAGGGATATGGATATCATGAACTACTGTGGGTCATGAGCTTAGGCCTCTAGATATTATGAACAACTTAGTGTTTTGATTGATAAGAACGACATGTGGTCGTGAACTTAGGGCTCTAGATTCTATGAACAACTTTAGGTTGTAGATGACATGAATGACTCTGGCTGATGAGCTCAAGCCTTTAGATACTATGAATAGCTCAGGGCTATTATTTACCTGAAAGAATCTAGGTCGTAAGCTCAAGGCTTTAATGTTTTAAATAGCTCAAGGTTGTTCTTGACATGAATAATTGCAGGTCATGAGCTCAAGAATCTTGATGATATGAATAGTTCAAGGTTGTAGATGACATGAATGACATTGGGACATGAGCTCAGGCCTCTAAATACTATGAAGAGCTTAAGGTTATGGTTAACACAAACAAATCCAAGTCATGAGCTCAGAGTCCTATATTCTATTAACAACTCTAGGTTGTGGTTGACGTGAACGACTACAGGTCGTGAGCTCAAGGCTCTAGATGCTATGAACAACTCAGGGCTATGGATGATATGAATGACTCCAAGTCATGAGCTCTAGGATCCAGATGCTATGGATAGGTGAAGGTTGTAGATGATATGAATGACTAAAGGTCTCGTGAGCTTAGGGCTCTAAATGCTATGAACAAATTAAGGTTGTAAAAGATATGGACGATTCTGGGTCATGAGCTCAAAGCTCTAGATGTTATAAAAAATTAAGGGTTGTGGATGATATGAACGACTCAAGGTTGTAGATGACATGAATAACTCTACGTTGTGATCTTAAGGCTCGATATGCTATAAATAGATCAGGACTGTGGATGATATGAACAACTTGGGGTACCATGAGCTCAAGGCTCTAGATGTTGTGAATAACTTAGGCCTATAGATGACATGAACTACTTTGGGTCATGAGCTCAAGGCTATAAATGCTATGAAAAGTTTTAGGTTGTCGATGAAATAAACAACTCCAAGTCATAAGCTCAAGCACTAGATGCTATGAACAATTGAGGGCTATGAATGGCATGACAACTCGAGGTCCTATGAGCTTAGGGCTCTAAATTCAATGAACAGCTCAAGGTTGTGGATGATATGGACTATTCTAGATCACATGAATGACTTAGGGTCCTTTGAGCTTAGGGCCCTAGATGCTATGTTCAGCTACATGCTGTGAATGATATGAACAATTTTAGGTTTTGAGCTCGAGGCTCTATATGCTATGAACACCTTAGTGGGTTGGATGACATGCATGACTCTGAGTCATGAGCTCAAGGATCTAGATGTTATGAATAGTTAAGGGTTATGGATGATATGAATGACTCAGGGTCCCATGAGCTCAAGGGTCTAGATGTTATGGACAACTTAGGGTTGTGGATGATATGAATGATTCTAGGTCATGAGCTGAGGCTTTAGATACTATGGAGAGCTCAAGGCTCTGGATGACATGAACACCTCCGAGTCATGACCTTAAGGCTCTAAATGCTATGAATAGCTTAGGGTTACAAATGATATGAATGACTCAGGGTTCCATGAGCTCAGGGTTCTAAATGTTATAAATAGCTCAGGACTATAGATGATATGTACTATTCATTATAATAAGCTCATTGATTTAGAAGATATAAACAACTCAGGGTTTTGGATGACATGAAGGACTTCGAGGCTGTGATATTAGGGCTCTAAATGCTATGAACAATGATTACTACTCACAAAGTGCTATTTTATAGTCTGAAATTAACTCTTTTCACACACTTCTGAGTAGTGATTAATACCTTTTAACCCAATTTGCACATTAAGGACCTTTGCAAGTATACTAATCAATTTTTGGTAAGTTTTGGTGTTGTTAAATAGCTTTTTGATCATTAAAATGAGCCAAGAATGAGGGAGGATGATTCGACTCATGGTAGCTTAGCTTTAAAGGCGTATCAACAAAATTTATACCTTGAATACTATTACTAAAGTAGCCAAGCTACTATAGCATAGTGGTTCTAGGATCGTTCACTGGGAAGGGTTTTCGCAAACACAAGTGATATTCAAATTAGGAAAATAGGTGATTTTCTTATGGATGTTAGCTTTAAAAGAAGAAGTAAATGTTTTAGGAAGATTTAAACTAATCTAAGCTAACATTAAAGACTAAAAGGAAAGGGTGTAAAAACAAGTTTCTCAAAGATAGGATAGCTATGCTCTAGCTCTTATGCAAATTGGAAATCTCAGGATAGGCTCCTCGCGTTGGGGTTGCAACTATGGTGATGCTTGCTTCCCGAACCGGTATGGATTTAGCAAATCAAGTTTTAATCCTTTAAAATGACAAAACAGATGGTAGTGAATTTCATCAATGGTTATTCACCTTAGACTTCCTTTGAATGGCTCGTAAGAGATAACTAATGGTCTAAAGCCAAAAGCTTACCAAATATTGGCAACTCAAAGTCATTCCGGGTGATAAACTCACCTTTCAATGGCCATTGAAATTGGTTCTAATGGATTAATACAAAACTTGGAATTGAAAACCTCACCTTCCAATAGCTCGTAGGAGATAACTAATGGATAGAAATCCAAAAGCTTATCAAGTATTGGCCGTTGGAAGTTGTCCAAAGGAAATAAAAACCAAAATTTGCATTAATGAACCATTAATGAAAAACGACTACTTACCTTCCGGGTGTGAGAAATTTCCATGGGATTGCATCCAAGCCATCACATAACATCCATACTTTGAGAAACTAAAAGTTTTAGCCAATCATCCTCTGAGGAAAAGCCCTTAGAGGCTGTTTGGCTACCAAGAAAATAAAATAGTGAAGAGAAAAGAGAAAACGAGAGAGTGTAAAACGTAATATGTATTATATATTCTATATATCAATATATGTTCCAAGAGGTGATTTCCACCCCTTATATAGTCTTTACAAAAGCAAAAGCTTGTGATTGGCTTGTTACAAGGAGAAGAAAGGAAATTTATACAAAAATATCCAAAAGAAAAGATCTCGCGTGGAGTCGGCAGAAACAGGGGAAAATTCGCACACCACAAGATGGTGTGCGAAAATTTCGCACACCTGAGGGAGGTGTGCGAGTTTCGCACACCATTCGCACAGCTTAAAGGGGGTGTGCGAAATTTTCGCACACCTGGAGCAGTTGTCTTCCGAAGGCCATATCTTCCTCGTTTCAGCTCCAAATCATACACGGTTTGAAGCGTTGGATTCTTGACTTCTAGAGATTTGAAATGGTATATAGTATGTATAAAATGGACTTCGGGAAGTGCTCCAAAAGTGCCAAAGAAGACTGCAGCTGCTGTCCTCTGTTTTCCTCTTTGCTTCTTTTTGCTTCTCTTTGCTTCTCTTTGCTTTTCTCCTTTTGTTGGCTTGCTTTGGTGTAGAAAAAAGCTTGCTTTAACTTGTCCAAGTAGCTCCTCCATCATTTGGCATGCTTGAATTGATTCATAAGCTGATATAAACATGTAAACTTGCCACAAAATGGTTAAAACCAATTACTAAGGACCTTAATGAATTAATTGGGTTAAATGAATATGATTACTACTCAAAGGTGCTTAAAACCATTATAATTAGGTCTACAAAATAGCACTTTTTGGTAGTAATCAGAGGACTTTGTTCCATTCATGGAAAAGCCAATTGAAGCTCAAAACATGAAGAATCCAAGTCTTGGAAAGCTTCGAAGCCTTTGCCAAATCAATCAAGTGAGCAAGGAAGAGAATCAGAGAAAGAATCTAACATCAACAATTTCGCAACCCACCTTTCATCCTTGTGAAATGGCCAACAGGAGTGCATGTTGTAGGACAGAGAGCGAACAAAGTTCAAGGAATTTCGCAAGCCCTTTTTCCCCTTGCAAAATTTTTGCAAGCCCTTTTTTGCCTTGCAAAACTGATGAATGTGAATTGTGAAAGGCTTGCAAAATTTTTGCAACCTTGCGAAACCACAACTGAAGAAAAACAAATTCACAACCCAATTTTTGCCTTGCGAATTGCGAAATTCCCCCTGTGTAATTTTCAGATATTTTCCTATTGACTCTGTTAGACTTTTATTTCAAGATATTTTGTGAAATTACCCATTCTCTCCTTGTAATCAATTGAGGATATTTGTAGATATTGTAATTAGCTGAAGATGTTTTGTTTTTAGATATTTATGATATTTTAGTGAGGGGTTGCAAATATCTCACTATATATGTCTTAGAATATCTCCTTTTTGAAATATCTCAAGAGCTAGGAATCTCTGAAGCTTGGAAGAAATTCCAGAGAGATCACTTGTACATTCTTATTAGTAAGTAAAATACAGAGCTTTGCTCTGTCTTACCTTCTCATTTTGTCTTTTATTTTCTTTCTAGCCAAACACCCTCTGAGGACGTTTTCTCAGAGGATGAGTGGCTAGACTTTTTGTTTCTTAGAGTAAAGGAAGCTAGGTAAGGGATCCGGATACAAAAATGGGAGTTTTCCTTATTTCAGTTTAAATGAAAGGAGGTTGTGACCTGTTAATGGTTTTTATTTTTCTAGTTAACTTAAAATCCCTTAAAATCACCTAGGCCAACACTTGGTAAGCATTTGGACTCAGCCTATAGAGATCCATTAAGTTGTCTCTTTCAAGCCTCTGGGAGGTGGTTTAAAGGTAGGATAACTTAGAATAGCCAACACTTGGTAAGCTTTTAGACTCCCCAGAGACATCTATTAGTTATCTCTTGTGGGCTTTTGAAAGGTATTTAAAGGTTAAGGACCACCTTGAATGGCCAATACCAAGTAAGAGGTTCAGAACCACTGTAAGATGAGTCAGTGAGAGGTTTTACGGTTGAAACCATTAATGGGAATCAACTGTACCACATCGGTTCGGGAAATAACTATAGATTAAATCCCCAATTCGAGGAAAAGATCTAGAATCTTCCTTTTTTGTATAAGGGACCTGAACCTAGTAACCTAAAATTCCAAGAAACCTTTTCTTTGTAATTCATCACTGTTACTATTTTTTTGGTCAGCTTAAAACCAACCCTTTTCAACCAACGATTATGTTTTCTTTTAAAGCTAACTTGTAAAAGAAAAAACACAATTTTAGTATGTTAAACTAATATCATGTGTGATATGAAAACCCATCCCTGTGAACGATCCTAGAGCCACGATGCTATGCTAGCTATGCTACCCTAGCATATGGTGAATTAGGTTTATAAATTTTGTTGATAACTCCCGTCTGAAGACTAAATCCAATAAAACACCAATTGGGGATGAATCAAATGGCGTCATTGCTGAGGACATCTCGGGTAGATTACTACTCAAAAAGTGTTATTTTATAGCCTAAAATTAACTATTTTCACACACTTCTGAGTAGTAATTAATACCTTTTAACCCAATTGGCACATTAAGGACCTTTGCAAGTATACTAATCAATTTTTGGTAAGTTTTGGTGTTGTTAAATAACTTTTTTATCATTAAAATGAGCCAAGAATGAGGGAGGACTTTGTTCCGTTCATGGCAAAGCCAGTTGAAGCTCAAAACATGAAGAATCCAAGTCTTGGAAAGCTTCGAAGCCTTTGCCAAATCAATCAAGTGAACAAGGAAGAGAATCAGATAAAGAATCTAACATCCAACAATTTCGCAACCCACCTTTCAGCCTTGCGAAATTTTCGCAAGCTTGCAAAATGGCCAAGAGGAGTGCATGTTGTAGGACAAAGAGTGAACTGAAGAAAAACAATTTCGCAACCCAATTTTTACCTTGTGAAATTCCCCTTGTGTAATTTTTAAATATTTTCCTGCCGACTCCATTAGATTTTTTATTTCAAGATATGTTGTGAAATTACCCATTCTCTCCTTATAATCAATTGAGGACATTTTTAGATATTGTAATCAGCTGAAGATTTTTTTTGTTTTTTTATAGATATTTAGGATATTTTAGTGAGGGGTTGCAAATATCTCACTATATATGTCTTAGAATATCTCCTTTTTGGAATATCTCAAGAGCTAGGAATCTCTGAAGCTTAGAAAAATTCCAGAGAGATCACTTGTACATTCTTATTAGTAAGTAAAATACAGAGCTTTGCTCTGCCTTACCTTCTCATTTTGTCTTTTATTTTCTTTCTATCCAAACACCCTTTGGGGACATTTTCTCAGAGGATGAGTAGCTAAAATTTTTGTTTCTTAGAGTAAAGGAAGCTAGGTAAGGGATCCGGATACAAAAATGGGAGTTTTCCTTATTTCAGTTTAAATGAAACGAGGTTGTGACCCATTAATGGTTTTTATTTTTCTAGTTAACTTAAAATCCCTTAAAATCACCTGGGCCAACACTTGGTAAGCATTTGGACTCAGCCCATAGAGATCCATTAAGTTATCTCTTACGAGCTTCTGTGAGGTGGTTTAAAGGTAGGATTACTTAGAATAGCCAACACTTGGTAAGCTTTTAAACTCCTCGGAGACATCCATTAGTTATCTCTTGCGAGCTTTTCAAGGGTATTCCAAGGTTAAGGACCACCTTGAATGGCCAATACCAGGTGAGAGGTATGAACCATTGCAAGATGAGTCAGTGAGAGGTTTTAGGGTTGAAACCATTAATGGGAATCAGCTGTACTGATTACTACTCAAAAAGTGCTATTTTATAGCTAATAATTAACTCTTTTAAACATTTTTAAGTAGTAGTTATTACCTTTTAACTCAATTGGCATGTTAAGGACCCTTATAATCGTTTCTAATCAAATTGTGTTAAGTTTTGGTGTTTTTTGATAGCTTTTTTATCACCAAAGCAATCTAAGATTGAAGGAGAGCTCTATATAATCCATGGAAAATAAAATAGAAGCTCATTTACATGAAGAATCCAAGCTTTGGATCTTTGTAGTCCTTTTCCAAAAGCAAATCAAGAATGCAAGGAGGAAAACAGAGAAAGGAATCTAACATGAAGAAATCCAAGAGAACCGAAACTATAGGAAATTTTTTGAGCACTTCCTGGAGTCCATTTTATGCATACTATATGTAGTTTCTAAGCTTGAGAAGTCAGGAGTCCAACGCTTCAAACCGTTCACAAATCAGAGCTGAAATGAAGAAGTTATGGTCATTGGAAGACAACCTCACCAAGATGAAAGGCAATTTCGCAAGTTGCGAAATCACAAAGTGCTAGCTGCGAAATCAACCTTTTCTTGCGAAATGGAGACTTTCAGCTTGCGAAATTTTCATAGCCCATGTTGCAAGCTGCGAAATCCACCTGAGTGCTCCCAGATATTTGCCACCGACTCTTTTAGATTTTTTCTTCAGATATTTATTGTTTAAATGCCCATTTTCTCCTTGTAATCCACCAATAATAGGATTCCTTAGTTAGGAAGTAACAAGAAAGGGTGAATAACCTCTTATATATCATTTGTAATTTTCTTTACACAAGGATATCTCGGGAGCTTGTTCTCAGAGACCAACTTTTGTATAGTTTTGAAGAAAGTAATACACAGAGCTTTGCTCTGCCTTACCTACTCATTTTGATTGTATTTTTATCACTAGCCAGACAAGCTCTAAGGATGTTTCCTCAGAGAATGAGTGGCTAGGCTTTTTGTCTCTTGGAGTTAAGGAAGCTGGGTAAGGTGCCGAATGCAAAAATTGGAAGTTTTGTTGTTTTAGCTTTTAATGAATAGAAAGTGTGACCCGTTAATGGTTTCTATGTTTTTAGTTAACTTAAAATGCCTTAAAATCACCTGGGCCAACACTTGGTAAGGCAAGTGATCTCCGTCCATTGAGATACACTAGTTTATCTCTTGGGAGCCTTTGGGAGGTGGTTCAAAGGTAGGATTTTCTAGAATAGCCAACACTTGGTAAGCTTTTGGACTCTAAGGAGACATCCATTAGTTATCTCTTGCGAGCTTTTGAAGGGAAATCCAAGGTTAAGGATCACCTTCAATGGCAAATGCTAGCTGAGAGGCATGAGCCATTGTAAGATGAATCAGTGAGAGGGAATTAGTGTTGGAATCCATAAAAAGGAAGCATTTGTACCACACTAATTAGGGAAATAACTATATGTTAAGTCCCCAATGCGAGGAAAAGATTCAAGTGATCAGAACTCTCTTTTTGTAGTTGGAACCTGAGCCCAATGATCCAAAAACTCCAAGAAACACTTTTCTTTATAAGTAATTTCAGTTACTATTTTTGGTTAGCTTAAAACCAATCCTTTTTCAACTAAAGTTTATGTTTTCTTTTAAAGCTAACCTTGAAATGAAAAAGCACCAATTCAGCTTCGAATTAATATCAATTGTAATTTGAAAACCCATCCTAGTGAACGATCCTAGAGCCACTATGCTATGCTAGCTGAGGCTATCTTAGTACATGGTGAAATAGGTTATAAATTTTGTTGATTACTCCCGTCCGAGGACCGAAATCAAGGTACACCAGTTGATTTGTCACCAATCAACAGGACATACACCAGTTGGGCACGAAATCAAATGGCGTCATTACCGGGGATGGTGCCAACTTTACAGTGATATCACCTTTCCAGAGTACTTGTGATTTTCATCACAAGTTTGGTGATTTTTCTTTCATTCTACTAACTTTTTTTAATTGTTTCTTCTACTTGTTCATATTTTAGCATATCTTTTAATTTAGTTTTAGTTAGTCTTAGTCTTTTTGTAGTTTTGTTTTCTTTTGTTTCTTTGTTTTTGTTACAGTTGATACTAGTTGTGTATGCCAAATTGGATACGAGACAATGGAGGAAGGCTTGTGAAACTTGAAACACGTCATAAAAAGGAGTTGGAATTGAGCTTGAACATCATGGAAGCTACACCTGAAGATCAGCATAGTCACCATGGTCACCAGGACAATCCTAATGCATTCAGATCAATGAGGGACTGCATGCATCCACCTCGTATGAGTGCACCATCATGTATAGTGCCCCCTACAGAGCAGCTAGTAATTAGACCGCATATTGTTCCACTTCTACCTACTTTCCATGGGATGGAAAGTGAGAATCCCTATGCACATATCAAGGAATTTGAAGATGTTTGTAATACATTCCAAGAGGGAGGAGCTTCGATCGACTTGATGAGGCTAAAGCTATTTCCTTTTACTTTGAAGGATAAGGCCAAGATTTGGCTTAATTCTTTAAGGCCAAGGAGTATCTGAACTTGGATTGATTTGCAAGCTGAATTCCTCAAGAAAATTTTCCCTACTCATAGGAAAAATGGCTTGAAAAGGCAAATTTCAAACTTCTCAGCTAAAGAGAATGAGAAATTCTATGGAGAGATACATGGAAGCCATCAATGCTTGTCCTCATCATGGTTTTGATACATGGCTATTGGTGAGTTACTTTTATGACGGAATGTCTTCCTCAATGAAGCAATTCCTCGAGACTATGTGTGGAGGAGATTTCATGAGTAAGAATTCGGATGAAGCCATGGGCTTCTTGAGTTATGTGGCTGAAATTTCAAGGGGATGGGATGAACTGAACAAAGGAGAAGTGGGGAAGACAAAGTCTCAACCAAATGCCTTTAATGTTAAGGCTGGGATGTACACCTTGAATGAAGATATTGATATGAAAGCAAAGGTTGCAGCTATGATAAGAAGATTAAAGGAGCTAGAACTGAAAAAGATACATGAAGTGCAAGTTGTTGCTGAGACACTAGTGCAAGTGAAGCCATGTCCTATTTGTCAATCTTATGAGCACTTGGTGGAGGAGTGCCCAATTCCAGCTACCAGGGGGAAATTTTTGGAGATCAAGCAAATGTCATTGGACAATTCAAGCCCAACAACAATGCTTCATACGGTAATACTTACAACTCAAATTGGAGGAACCATCCAAATTTCTCCTGGAAGCCAAGAGCACCTCAGTATACACAACCAACTCAACCATCTCAACAAGCTTTAAATCTTGAACAAGCAATAGTGAATCTAAGAAAGGTTGTAGGAGATTTTGTTGGAGATCAGAAATCCATCAATGCTCAACTCAATCAAAGAATTGACAGTGTAGAGAATACATTGAATAAAAGGATGGATGGAATGCAAAATGATTTATCTCAAAAGATAGATAATCTTTAATACTCAATCTCCAGGCTCACTAACCTTAATACGTGCAAGAGAAGGGGAGATTTCCTTCTCAACCTCACCAAAGTCCCAAGGGTATCGATGAAGTGGAAACTCATGAAGGGGAGTCTTCACAAGTGAGAGATGTCAAAGCCTTTATCACTCTAAGGAGTGGTAAAAAGGTTGAGCTGCCAACACTTAAGCCACATGTTGAGAAAGAGGAAGAAGAAGAAGAGACAGAGAAGAGGGAGGAAATCAAAGGAAAGAAGAAATATAGCAGTGAAAGGGAAGAGGACCATGATTCAACAGTGAAAGCAACTCTGGAGAAAGTACTTATCAAGGGAGATGTGATGAAGAAACACACACCTCCACCTTTTCCTCAAGCTTTGCATGGGAAAAAGGGAATAAAAAATGCATAAAAAATTCTTGAAGTATTGAGATAGGTGAAGGTCAACATCCCATTACTAGATATGATTAAACAAGTTCCAACTTATGCAAAATTCCTAAAGGACTTGTGTACTATCAAAAGAGGGTTGAATGTGAATAAGAAAGCCTTCTTGACTGAGCAAGTAAGTGCTATCATACAGTGCAAGTCTCCATTGAAGTACAAAGATCCGGGTTGCCCTACCATTTTAGTCATGATTGGAGGAACTGTAGTGGAGAAAGCTTTGTTAGACTTGGGAGCAAGTGTGAATTTGCTACCATACTCTATCTACAAGCAATTGGGACTTGGTGAATTGAAGCCAACATCAATCACTCTATCTCTAGCAGATAGATCAGTGAAAATTCCAAGGGGGATAATTGAAGATGTCTTAGTTCAAGTTGATAATTTCTACTATCCAGTAAACTTTGTTGTTCTTGACACGAACCCAATTGTCAAGGACACTAATTATGTTCCTATTATCCTTGGAAGGCCATTCCTAGCTACATAAAATGCAATCATAAATTATAGGAATGGACTCATGCAACTCACGTTTGGCAACATGACATTGGAGCTTAATATCTTCTATATGTCCAAAAAGCCAATCACTCGGGAAGAAGAAGAAGGTCCAGAAGAGGTGTGCATCATTGACACTCTAGTGGAGGAGCATTGTAATCAGAAAATGCAAGAGAATTTAAATGAAAGTCTTGGGGATCTTGAAGAAGGGTTACCTAAACCCTCAGATTTGCTTGCTGCTCTACAAGGTTAGAGGAGAAGAGAATAAATTCTACTTTTGTTCAATAAAGAGGAGGCACAAGAAGCTGCTAAGGAGGAGACCCCAAAGCTTAATCTGAAGCCCCTGCCCACGGAGTTGAAATATACATACCTAGAGGAGAATAAAAAGTGCCCTGTTGTTATATCTTTATCTCTTACTACTCCTCAGGAGATGTGTCTACTTGAAGTTCTCAAGAGGTGTAAGAAAGTAATAGGATGGCAAATATCTGACTTGAAAGGCATCAGTCCTTTGGTCTATATACATCATATATACATGGAAAAAAAAGCTAAACCAATTCATCAACCTCAAAGAAGATTGAATCCTCATATGCAAGAGGTGCTGAGGTTCTGAAGTTACTTCAAGCAGGTATTATCTACCCCATATCAGATAGCCCATGGGTGAGTCCTACTCAAGTGGTACCAAAGAAGTTAGGGATCACGGTGGTGCAAAATGAAAAGGGAGAAGAGGTTGCTACACGCCTTACTTCAGGTTGGAGGGTGTGTATTGATTATAGAAAATTGAATGTTGTGACAAGGAATGATCATTTTCCATTGCCATTTATTGATCAAGTGTTGGAGAGAGTCTTAGGCCATCCTTTTTATTGTTTCTTGGACGGTTACTCCGGGTATTTTCAAATCGAAATCAATGTTGAAGATCAAGAGAAGACCACTTTCACATGTCTATTTGGAACATATGCCTACAGAAGAATGCCTTTTGGTTTATACAATGCACCTGCAACATTCCAACGATGTATGTTAAGTATCTTTAGTGATATGGTGGAGTGAATTATGGAGGTTTTCATGGATGACATCACCATATATGGAAGTACATTTGAGGAATGCTTAGTTAACTTAGAAGCAGTTCTGAATAGATGCATTGAAAAAGACTTGGTGCTCAACTTGGAGAAATGCCATTTTATGGTACAGCAAGGAATTGTCCTTGGCCACATCATCTCCGAGAAAGGCATTGAAGTTAATAAAGCAAAGGTGGAACTTATTGTCAAATTTCCATCCCCAACAACTATAAAAGGAGTAAGGTAATTCCTTGGCCATGCAGGGTTCTATAGGAGGTTTATAAAAGATTTCTCTAAGCTTTCAAAGCCTCTTTGTGAACTATTGGCTAAGGATGCTAAATTTGTATGGGATGAGAGATGTCAAATGAGTTTTGAGCAACTGAAGCAATTCTTGACAACCACTCCAATAGTGAGGGCTCCTAACTGGAAACTACCCTTTGAAGTGATGTGTGATGCCAGTGACTTTGCTATAGGAGCTGTTCTTAGCCAAAGAGAAGATGGAAAGCCCTATGTGATCTACTATGCAAGTAAGACATTGAACGAAGCGTAAAGGAACTACACAACCACAGAGAAAGAATGTTAGTTGTAGTGTTTGCCTTGGACAAATTTCATGCTTATCTAGTAGGGTCTTTCATCATCGTTTTCACTGACCATTCAGCCTTGAAGTATTTATTGACAAAGCAAGATGCAAAAGCAAGGTTGATCAGATGGATTCTCTTACTACAAGAGTTCAATATCCAAATCAGAGATAAGAAAGGAGTGGAGAATGTGGTAGCTGACCACCTTTCAAGGTTAGCTATAGCACATAATTCCCATGTTTTACTTATTAATGATGACTTTCCAGAGGAATCACTTATGTTATTAGAAAAATACTCCTTGGTATGCTCATATTGCTAACTACCTAGTTACTGGTGAAGTTCCAAGTGAGTGGAAAGCATAAGATAGGAAGCACTTCTTTGCAAAGATTCATGCCTACTATTAGGAAGAACCTTTTCTTTTCAAGTATTGTGTAGATCAAATAATAAGGAAGTGTGTCCCTGAAGAAGAACAACAAGGAATCCTCAGTCATTGCCATGAGAGTGCATGTGGAGGCCACTTTGCCTCTTAGAAAACAGCCAAGAAGGTGTTGCAATCAGGTTTTAGTTGGCCATCACTCTTCAAGGATGCCCACACCATGTGTAGGAGCTATGATAGATGCCAAAGGCTTGGGAAGCTAACACGAAGAAATCAGATGCCTATGAACCCCATTCTAATAGTTGATCTCTTTGATGTTTGGGGCATTGACTTCATGGGACCTTTCCCAATGTCTTTTAGTAACTCTTAGATTTTGGTGGGGGTAGACTATGTTTCTAAATGGGTTGAGGCAATTCCATGTAAACACAATGATCACAGAGTTGTTCTCAAGTTTCTCAAAGAGAACATCTTCTCAAGATTTGGGGTACCCAAGGCCATAATCAGTGATGGGGGTACTCATTTTTGCAACAAACCTTTTGAAACCCTTTTAGCCAAGTATGGGGTGAAGCATAAGGTAGCTACACCTTATCACCCTCGGACTTCCGGACAAGTTAAGTTAGCAAACAGGGAAATCAAGAATATATTGATGAAGGTGGTGAACATGAGTAGAAGAGATTGGTCTGTTAAGCTCCATGATTCACTATGGGCATATAGAACAACTTACAAAACTATTCTTGGCATGTCTCCTTATCACCTAGTTTATGGAAAAGCATGCCATCTCCATGTGGAAGTTGAATATAAGGCTTAGTAGGCAATCAAGAAAGTAAACATGGACTTGACCAGAGCCGGGGCAAAGAGGTGCTTAGACCTTAATGAGATGGAGGAATTAAGAAATGATGCCTACATCAATTCCAAAGTTGCAAAACAGAGGATGAAGAGGTGGCATGATCAATTAATCTCCAACAAAGAATTCCGGAAGGGACAAAGAGTCTTACTTTATGACTCTAAGCTCCATATCTTTCCTAGAAAGCTAAAGTCAAGGTGGATAGGCCCTTTCATTATTCACCAAGTGCATCTTAATGGAGTGGTGGAACTACTAAATTCTAACAACACAGACACTTTTAAAGTCAATGACCACCGTCTCAAACCATTCATGGAACCATTCAATCAAGATAAGGAGGAAGTCAACCTCTTTGAGCCACGAAAATCCTGACCAAAAAGGGGTTAGATTGGCTTGGTCTTGCCAAAGTCCATGTTTTTGTTTTAATTTTTTTAATTTAAAAGCTTTATTAATTGTTTTAATTTTGATCTTAGTTTTGATTTATGTTATTTTGATATAACTTAGACTTTTTGAATGATCAAAATCAGGAGGAATTTCAAAAGAAGTGAAGGAAGCCATAGGGAACCAAAGTAGCACAAAAATAGAGGAATTTGTCCTCCTGCGAAAATTTCGCAGCCAAAAGAGTCACCCTGCGAAAAGAAGCTTTCCCTGCGAAAAAATTTCGTAGCCAAAAGAACCATCCTACGAAATTAGGGTTATGCTGTGAAAAGAGGGTCCCCCTGTGAAACAATTTCGCAGCCACAAGCCCCCCTAGCAAAACCACCCCTAGGCACAAGTGTGCCATTTCGCAGCCCAAAAGCCCATTTTGCAACTGCGAAATGAGCCGTGACACCCTCCAAAGCAAGATTTCGCAGCCACAAGCCTCTCCATGCGAAATTTTTCGCAGTTGCGAAACCACCTCTAGGCACACGTGTGCCATTTCGTAGCCTCCAAAGCCCATTTTACAGCTGCAAAACGAGCTGCGAACCCCCTGATTACTACTCAAAAAGTGCTATTTTATAGCTTGTAATTAACTCTTTTAAACACTTTTGAGTAGTAGTTATTACCTTTTAACCCAATTAACATATTAAGGACCTTTGCAATCATTTCTAATCCCTTTGTGTAAGTTTTGGTGTTTTTGTTAGTAATTTGATCACCAAAGCAATCCAAGATTGAGGAGAGTTCTTTGGAATCCATGGCAAAGCAATGGAAGGCTCAGAAACATGAAGAACCGAAGCTTTGAAGTCCTTTGCCATAAGCAAATCCGAAATGCAAGGAGGGGAAGCAAAGAGAAATCTGCCATGAAGCATTTTAGATGACAGTCATGTCAGCCACTTTTGGAGTACTTCCTAGAGTTCAATTTATGTACGCTATATGGATTTTCGAAGCTTGGAAAGTCAACAATCCAATGCTTCAAACGGTACATGATTTGGAGTTGAAATGAAGGAGTTACAGCCATTGGAAGCCGATCACTCCAAGCTGAAGGAAAATTTTGCATGGCTGCGAAATCAGCCTTGGGCTGCGAAAATGGTGTCCTTTTGCTGCGAAATTTCGCAGCCCTCTTGCTGTGGAATTTCTCTTGAAGCTTCCCGATATTTTCAACTGACATTTTGAGATATTTTGCTTTAGAGATTTGGTGTCTAAATCCCCAAACTCTCCTTGTAACCCACCTATCATAGGATTCCTTAGTCTTCAAGTAAGAACAAAAGGTGAATAACCTCTTATATATAGAAATCATCATGTAATCGGCGAAAGGAGAAATATATTTTACAAAGCACTTGCTCTGTTTTTCCTTTATATTTTTGCTTTCTCATTTTTTTTTATTTCTAGCCAATCAAACTCTGAGGATGTTTTCTCAGAGGATGAGAGGGTAGGCTTTTCGTCTCTTGGAGTGAAGAAAGTCGAGTAAGTTTCCACATGCATAAATTGAAAGTTTTGTTGTTTTAGTTTTTAATGAAGAGAAAGTGTGATCCGTTAATGGTTTTTATCTTTTTAGTTAACTTAAAACGCCTTTAAATCACCTGGGCCAACACTTGGTAAGGCAAGTGGTCTCCGTCCATTGAGATACACTAGTTTATCTTTTGCGAGCCTTTGGGAGGTGGTTTGAAGGTAGGATTTTCTAGAATAGCGAACACTTGGTAAGCTTTTAGACTCCAAGGAGACATCCATTAGTTATCTCTTGCGAGCTTTAAAAGGGAAATCTAAGGTTAAGGATCACCTTGAATGGCAAATGCTAGGTGAGAGGCACGAGCCATTACAAGATGCATTAGTGAGAGGGATTTAGTGTTTGAACCCATTAAGGGGAAGCATCTGTACCACACCGGTTAGAGAATTAACTATATGTTAATTCTCTAATGCGAGGAAAGGAAACAAGTGATCGGAACTCTCTTTTTGTACAAGGAATCTGAGCATAGTGATCTGAAACTCCAAGAAACACTTTTCTTTGTAATTAAAATCAGTTGCTATTTTTGGTTAGTTTAAAACCAAACCTTTTTCATTCAAACATCTTTATATTTTCTTTTAGAGCTAACCTAGAAATGAAAAGGCAGCAATTCAGCTTTGAATTAATATCAATTGTGGAGTGAAAACCCATCCTAGTGAACGATCCTAAAGCCACTATGCTATGCTAGCTAAGGCTATCCTAGTACATGGTGTAATAGGTTATAAATTTTGTTGATTACTCCCTTCTGAGGACCACAATCAAGGGACACCAGCTGGACATGTATCAAATGGCACCACTGTCAAGGACCATTGAGAGAACATGAATTAGCTGAGACACCAATTGGGAACGAATCAAATGGCGCCGCTACCAGGGATGGTGCCACTTTACAGTGATATCACCTTTCCAGGGTACTTGTGATCTTCATCACAAGTTTGGTGACTTTTATTTTCCTTTTACTAACTCTTTTTATTTGTTTATTTTTCTTTATTCATATTTTAGTATACCTTTTATTTTGTTTTTAGTTTACCTTAATTTTTTTCTTAGAATTGTTTTTCTTTTGTTTTCTTTTGTTTTATCTGTTTTTAATTCTCAAATTGCTAGTTGTGCATGCCATATTGAATACGAGATAGCAGAGGAAGCCATGAACTTCATGAGTTATGTGGCTGAAGTTTCAAGAGGATGGGATGAACCAAATGCTAGAGATATGGGAAGAATGAAGTCTCAACCTAATGCTAAGGGTGAGATGTATATTTTGAATGATGACATAGACATGAAGGCAAAAACTGCAGCTATGGCAAGGAGATTGGAAGAGCTAGAAATGAAGAAGATGCAAGAAGTGCAAGCCATCTCTCAAACACCATTGCAAGCTATGCCTTGTGCCATTTGTCTATTTTATGAGCACTTGGTGGAAGAGTGTCCTACCATTCCATCCGTGAGGGAAATGTTTGGTGATTGCAACACCTACAATTCCAATTGGAGGGACCATCCAAATTTCTCTTGGAAACCATAGCCGCCTCAGTACAAGCAACATGTTCAAGCACTTCCGCAAGCCTCGAACCTTGAACAAGCTATGGTGAATCTTATCAAGGTCGTGGGAGACTTTGTTGGAGCTCAAAAATCCATCAATGCTCAACTCAGTCAAATAATTGACAGTGTAGAGAGTTCATTGAACAAAAAGATGGATGGAGTGCAACATGATCTATCTCAGAAGATAGATAATCTCTAATATTCAATCTCAAGGTTTGCCAACCTCAACATAGTGCAAGAAAAAGAAAATTTTCCTTCTCAACCTCATCAAAATTCCAAGGGTATCCATGAAGTGGAGGCTCAAAAGGGAGAATCTTCAATGGTGAAGGAAGTTAAAGTGGTTATCACTTTGAGGAGTGGTAAAGAGGTTGATTTGCCCACATCCAAGCTAGAGCATAAGGTAGAGTGTGAAACAGAGAAAGAAAAGAGGGAGGAAATCAAAGGAAAGAAAAAGGGGAAAAGCATAGAGAAAGATGACTATGTAGAAGGAGAACCACAGAGAATAGTCATCAAGGAAGAAATGAAGAAACACATGCCTCCACCTTTCCCCCAAGCTTTGAATGGGAAAATCATACAGAGCAAGTCTCAAGTGAGGGATGCAAACTTCATATGGGATTCGGGCAAGCTAAATCATGATCAAATTTTTTGATGGACTTAGTCTTTCTAAAGACTAGCTAGTCCATATCTTTTTGTTTTACTTATTACTTGTTTTAATTTTGATTTCAATGCTTTAATTCTAATTTGTTTTGATGTAATATAGGTTTTTGGATGATCAAAATCAGGAGGAATGTAAAAATAGGTGAAAGAAGGAAGTTGGGAATCAAGAGGAGCTCAAAAGCAAGGAGAGAGCATGGCCTGCGAAATTTCACAGCCAAAAGTGCTCCCGCTGCAAAAATGGCCTCCCGTTGTAATGGTTTCGGAGCCGCCCATCCTCCTCTGCAAAAATTTTCGCAGCTGTGAAGTGACCCCATGGCACACAAGTGCCATTTTGCAAGCCCGTACACCCGTTTCGCAGCTGCGAAATGGCTACAAAACCTCCACGCCTTGAAATCCTTCATTTTGCAGCCTAGACGCCATTTGGAAGGGTGTTTCGCAGCTGTAAAACTACCCTTTGGCATACAAGTGCCATTTTACAGCCCTGTACGCTCATTTCACAGCTTCGAAATGGTTGCGAAATCTCCACACCTTAAAATCCTTCAGCGCAGCACACCATGAGTGGAAACGCCATAGCCGCACCCCCATTTCAGAAACTATTGGACACATTTCGATCACTTCCCGAAGTTCATTTCATGCATACCATATTTTTTTTCAAAGCTTGGGAATTCAGGAGTCCAGAGCTTCAAACAGTGCTTGATTTGGAGTTGAAACGAAGAAGTTATGGCCGTTTGAAGACGATGTGCAAAGCTGAACGGAAAATGCTGCAGCTGCACCCCATTTTGCCACTGTTGGACACATTTTGGAACACTTCCTGGAGCTCAAATTATGCATACTTTATATTTTTTCAAATCTTGGGAAGTCAAGAGTCCAGAGCTTCAAACGGTACATGATTTGGAGTGGACATGAAGAAGTTATGGCTGTTTGAAGATGACTGTGCAAACCATGAGTGGAAATGTCACACCCCCATTTTACAACTATTGGACACATTTTTGGAGCACTTTCTGGATCTCAAATTATGCATACCATATGTCGTTTTGAAGATCAGGAAGTCAGGAGTCTAATGCTTCAAATGGTACACAATTTGGAGTTGAAACGAAGAAGTTATGACCATTTGAAGATGAGTGCGCAAAGTTGAGCGGGAATTTCGCAGCCGAGACGCCATTTGGAAGGGTGTTTCGCAGCTGCGAAACCACCCTTTGGCACATGAGTGCCACTTCACAGCACCGTATTCCCATTTCACAACTGTGAAATAGGCTGCGAAAATCCCCCTCCTCTACAAAATCCTCCCCCCGCTGCCGAAACGATCTCCAAGCTTCAAAAATGGGATGCGATCTTCTTTTTTATGTTTCTTTTTTCCTTTTGGCTACCAAATGGCTACAAAATGATTTCCAAGCTTCAAAATGGGCTGCGAAAATGTTTTTATTTTTTCCATGGGCTGCAAAAATGTTTTTCTTTTTCCCTTTGGCTACAAAATGATCTCCAAGCTATGAAATGACCTCCAAGCTATAAAATGACTTGCAAAATGAAGAGAGGTTTGCAAAAAACACCTTACAAAGCCAAGGGCAGTTGCGAAAATGCCAACAAAGCCTTGCACCATGCATCTAAAGAGGAGAGCCCTCTCACTGAGATCACACACATGAAGCCTCTCACTCCATTTCTTACCTCCTAAAACCATCAGAGCCCATAGCTCCAACTGAGAAAACTATGACACCTAAGGAGACTACCAGAATAGAGGTCAAAGTCCTGATCCAACCCACTCAAGAGGCCACCACAGATGCATAAGCTCCACATGACCCTACCATTACTTGATCATCTCTTTACTTTTGTCTTTACATAATATATGAATAATTCCATGTTTTGATGTTTTATATTCTAGGATTGGATGTATTACTGATGATACATCATATATAGACATCATTTTTTGTTTAAGCTTAGCATTTTTCTATTTCCTCTAGTCACTAACTCTTTTGTTTTTTTTAAACATGTGGTTTCTCCTATATGACTCATACTTCATGTCACTCAAGAGGTACCACTTCCTCCTTATTTTTTAATCACTTTTGTCACATTGAGGACAATGTTCAGCTTGGTTGGGAAGAGAGTTGAGGAAGGAAGTTTTGTTATTTATGCTAAGTTATTTTCGTAATTTAGTTGCTTTTTGCTTAATTTAAAAATTTTTTAAAAAGTTTTTATTCTACTCTCCATGGTTATTAAGGAAAAATTCTCAAAAATGAAATGGGAGAAATTGAATTTTTCTTTTTCACTTGACTTAAAGTTTGTATTATGCTTACTAAAGTTGATGAATTGTTGAAACTTCTATTGAATTCAAGCTCAGTTCTTCCACTTTAAGCTATTCACACACTGTGCACAATAGGTTCCGAGTATAAGATGAAAAACTATTTCCCTCTTGACTTAGGAAAATTTTAGACTTGGTACCTTTGACCTCATTTAATAGTGTTAGGACACCTTATAAAAGGCCAATGAGCCTTTGAAAAAAAGAGAAATAAAAAAATGTTTGCTTTCCTTGAAACCCGAGCAAGGTCTAAGGGGTATATGGTGAAAATCTTTAAAACCTGGTGCCCTAAGCCTTCATTGGTTGGGAGCCACCGACCTCAATGCTCGTTACAAGGGTGAATAGGTGGAGTTTAACATACTATAGGTGTTTGGGTATTAAAGTTCATTCTCAAAAGTCCGGGGTAAAATCCGAGGAGTTAGTGGTTGAAAGATTCTTAAAGCTTGATGCCCTAAACCTTAATTGGTTGGGAGTCATCGATGGACCCCCGTTACATGGACAATTTAGAAAAGAATACCTTTAAGCCTTGTACTCCTGCAAGAAAAAAATTGTGAACCAAGAGGTGTGTTCTTAGCCTATTGGAGGTTGATCAGCTTGCTAAGCTTTGAAAAAGAACTAGGTTGGGGGGAGAGATTAGTTCAACATACTATATTTGGAAGCTAGTAAATAACACTTAGATTTTTGTGGAAGAGTAAGGTTTGACCCTTTGGGAGTGGAAACTCTTTTAAAGCTTAAATTTGCATAATGCCTTCTCTTTAAGAATTGTGATTAGACAAGTTATTTGATAACTCTTGTTGAAGTTTGAGTTTTATTTCTTTAACGTTTCATGTGAGAGTTAGATCATCATGCCACTTGAAAATTGTTTTTTCATCAGCATGATGTTGTAAATTATAGTATTGTTTATTTTTATTTTTCTCTCCTTCATTGCTAAGGGACTAGCAATATGTCGGTTGGGGGGAGTGATTACTACTCAAAAAGTGTTATTTTATAGCTTGTAATTAACTCTTTTAAACACTTTTGAGTAGTAGTTATTACTTTTTAACCCAATTAACATATTAAGGACCTATGCAATCATTTCTAATCACTTTGTGTAAGTTTTGGAGTTTTTGTTAGTAATTTGATCACCAAAGCAATCCAAGATTGAGGAGAGTTCTTTGGAATCCATGGCAAATCAATGGAAGGCTCAGAAACATGAAGAACCAAAGCTTTGAAGTCCTTTGCCATAAGCAAATCCGGAATGCAAGGAGGGGAAGCAAAGAGAAATCTGCCATGAAGTATTTTAGATGACAGTCATGTCAGCCACTTGTGGAGCACTTCCTGGAGTTCAATTTATGCATGCTATATGTCGTTTCGAAACTTGGGAAGTCAATAATCCAATGCTTCAAACGGTGAACGATTCGGAGTTGAAATGAAGGAGTTACAGCCATTGGAAGCCGATCACTCCAAGCTGAAGGAAAATTTTGCACGGCTACGAAATCAGCCTTGGGCTGCGAAAATGGTGTCCTTTTGCTGCGAAATTTCACAGCCCTCTTGCTGTAGAATTTCTCCTGAAGCTTCCCGATATTTGCAACTGACATTTTGAGATATTTTGCTTTAGACATTTGGTGTCTAAATCCCCAAACTCTCCTTGTAACCCACCTATCATAGGATTCCTTAGTCTTTAAGTAAGAACAAAAGGTGAATAACCTCTTATATATAGAAATCATCATGTAATCGGCGAAAGGAAGAAATATATTTTACAGAGCACTTGCTCTGTTTTTCCTTCATATTTTTGTTTTCTCGTTTTTTTTCATTTCTAGCCAATCAAACTCTAAGGATGTTTTCTCATAGAATGAGAGGCTAGGCTCTTCATCTCTTGGAGTGAAGAAAGCTGGGTAAGTTTCCACATGCATAAATTGGAAGTTTTCTTGTTTTAGTTTTTAATGAAGAGAAAGTGAGACCCGTTAATGGTTTTTATCTTTTTAGTTAACTTAAAACGCCTTTAAATCACCTGGGCCAACACTTGGTAAGGCAAGTCTCCGTCCATTGAGATACACTAGTTTATCTCTTGCGAGCCTTTGGGAGGTGGTTTGAAGGTAGGATTTTCTAGAATAGTCAATACTTGGTAAGCTTTTGGACTCCAAGGAGACATCCATTAGTTATCTCTTGCGAGCTTTTGAAGGAAAATCCAAGGTTAAGGATCACCTTGAATGGCAAATGCTAGGTAAGAGGCGCGAGCCATTGCAAGATGCATCAATGAGAGGGATTTAGTGTTTGAACCCATTAAGGGGAAGCATCTGTACCACACCGGTTAGAGAATTAACTATATGTTAATTCTCTAATGCGAGGAAAAGAAACAAGTGACCGGAACTCCGTTTTTGTACAAGGAATCTGAGCCTAGTGATCTGAAACTCCAAGAAACACTTTTCTTTGTAATTAAAATCAGTTACTATTTTTGGTTAGTTTAAAACCAAACATTTTTCATTCAAACATCTTTATGTTTTCTTTTAAAGCTAACCTTGAAATGAAAAGGCACCAATTCAGCTTTGAATTAATATCAATTATGGAGTGAAAACCCATCCTAGTGAACGATCCTAGAGCCACTATGCTATGCTAGCTAAAGCTATCCTAGTACATGGTGTAATAGGTTATAAATTTTGTTGATTACTTCCTTCTGAGGACCACAAGCAAGGGACACCAGCTGGACATGTATCAAATGGCACCATTGTCAGAGACCTTTGAGAGAACATGAATCGGCTAAGACACCAATTGGGAACGAATCACCCCCTATGAAATTCCCCTTTTGCTGCGAAATCCTCGTTTGGCTGCGAAATGACCCTTCTCTTGCGAAAATCCCAACCGTCAATTGAACACCTCTTTAAGCTTCTAAATTCCCAAGTTTCATTTCGCACAGCTGTTTTGACCTGCGAAAAGCCCTTTCAAGTGCGAAACTGAACCAAATTAGAGGACCATCTCCAAGGGTAGTCCAGAGGACATCCATCTGAAGCATAGCACCCCGCGCACCTCTGCCCACCTTCTGAAGCCTCTTCACTTCAGTCATGGCCAAAACAAGAGGAGCCAAGACCCCATCTCCATCGGCCCGAAGCACTACACTGAGAGCCTCACCTGTGCGAGACTCCATGGCTGAGCCTCCACAACCACCCGCCATTCTACCTTCCGAAGATGGAGCGCCGTTTAGTCCGAAGATGGAGCGTCGTCTAGTCCTTCTCAGCGAAGATATCAAACCAGGAGACCACCCACTACACTAGGGGCAAGCTCCTCACGTTCCAAGAAGTCAGCTAGTCGCCCTCCTGCAAAGAAAGCCAGAGTCTCAGCTCCAGTAGAGCCATCAGAGCCTCCATTAGAGCCTCAGCCGCCTACTATAGAGTCTCAGATTCCTTCTGGGATGACTCCGGAGGTGGTTATCAGGCGACCTATGGTTACTTAGCCACCCATAGAGGGCAATTTGGATTGCAAGGCTAGGCCATTCCACTCTGAGCTATGTTTTGATAGAGAGACTTTCATACACCAGCCCGAGCTTAGAAATTCATTCCACTTACTTCATAGGCACCATTTGGAGCACCTGATGACTCCAAGGGATTTCTTCTATCCCGGAGTAGCATTAGACTTTCATCAGTCTATGACTACACATCGCGTCTGGGATCCTATTGTCATGCACTTCACTATTGATGGACGTCATGGTATCTTAGGAGCCAGACACATAACAGAGGCCCTACACATTCCATATGAGCCAGTGCGTCCAAAGGATTATAGAGTGTGGGCTCATCCTTCTCAGAGTGATATGGTTCATATATTGTCCAAGGGGACGTCCACACGCTCGTATCTTTTGAGGAGAGAGCTTTCACCCAGCATGTTTCTTCTCGATGCACTCCTACGCCACAATATATTTCCACTTCAGCATATGGTGCAGAGGAGGGGAGCTATACTGGAGGCCTTGTTCAGGATTTCAGAGGGTTTTTACTTTGGCCCTCATCATTTGATCATGACCGCTTTTCTTTACTTTGAAGATAAGGTCCACAGAAAGAAGGTACTGAGAGCAGATGCAATTCCACTAATATTCCCGAGGTTGCTCTGTTAGATATTAGAGCACTTGGGCTATCATTCTGAGCCTCAGCTTGAGCGTAGACGTATTTGCTGAGAGATATTCACTCTCGAAAAATGGACTAGTATGATGGCTTATGTTGCACAGCCAGGAGGCCCAGCTGGACCAGAGCATCCAAAGATACCACAGCTAGAGGAGCCACAGCAGGCTGAGATACCTACGCAAATCATAGCACCTGCCCCTATAGTGCCTTCTACGGGACCTATGCCTGAGGTCACATCTTCTGCTCCTCCTACCACTCTTGGGACTCCGCCAATTGTACCATCTACATTTGCGCCTCATCCATCTGAGTCTAGTATCGCCATATCTATTTCAAAGTTCAGAGGCCTATGTCATACATTGCAGACATTGACTGCTACTCAGAGCATCCTTGCCCAGCAGATGGCAGCCGTACGTGCACATCAAGATTAGCTTATCGCCACCCAGACCCAACATACTGTCATCCTTAGGCAAATACAACAACATTTGGGTATTCTATCGCCACCTGAGCATGATATGCCTATCCTATCAAAGCCTATAGATCCATCCCAGGACCCTCCTCTAGCAGAGTAGACTGTGCCCCCCGAGGAGACGACTACAGTAGAGATCGAGACATCGATCCCGAGCACTCAGATTTCTATAGCCAAGCCATCGTCTCCACATGATCCTCCCACCACCACCTGATCATTTATTTATTTATTTATTTATTTTTGTATTTCTTTACTTAGTAGAACTCGTAATCCCATGTTTTTGATGTTTTATATACTGGGATTGGATGTATTACTTGTTCTTGGTTCATAGTGTACTTTCTTAAAGTAATACCTATCCATCATTTTTTAGTATACTTGGCATAATATCATTTTATTTCCTCTACTCATAACTCTTTTGTTTTTTTTTTTTTGAAACATGTGGTTTCTCCTATACAACTCAGACTCCATGTCACTCAGGAGGTACCACTTTCTCCTTGTATTTTCAATCGCTCTTGCCACATTGAGGGCAATGTTCAACTTGGTTGGGGGGAGAGTTGAGGAAGGAAGTTTTGTTATTAATGCTAAGTTATTTTGATAATTTAGTTGCTTTTTGCTTAATTTTTAAAGTTTTTACTCTACTCTCCATGATTATTAAGAAAAAATTCTCAAAATGAAATGGGAGAAATTGAATTTTTGTCTTTTTACTTGACTTAGAATTTGTATTATGCTTATTAAAGTTGATGAATTGTTGAAACTTCTATTGTATTCAACCTTATGTCTCCACTTTAAGCTATTCACACACTGTGCACACTAGGTTCCGATTATAAGATGAAAAACTATTTCACCCCCTTGACTTAGGAAAATTTAGGCTTCGTACTTTTGACCTCATTTAATAGTGTTGGGACACCTTATAAAAGGCCAATGAGCCTTTGAAAAAAAGAGAAAGAAAGAAAAAAATGTTTTTACTTGCCTTGAAACCCGAGCAAGGTCTGAGGGGTATATGGTGAAAATCTTTAAAACTTGATGCCCTAAGCCTTCATTGGTTCGGAGTCACCAACCTCAATGCTCGTTACAAGGGTGAATAGGTGGAGTTTAACATACTGTAGGTGTTTGGGTATTAAAATTCATTCTCAAAAGTCCGGGGTAAAATCTGAGGAGTTAGTGGTTGAAAGATCCTTAAAGCTTGGTGCCCTAAACCTTAATTGGTTGGGAGTCATCGATGGACCCCCATTACATGGACAATTTAGAAAAGAATACCTTTAAGCCTTGTACTCCTACAATGAAAAAAAAATTGTGAAACAAGAGGTGCGTTCTTAGCCTATTGAAGTTTGTCAGTTTGCCAAGTGTTGAAAAATAACTAGGTTGGGAGAGATTAGTTCAGCATACCATATTCGGAAACTAATAAGTAACACTTAGATTTGTGTGGAAGAGTAAGGTTTGGACCTTTGGAAGTGGAAATTATTTTGAAGCTTAAATTTGCATAATGCTTTCTCTTCATGAATTGTGATTAGGCAAGTTATTTAATAACTCTTGTTGAAGTTTGAGTTTTATATCTTTAATATTCCATGTGAGAGTTTGATCATCATGCCACTTGAAATTTTTTGAAGTGATCAACATGATATTGTAAATTATAGTACTGTTTATTTTTCTTTTTCTCTCCTTCATTGCTAAGGGACTAGCAATATGTCGGTTAGGGAGAGTGATTACTACTCAAAAAGTGCTATTTTATAGCTTGTAATTAACTCTTTTAAATACTTTTGAGTAGTAGTTATTACCTTTTAACTCAATTGGCATGTTAAGGACCCTATCAATCGTTTCTAATTAAATTATGTTAAGTTTTGGTGTTTTTGATAGCTTTTTGATCACCAAAGCAATCTAAGATTGAGGGAGAGCTCTATATAATCCATGGCAAAGCAAATGGAAGCTCATTTACATGAAGAATCCAAGCTTTGGAGCTTTGTAGTCCTTTTCCAAAATCAAATCAAGAATGCAAGGAGGAAAACAGAGAGAGGAATATAACATGAAGAAATCTAAGAGGACAGAAATTGTAGGACATATTTCGAACACTTCCTGGAGTTCCTTTTATCTATACTATATATCGTTTCGAAACTCGGGAAATTAGGAGTTCAACACTTCAAACTGTGCACAAATCAAAGCTGAAATGAAGAAGTTATGGTCATTGGAAGACAACCTCACCAAGCTGACAGGCAATTTCGCAAGTTGCGAAATCAACCTTTTCTTGCGAAATGGAGACTTTCAGCTGGCGAAATTTTCGCAGCCCATGTTGCAAGCTATGAGATCCACCTTAGTGCTCCCAGATATTTGTGACTGACTCTTTTAGATTTTTTCTTCAGATATTTGTTGTTTAAATCCCCATTTTCTCCTTGTAATCCACCAATCATAGGATTCCTTAGTTAGGAAGTAACAAGAAAGGGTGAATAACCTCCTATATATTATTTGTAATTTTCTTTACACAAGGATACCTTGGGAGCTTATTCTTAGAGTCCAACTTTTGTATAGTTTTGAAGAAAGTAATACATAGAGCTTTGCTCTACCTTACCTACTCATTTTGATTTTTATTTTTCTCACTAGCCAAACAAGCTCTGAGGATGTTTCCTTAGAGAATGAGTGGCTAGGCTTTTTGTCTCTTGGAGTTAAGGAAGCTGGGTAAGGTGCCGAATGCAAAAATTGGAAGTTTTGTTGTTTCAGTTTTTAATGAAGAGAAAGTGTGACTCGTTAATGGTTTCTGTGTTTTTAGTTAACTTAAAACACCTTAAAATCACTTGGGCTAACACTTGGTAAGGCAAGTGATCTCCGTCCATTGAGATACAGTAGTTTATCTCTTGCAAGCCTTTGGGAGGTGGTTCAAATGTAGGATTTTCTAGAATAGCCAACACTTGGTAAGCTTTTGGACTCCAAGGAGACATCCATTAGTTATCTCTTGCGAGCTTTTGAAGGGAAATCCAAGGTTAACGATCACCTTCAATGGCAAATGCTAGGTGAGAGGCATGAGCCATTACAAGATGAATTAGTGAGAGGGCCATAAAAGGGAAGCATCTGTACCACACCGGTTCGGGAAATGACTATATGTTAAATCCCCAATGCGAGGAAAAGATTCAAGTGACCGGAACTTTCTTTTTGTAGTTGGAACCTGGGCCTAGTGATCCAAAAACTCCAAAAACACTTTTCTTTATAAGTAATTTCAATTACTATATTTGGTTAGCTTAAAACCAATCATTTTTCAACCAAAGTTTATGTTTTCTTTTAAAGCTAACCTTGAAATGAAAAAGCACCAATTCAGCTTTGAATTAATATCAATTGTAATTTGAAAACCCATCCCAGTGAACGATCCTAGAGCCACTATGCTATGCTAGCTGAGGCTATCCTAGTACATGGTGAAATAGGTTATAAATTTTTTTGATTACTCCCGTCCGAGGACCGAAATCAAGGTAAACTAGTTGATTGGTCACCAATCAATAGGACATACACCAGCTAGGCACGAAATCACATACCAGTTCGGGAAATAACTATAGGTTAAATCCCCAATTCAAGGAAAAGATCCGGAATCTTCCTTTTTTGTATAAGGGACCTAAACCTAGTAACCTGAAATTCCAATTAACCCTTTCTTTGTAATTAATCATAGTTACTATTTTTTTGGTTAGCTTAAAACCAACCATTTTCAACCAACGAGTATGTTTTCTTTTAAAGCTAACTTGTAAAAGAAAAAGCACCATTTTAGTATGTTAAACTAATATCATGTGTGATATGAAAACCCATCCTGTGAACGATCCTAGAGCCACTATGCTATGCTAGCTATACTACCTTAGTATAGGGTGAATTAGGTTTATAAATTTGGCTGATAACTCTCGCCTGAAGACTGAATCCAAGAGAACACTAATTGGGGACGAATCAAATGGCGCCATTGTTGGGGATGGTGCCACTTCACAGTGATATGACTTTTTCAAAACACTTGTGATCTTCATCACAAGTTTGGTGACTTTTCTTTTCTTTTACTAACCCTTTGTATTTGTGATTACTACCAAAAAGTGCTATTTTGTAGACCTAATTATAATGGTTTTAAGCACCTTTGAGTAGTAATCATATTCATTTAACCCAATTAATTCATTAAGGTCCTTAGTAATTGGTTTTAACCATTTTGTGGCAAGTTTACATGTTTTTATCAGCTTATGAATCAATTCAAGCATGCCAAATGATGGAGGAGCTACTTGGACAAGTTAAAGCAAGGATTTTGGAAGTTTACAGGCTTGAATTTCAAGTGGAAACACGAGCACAAACAAAGGGATAATCATTTTGCAAGGCAAGGCAAAGTACCTTGCCAAAATGCATTTTTCGCAAGGTGAAAATGCACCTTGCCAAATTTGGCAAGGTGAATTTACTCATGATGTGAAAATATGGCACTTCGCATCATGAGTAATTCACCTTGCCAAAATTTCGCAAGGTAACCTTTTACCTTGCCAAAATTTCCTCTGTTTCTCCACGCACGCACCACCGACTTCCCAGATATTTTTAGCTTGATATTTTCTCATGTAAATTTCTTTTGTAACCTTGTATTCAGCTGACATAAGGTTTTATCTTGTAATTTTGCTATATATAGAGGTGCACAACGCCTCCCAAAGATATTGGGGGGGATCGATCCTCTGTACATTAACTTAGAAATATATAAAGCTCTGTTTTTCTCTCTTCTCCTGTTCTTCCCCATTTTTATTTTCTTAGTAGCCAAACAGCCTCTGAGGACTTTTCCTCAGAGGATGATTGGCTAAAACTTTTAGTTTCTCAAAGTATGGATGTTATGTGATGGCTTGGATGCAATCCCATGGAAATTTCTTGCACCTGGAAGGTAAGGTAGTCATTTTTCATTAATGGTTCATTAATGCAAAGTTTGGTTTTTATTTCCTTTGGACAACTTCCAACGGCCAATACTTGATAAGCTTTTGGATTTCTATCCATTAGTTATCTCCTACGAGCTATTGGAATGTGAGGTTTTTAATTCCAAGTTTTGCATTAATCCGTTAGAACCAATTTCAATGGCCATTGAAAGGTGAGTTTATCACCTGGAATGACTTTGAGTTGCCAATATTTGGTAAGCTTTTGGCTTTAGACCATTAGTTATCTCTTACGAGCCATTCAAAGGAAGTCTAAGGTGAATAACCATTGATGAAATTCACTACCATCTGTTTTGCCATTTTAAAGGATTAAAACTTGATTTGCTAAATCCATATCGGTTCGGGAAGCAAGCATCACCATAGTTGCAACCCCAACGCGAGAAGCCTATCCTGAGGTTTCCAATTTGCATAAGAGCCAGAGCATAGCTATCCTATCTTTGAGAAACTTGTTTTTACACCCTTTCATTTTAGTCTTTAATGTTAGCTTAGATCAGTTTAAATCTTTCTAAGACATTTACATCTTCTTTTAAAGCTAACATCCATAAGAAAATCACATATTTTCCAAATTTGAATATCACTAGTGTTGGCGAAAACCCTTCCCAGTGAACGATCCTAGAACCACTATGCTATAGTAGCTTGGCTACTTTAGTAATAGTATTTAAGGTATAAATTTTGTTGATATGCCTTTTAAAGCTAAGCTACCATCAATCGCATCAAATGGCGCCGTTGTCGGGGAAGGTGCCAGAAGCACAGTGAAGCAACCATTAAGGGTAACTTGTGATCTTCATCACAAGTTTGGTGAGTTTTCTTATAATTTTTTTTTTAGTTTAGTTTTTATTTAGTTAAATTTTTTATTCTCTTTTCTTTTATTTTTGTTTTAATTTCAATTTGTGCATTCCTTGTTGGATTCGAGACCAAGAGGGAACCCTGGTATAAGTTGAAGAAAAGAGCCTTAGTTGAATATCATTTTTTTTAGAAATGGAAATTCCACATGAAGATCAAAGCTCTCATTACGATCATGAGAAGGACAAATTTGCATACTTATCCATGAGGGATCGGATTGAATTAGGGAAAAGGCAAGTTCAACAAAGCCAATGGGGTAGTAAGGATGCTTTGAATGAAGACATGAGCATGAAGGCAAAGCTAGCATCTATGGCTAGAAGGATAGAAGAGTTTGAATTGAGGAATGTGCATACTGAAGCACAACCAGAAGCCATGCCAACTTCATTTGAGTATATAAACCATGCCAACCTTACAAGCCAACCTCAACATCAACCGAAGGACAAATTCGCATACCTATCCATGAGGGATCGGATTGAATTAGGGAAAAGGCAAGTTCAACAAAGCCAATGGGGTAGTAAGTATGCTTTGAATGGAGATGATTCATATGAGCATACGGTAGGGGAGTGCCCTACCATTCCAACTGTGAGAGACATGTGCGGTTACCAAAGCTCCTACACCTCAAGTTGGAATAACCATCCCAACCTTACAACCCAACCTCAACCTCAACCATCAATGAGTACATCTTCATTGGAGCAAGCCATTTTGAAGATAAGCAAAGTCATGGAGGACTTTGTAGGTGAGCAACAAAAGATCAACTCTCATTTTAATGAAAAGATTGATAATTTGGAGAGTTCAATAAATGTAAGAATGGAGGGGGTTTATAATGATCTATCACTAAGGATAGAAAAAGTTCAAGACTCCATTGAGAAGCTCACCAATCTCGACATAGCAAGGGGGAAAAGGAAGCTTCCTCCTCAACCCCACCATAACCTTCAAGGAACCAATGCAAAAAGATCAAGGAAAGTGTTGAAGATCGACACTTTGGTGGGGGATTGCTATGACAACTCTATGGACCAACCTTCCATTGAAAATCATAAGGTTCAAGATGATAAAGGGTTGCTTGAACCCTTTAAAGCATCCACTTCTCCAGGGAAGAGAAGAGAAACGAATTCCTTTGGACCAAATGGGAAGGATGCCAATTTTGTTTGGGATCCAGGGGGAATTCAGCATGAAGTGGGTGTGTGAGTGAGGATGAGCTAAAACAGTTCATCTTCTTTTTGGGGTACACGCTATCAGCTTCATTTAAATTCTATGCTTTCCTTAAATTTATGCATGTTTTAGTTTGAATTCTTAGCTTTAATTTAGTTTTAATATGTTTTTAAGATGAGTTTTGAAGTGTTCATGCAGGTACGATGCTTGCAAAAAATCGAAATGGAGGTGAAACAGAGGAAACAGGGGAGCCAAAATGCATAAGCAAAGCTTTCAGTGGAATTTCGCACCATGAACACACTCAGTGCAAATTTTTCGTATAGTGATAGTGCATGGTGCGAAAAGGAATTTCTATACATTTTGGAAAGCCAAGCCTCCCGGGATGCTATCTTCGCACCTCAATTACCAGTGCGAAAACTTTCGCACCTTGTTTATCTTGGTGCGAAATGATTTTCAAGCTAATTTCTAAAAACAAAGCTCTCGGGAAGGCCTTTTTCTTGAATTCCATGTTTTTCCAAGTTTAAAAATTCATGAATGCATTTCCAAACCTTTTGTTTTCAAATCCAAACCCAATTTCTTCCAAAAACAAACACCATTCTAAGCCAAAAATACTATTCACCTTCTTCCACAACCTCCATAGCCGCACACCACCATTCTTAATTCTCCACCCTTCACCAATTTTCTAGTTTTCTCCCATTAGAAACCTTCCCTTCATCCATTCTAAGCCTTAGGAACCCAATTTTAGAAATCCCATCCATCCAAAACTTTTTAAAAATCGAATTTCAAAACCATTCCATGCATGGCCGTCCACTTTGATTTTCATTTTCCATCATTTAATTTTGTTTTTCATCATTTAAAAACTACCCAAACACCTTAGGAATCTTGTTTAGAGCCTAACCATACCTTTTAAAAAACCATTTTTGAATTTTTTCCCAAAACTTGGAAAACACACAGTAGGGCTTCAAATGAGGTGAACAGTGACTGTGCCAATTTTGGCACTCACTGTTCACTCCTCCTTTGTTTTCCCCCTGTTTTAGCCAAAAATCTCCAATTTTAACACCCCTGCAAGCTACATTCAAATGTCATTGCAACTTATATGAGTATACCATCATGGCATGGACCCTTTGAGCCTTGTCCTCAGCTGCTCAAAGTGGGGCCCACTCATCATTTTTGTAAATATTTAGTATAAACTCCTTTCTCATTCAATTTTTGAATTTTGAAACAGGTGGTTCAACCTTCTCAAATCCAAGTCCACATCACATGAGGTACCACTTCCTTCCTCCTTATTTTCGATTCAAACATTGAGGATAATGTTCATCTCGGTCGGGGGGAGAGATGAGGAAGTAAGTATTAGTTTAAATTTTTATCATACTTAGTTAAATTAGCTACTTTTTGTTTAAATTTAAAAAAAATTTGCTTTAAACTCCATGGATATTAAGGATTAACTCTCAAAATTAAATGAGAGAAGTCGAGTTTCAACTTGATTACATGAGTCTTAGAGTTTGTATTATGCTCTTCTAAAAGTTGATGAATTGTTGAAACTCCCATTGCATGCAAACTTATCTCTTCCACCTTAAACTATTCGCACACACATACATTAGATTTCGGTTATAAGATGTGAAACTATCTCACCCTCTAAGCTTGAGAAATCATAATTTGACACCTTTAACCTCTCTTTAATAGTGTTGGGACACCTCATAAAGACCAATGAGTCTTTGAAAAAATAGAAAAAAGAAAAAGAAAAAGAAAAAGAAAAAGGAATATATATATATATATATATATAGAATAAACTTATTTGCTTGCCTTGAAACCTGAGCATGGTCCGAAGGGGTGGCGAAAGCCTTTAAAGCCTGGTGCCCTAAGCCTTTATTGGTTGGGAGTCACCGATCCTCTGCTTGTCACATGGGTGAATTGGTTAAGTTTAGTAAGTGAAAAGAATTGTGAATAAGAGGTGCGTTCCTAGCCTATCAAGAGATGGTTAATTTTGCTAAGCTTAAAGAAAGACTTAGGTCGGGGGGAGATGATAGTTATCCATACTATACTCGGAAGCTCATCACATTAACACTTAGCTTTTAGTGGAAGAATTTGATTTGGATCTTTTGAGAGTGGAAATTCTTTTGATGCTTAAACTTGCATAATATCCATTCTTCGTACTTTATGATCAAGTGAATGCTTTGACAACTCTTATTATAGGTTGAGTTTCACATCTTTATTGATCCATGGATGTCCATCATGCACTCATATCATTTTTTGGAGTGATTTGCATGATCCCTTTTATGTATATTATTATAGTTTACTTAGTTTTTATCTCCTCCATTGCTAAGGGACTAGCAATGAGTCGGTTGGGGGGTGTGATTACTACCAAAAAGTGCTATTTTGTAGACCTAATTATAATGGTTTTAAGCACCTTTGAGTAGTAATCATATTCATTTAACCCAATTAATTCATTAAGGTCCTTAGTAATTGGTTTTAACCATTTTGTGGCAAGTTTACATGTTTTTATCAGCTTATGAATCAATTCAAGCATGCCAAATGATGGAGGAGCTACTTGGACAAGTTAAAGCAAGGATTTTGGAAGTTTACAGGCTTGAATTTCAAGTGGAAACACGAGCACAAACAAAGGGATAGCCATTTCGCAAGGCAAGGCAAAGTACCTTGCCAAAATGCATTTTTCGCAAGGTGAAAATGCACCTTGCCAAATTTGGCAAGGTGAATTTACTCATGATGTGAAAATATGGCACTTCGCATCATGAGTAATTCACCTTGCCAAAATTTCGCAAGGTAACCTTTTACCTTACCAAAATTTCCTCTGTTTCTCCACGCATGCACCACCGACTTCCCAGATATTTTTAGCTTGATATTTTCTCGTGTAAATTCCTCTTGTAACCTTGTATTCAGCCGACATAAGGCTTTATCTTGTAATTTTGCTATATATAGAGGTGCACAACGCCTCCAAAAGATATTGGGGGGGATCGATCCTATGTACATTAACTTAGAAATATATAAAGCTCTGTTTTTCTCTTTTCTCCTGTTTTTCCCCATTTTTATTTTCTTAGTAGCCAAACAGCCTCTGAGGACTTTTCCTCAGAGGATGATTGGCTAAAACTTTTAGTTTCTCAAAGTATGGATGTTATGTGATGGCTTGGATGCAATCCCATGGAAATTTCTCGCACTTGGAAGGTAAGGTAGTCGTTTTTCATTAATGGTTCACTAATGCAAAGTTTGGTTTTTATTTCCTTTGGACAACTTCCAACGGCCAATACTTGATAAGCTTTTGGATTTCTATCCATTAGTTATCTCCTACGAGCTATCGGAATGTGAGGTTTTCAATTCCAAGTTTTGCATTAATCCGTTAGAACCAATTTCAATGGCCATTGAAAGGTGAGTTTATCACCTGGAATGACTTTGAGTTGCCAATATTTGGTAAGCTTTTGGCTTTAAACCATTAGTTATCTCTCACGAGCCATTCAAAGGAAGTCTAAGGTGAATAACCATTGATGAAATTCACTACCATTTGTTTTGCCATTTTAAAGGATTAAAACTTGATTTGCTAAATCCATACCGGTTCGGGAAGCAAGCATCACCATAGTTGCAACCCCAACGCGAGGAGTCTATCCTGAGATTTCCAATTTGCATAAGAGCCAGAGCATAGCTATCCTATCTTTGAGAAACTTGTTTTTACACCCTTTCATTTTAGTCTTTAATGTTAGCTTAGATCAGTTTAAATCTTTCTAAAACATTTACATCTTCTTTTAAAGCTAACATCTATAACAAAATCACCTATTTTCCTAATTTGAATATCACTAGTGTTCGCGAAACCCTTCCTAGTGAACTATCCTAGAACCACTATGCTATAGTAGATTGGCTACTTTAGTAATAGTATTTAAGTTATAAATTTTGTTGATACGCCTTTAAAGCTAAGCTACCATCAGTCGCATCAATTTGCTTTCTTTTAATTGTTCTTGTTTTAATTTACCATTTGATTTGTTTTTAGTTAACCTTAATCTTTTCCTATATTTGTTTTCCTTTTCTTTATTTTGTTTTTCCTATTTTTCTTGTTCTTATTTAAGTTATTACTAGTTATGTATGCCATATTGAATACGAGACAGTGGAGGAAGACTTGTAAAAATTGAAAATCCTCACGAGATGGAGTTGGAGTTGTGTTTGAATATCATGGAGGCTACACCCGAAGATTAGCACAGTCAACACGCTCAAGAGGACAATCTCAATGCATTATGATCTATGAGGGATCGCATGCTTGCACCTCGTATGAGTGCACCGTCATGTATAATGCCACCTACAGAGCAGCTAGTGATTAGACCACATATTGTGCCACTTCTACCTACTTTTCATGGATTGGAAAGAGAGAATCCCTACACCCATATCAAGGAATTTGAAAAAGTTTGTAATACGTTCCAAGAAGGAGGAACCTCCATCGACTTGATGCGGTTGAAGTTATTTCCTTTTACTTTAAAGGATAAGGCCAAAATTTGGCTTAATTCTCTGAGGCCAAGGAGTATCCGAGCTTGGACGGATTTACAAGCTGAATTTCTTAAGAAATTTTTCCCGACTCATAGAACTAACTGCTTGAAAAGGAAAATTTCAAATTTCTCAACTAAAGAAAATGAGAAATTCTATGAGTGTTGGGAAAGATACATGGAAGCAATCAACGCTTGTCCTCACCATGGCTTTGATACATGGCTATTGGTGAGTTATTTCTATGACGGAATGTCTTCCTCAATGAAGCAACTCTTGGAAACGATGTGTTGAGGAGACTTCATGAGTAAGAATCTGGAGGAAGCCATGAATTTCTTGAGTTATGTAGCTAAAGTTTCACGAGGATGGGATGAACCGAATGCTAGAGAAGTGGGAAAAATGAATTCTCAACCTAGTGTTTCAAATGCTAAGGCTAGGATGTATATGCTGAACGAAGATACTGATATGAAAGTAAAATTCGCAGCTATGACAAGAAGATTAGAGGAGCTGGAAATTAAAAAGATACGTGAAGTGCAGGTCGTTGCTGAAACATCAGTGCAAGCCATCCCATGTTCAATTTTTCAATCTTTTGAGCACGTGGCGGCGGAGTGTCCTACAATTCTGGTTGTGAGAGAAATGTTCGGAGATCAAGCAAATGCTATTGGGCAATTTAAACCCAACAACAATGCTTCATATGGATTAACCTACAATGCAAATTAGAGGAACCATCCCAATTTCTCCTGGAACCAAGGGCACCTCAGTACACACAACCCGGCCAAGCAGCTCCGCAAGCATCAAATCTAGAACAAGCCATTGTGAATCTTAGCAAGGTAGTGGGAGATTTTGTTGGAGACCAAAAATCCATTAATGCTCAACTCAGTCAAAGAATTGACAGTCTTGACAAAAAGATGGATGGAAAGCAAAATGATCTATATCAAAAGATAGATAATCTCCAGTACTCAATCTCCAGGCTTACCAACCTCAACACAGTGCAAGATAATGGAAGATTTCCTTCTCAACCTCATCAAAATCCAAAAGCTATCCATGAAGTGGAGGCTCAAGAAAGAGAATCTTCACAAATGAGGGAAGTTAAAGCGGTGATCACTCTAAGTAGTGGTAAAGAGGTTGATCTACCAATAACCAAGCTAGAGAATGAAACAGAGAGGGAAGCAGAGGAAGAGAAGAAGGAGGAATTCAAAGGAAAGAAACCAAGGAACAACATGAAGAAGGAAGACCATGATTTTACTATAAATGAAGAACCGGAGAGGACCATTGTCAAAGAAGATATGAGGAAGAACCACATGCCTCCATCTTTTCTCCAAGCTTTACATGGGAAAAAGGGAATCAACAATGCATCAGAAATTCTTGAAGTATTGAGGCAAGTGAAAGTTAACATCCCTTTGCTAGATATGATTAAACAAGTTCCGACTTATGCAAAATTCCTGAATGACTTATGCACTATAAAAAGAGGGTTGAATGTAAGTAAGAAAGCCTTATTGACTGAGCAAGTAAGTTCCATTATACAGTGTAAGTCCCCAATAAAATACAAAGATCTAGGCTACCCTATCATCTCGGTGATGATTGGAGGGGTGCCTATGGAAAGGGCTTTGTTGGACTTGGGGACAAGTGTGAATTTGCTACCATACTCTATCTACGAGCAATTGGGATTCGAGGAGTTGAAAGCAACATCAATCACTCTATCTCTAGCAAATAGATCTGTGAAAATTCCAAGAGGCATAATTGAAGATCTCCTAGTCCAAATTGACAAATTCTACTACCCAATGGATTTTGTTGTCTTAGATACGAATCCGAGTGCAAAAGGAACCAATTGTGTCCCTATTATACTTGGAAGACCATTCCTAGCTACATCAAATGCCATTATCAATTGTAGAAATGGAATGATGCAACTCTCATTTGGCAATTTGACAATGGAACTCAACATCTTCTACTTATGCAAGAAACAATTCCATCCGGACGAAGAAGAAGGACTAGAAGAGGTGTGTATGACCGACAACCTATTGAAAGAGTATTGTGATTAGAAAATGCTAGAAGAATTCAACGAGATTCTTGGGGATCTTGATGAAGGGTCGCCTGAACCCTTAGAATTGCTTGCTACTTTTTACCCTTTGAAGAGGGAGGGGGGGAAGAAATTCTACCAAAGCTTATTTTGAAGCCATTACCCGCTGAGTTGAAGTATGCATATCTGGAGGAGAACAAGCAGAGCCTGTTTTTATTTTTCATCTCTTACCACTACTCATGAGGATTCTCTAGTTGAAGTCCTCAGGAGATGTAAGAAGGCGATAAGGTAGAAAATGTCTGATCTAAAGGGGATCAGCCCTTTAGTTTGTACTCATCATATATATATGGAAGAAGAAGCTAAGCCAGTTCGTCAACCCCAAAGAAGATTGAACCCTCACTTGCAAGAGGTGGCAGCTAAGGTGCTTAAGCTACTTCAGGCTAGTATTTTTACCCCATATCAAATAGCCCATGGGTGAGCCTTACGGAGGTTGTGCCAAAGAAATTTGGGATCACTATGGTGCAAAATGATAAGGGAGAGGAAGTTTCTACACACCTCACTTCAGGTTGCAGGGTGTGTATTGACTACAAGAAGTTGAATACTGTGACAAGGAAGGACCACTTCCCGTTGCCGTTTATGGATCAAGTGTTTGAGAGAGTCTCAGACCATCTTTTCTATTGATTTTTAGATGGCTACTCTAGGTATTTTTCAAATTGAAATTTCTATTGAAGACCAAGAGAAGACCACCTTTACATGCCTATTCGGAACTTATGCCTACAGAAGAATGCCTTTTTGCTTATGCAATGCACCTGCAACATTCCAAAGAAGCATGTTAAGCATTTTCAGCAATATGGTGGAGCGTATTATGGAAGTGTTTATGGACGATATCACCATATACGGAAGCACATTTGATGAATGCTTAGCTAACTTGGAATATGTTTTGAGTCAATTCATTGAAAAGGACCTGGTGCTTAACTGGGAGAAATGCCATTTTATGGTACACCAAGGAATCGTCCTTGGACATATCATCTCTAAGAAAAGCATTGAGGTGGACAAAGCAAAGGTAAACCTTATTGTCAAGTTGCCGTCTCCTACTACGGTCAAAGGAGTAAGGCAATTCCTTGGCCATGCTAGGTTCTACAGGAGGTTTATCAAAGATTTCTCTAAACTCGCCAAACCTCTGTGTGAACTATTGGTAAATGATGCAAAATTAGTATGGGATGATAGACGTTAACAAAGTTTTGAAGTTTGAAGCAATTTTTGACAAGCGCTCCAATAGTGAGGGCACCTAATTGTCAATTACCCTTTGAAGTGATGTGTGACGCCAGTGACTTTGTCATAGGAGTCATCTTTGGGCAAAGAGAAGATGGAAAGCCCTACGTGATCTACTATGCAAGCAAAACGTTGAACAAGGCACAAAGAAACTACACAACCATAGAGAAAGAGTTATTGACTGTAGTTTTTGCCTTAGACAAATTTTGAGCTTACTTAGTGGGGTCTTTCACTGTGGTTTTCACTGACCACTCAGCTCTGAAATATCTGCTGACCAAGCAGGATGCAAAAGCAAGGTTGATAAAATGGATCCTATTGCTTCAAGAATTCAATCTTCAAATCAAAGACAAGAGAGGAGTGGAAAATGTGGTAGCCGATCATATTTCAAGGTTGACCATCGCACATAATTCCCATTGTTTGCTAATCAATGATGATTTTCCAGAGGAGTCGCTCATGCTAACAAAAACTACTCCTTGGTATGTCCATATCGCTAACTATTTAGTTACCGGAGAATTGCCAAGTGAGTGGAAAGCTCAAGACAAAAAGCACTTCTATGCAAAAATTCATGCTTACTATTGGGATGAGCCATTCTTATTCAAATATTGTGTGGACCAGATAATACGGAAGTGTGTCCCTGAGCAAGAGCAACAGGGGATCCTCAGTCATTGCCACGAAAGCATATGTGGAGGCCACTTTGCTTCATAGAAGACAACTATGATAGTATTGCAATCGGGTTTCTATTGGCCCTCATTTTTTAAAGATGCCCACACCATGTGCAGGAGTTGTGAAAGATGCCAGAAGCTTGGGAAACTGACAAGAAGGAACATGATGCCTTTAAACCCCATTTTAATTGTTGATATTTTTTATGTCTGGGGCATTGACTTCATGGGACCTTTTCCTATGTCCTTTAGCTACTCCTACATCTTGGTGGGGGTTGATTATGTTTCTAAATGGGTTGAAGCAATCCCGTGCAAAAATAATGATCACAGAATTATTCTCAAATTTATGAAGGAGAACATTTTCTCGAGATTTGGGGTACCAAAGCCATTATTAGTGATAAGGGTACTCATTCTTGTAATAAGCCGTTCGAAACTCTTTTAGCCAAGTATGGGGTAAAACATTAGGTAGTTACACCTTACCACCCTCAGACTTCTGGCCAAGTTGAGTTAGCAAACAGGGAGATAAAAAACATACTGATGAAGGTGGTGAATGAAAATAGAAAAGATTGGTTTGTTAAGCTCCATGATTCATTGTGGGCTTCTAGAACAACTTATAAGACCATTCTTGGAATGTCGCCTTACCGCCTTGTTTATGGCAAAGCTTGTCATCTCCCCGTGGAAGTAGAATACAAAGCTTGGTGGGAATCAAGAAGCTCAACATGGACTTGAACAAAGTCGGCAAGAAAATGTTCTTAGACCTTAATGAGATGGAGGAATTGAGAAATGATGCCTACAATAATTCAAACATTGCAAAGTAAAGATTAAAGAGGTGGCATGATTAGTTAATCTCCCACAAACAATTCCGGAAAGGACAAAGAGTCTTGCTGTATGACTCTAGGCTCCACATCTTTCTGGGAAAGCTGAAGTCAAGGTGGATAGGTTCGTTTACTATTCACTAAGTATATTCAAATGGAGTAGTGGAACTACTCAATTCTAACAACACCGGGAGCTTTAAAGTCAATGGCCAACGTCTCAAGCCATTCATGGAGCCATTTTCTCGAGACAAGGAGGAAATCATTCTCCTTGAGCCACATCAAGCTTGAAAGGAGAACATGTTAGATGGACTTAGTTTGTCAAAAGGCTACTAAAGTGCATATTTTCTATTTTGTCCATATTTTTTGTTACTTTACTGTTAATTTAAAGTTTCATTGATTTATTTCTTGTTTTAAATTTGATCATATTGTTTTGATTCTAATTTATAGTGATTTAATTTATCTTTTGATGATCAATTGCAGGTGGATTACAAAATAGATGGAAAAATCTATAAAAATTCTTTAGGCGGAGGAAAACTATGAAAAAAACAATAGCATGTTTAGCAACCCCAAGTCCACTTTGCAAAAATTTTGCAAACCCAATTTCAGTTTGCGAAAAATTTCGCAAGCCAGTTTACCCTGCGAACACTTTGTGAAAAATTTCGCAACCCAGACCATCCTTGCAAACACCTTGCGAAAATTAAAAGGGTTTGCGAACTCGTTTCGCAACCCCAATACCCAAATTCGCAACCTTGCAAATTCTAATAGCATTGTGAATTCCAAAAGCCACCTTTTGAACTTCTATTTAAAGGCAACCAGTCCTGCTTTCATTTCGCATTCCCATCTCTGCCTTGCGAAACCTCTCCACCACCTTGCGAAGTTTAAGTGACCTGCGACCAACCTTTTGAAGAAGCGACCTACACTTCTCGTTCCATTTCGGCCATGGCGCGCATCAGAGGAGGCCATACCAACCCCTCAATTTCTCGTGAGCAGAGGCCAAGAGTCTCCCCTCCTTTGGATTCTTCTCAGGCCCCCGAGGCCCAGACCGTTCCATCATCCGAGGGAGGAGTGCCCTTTATCCCTCCTCAGCGGAGATACGCAACGCGGAGACCACTGACGTCTCCACCCCCTGAGCCATCAGTACGCTGAGTTCCACCCAAGATAGCCAGGACCTCAAGCCTTGGAGAGTCATCTAGGCATCCACAGCCTGCTCTAAGGGCCCCTAAAGATTCTCAGATACCATCCAACATTGGCCCGGAAGCCATCATCAAGAGGCCTAGGGTTACTGTGCCACCCATTGAGGGCAATTCTGATTGCAGAGCCCGACCTTTTCATTCTGAGTTTTACTTCGATATAGAGGTTCTGCGACAGCAACTAGAGCTTCAAGATTCATTCGGTCTACTTCAGAGGTACCATATGGAGCACCTCATGACCCCTAGGGAGTTTTTCTATCCTAGAGTAGCCATGGATTTCTATCAGACCATGACTACCCGAGACGTCTCGAGCCCTACTGCCATCCATTTCATCATCGACGGACGCCAGGGTATTCTAGAGGCTAGGCACATTGCTGAGTCTCTTCATATTCCATATGAGCCAGTGGACCCAACAGACATCAAAGAGTGGTCCCCTATATCTCAGTGGGACATGGTCTGTATCCTATCCAAATGAACCTCTTCAGATTCATACATTATCCGTAAGGAGTTTCCATCTGGGATGCTCCTAGTAGATGTCTTGCTACGGTCCAACATTTTCCCTCTACAACATCATGTGCAAAGTGCAAGGAGCCATCCTGGATGCATTATTCAGGATATCTAAAGGCTTCTATTTTGGGCCATATCACTTGATTATGGTCGTTCTCCTCCACTTTGAGGAGAAAGTGCATAGGAAGAAGCTACATCGAGCCGACAACATTCCACTACTGTTTTTAGGGTTGCTCTGTCATATATTGGAGCACATGGGCTACCCTACTGAGCCCCACCTTGAGCGCCACCATCATTGTCAAGAGCATTTCACTCTCAACAAATGGACACAGTTGGCAGGTTATTCAGTACTTGTAGCAAAGTCACCACAGGGTGAGGAGGCACCGCAGGATGAGCATTCCACAGACTCTGTACCACATGCCCCTGCACCACCTATGCTTGAGGCCATATCCACTATTCCACCACCTACACCTCCTGTTCCACCAGCTACATCTTCCACATCGGAGCCCTTCATGACCATATCTGCCACAGAGTTCCGTGCCATGGTACATTTGTTCCAGACACTGACTACTACACATAATGTTTTATTTCAGAAAATGGAGGCGATGTGTGCGCAGCTAGACCGACATACTGTCATCCTTCATCAGATACAGCAGCATCTGGGTATCCTACCAACACCTCAGGTTGACATTCCTGGCCCATCAGAGCCTATAGCTCTAGCCGAGGATGCCACCACAACCAAGGCCCCGATTTAGACTACACAGGAGGCCACCATAGATACATCATCCTCACATGATCCAGCCACCACCTAATCATATCTTATCTTTTGTATTTACTTATTATAATACTAGTTATAGTGTTTTACTTAGATGTTTTATAGCCTGGGATTGGATGTATTACATGCTCATATTCCATATTGTACTTTTCCAGAGAAATATATAGACATAATTTCTTATTATATTTACCATTTCTTTATTTCCTCTACTCATTACTCGATTGTTTTTTGAATCATGTGGTTTCTCCTATTCGACTCAGAGTCAATTCAACTCATGAGGTACCACTTTCTCCCTCTATTTTCAATCATTCTTGCCATATTGAGGGTAATGTAGATCTTGGTTAGGGGAAAAGTTGAGGAAGGAAGTTTTGTTAATAATATTAGGTTAATTTGCTAATTTAGTTGTTTTTGCTTAAATTTTTAAATTTTTGTTTAATTTTAAAAGTTTTTTACTCTACTCTTCGTGATTATTAAGGAAAATTTTCTCAAAATGAAATGGGAGAAATTGAATTCTTATCTTTTTACTTGAAATTTAGAGTTTGTATTATGCTTATTGAGGTTGATGAATTATTGAAACTCCTATTGAATTCAACCTTATTTCTTCCACTTTAATCTTACCACACACCGTGCACACTAGGTTCTGGTTATAAGATGAAAAACTATTTCAATCCCCTTGACTTAGGAAAATTCCGACTTGGTTTTTTTCTGACCTCATTTTAATAGTGTTTGGACACCTTGTGAAAGGCAAATGAGCCTTCATAAAAAAAGAAAGAAGAAAAAGAACAAAGTGTTATGCTTACTTTGAAACCCGAGCAAGGTCCGAGGGGTATATGGTGAAAATCTTTAAAACCCAGTGCCTCAAGCCTTGATTGGTTGGGAGTCATTGGCCTCAATGCTCGTTACAAGGGTGAATAGGTGGAGTTTAACATATTGTAGGTGCTTGGGTATTAAATCTTTCAATTTCAAAGGTTCGGGGTAAAATCTGAAGAGTTAGTGGTCGAAAGATCCTTAAAGCTTGATGCTCTAAACCTTAATTGGTTGGGAGTCATCGATGGACCCCCGTTACATGGACACTTTAGAAAACAATACCTTGAGCATTGCACTCCTACAATGAAAAAAAAAAATTATGAAATAAAAGAGGTGTGTTCCTAGCCTATTTGTTTGGTTGGTCAGTTTACTAAGGATTGAAAAAGAACTAGGTTGGGGGGAGAGAATAGTTTGGCATACTATTTTCGGAAGCTAATAAATAACACGTAGATTTTTATGGAAGAGTAAGTATTGGACCTTTGGGAGTGGAATTTCGTTTGATACGTAAATGTGCATAATGTCTACTCTTTATAAATTGTAATTGGGCAAGTGATTTGATAACCCCTGTTGAAAGTTGAGACCTGATTCTTTGATGTTCTATGGGAGAGTATGTTTCAAATCATGCCACTTGAAAATTTTTTGGAGTGATCAGTATGATTTTGTAAATTATGTACTATCTAATTTTTGTTTTTCTCTCTTTCATTATTAAGGGACTAGCAATATGTCAGTTGGGGGGAGTGATTACTACTCAAAAAGTCCTATTTTATAGCCTGAAATTAACTCTTTTCACACACTTCTGAGTAGTAATTAATACCTTTTAACCCAATTGGCACATTAAGGACCTTTGCAAGTATACTAATCAATTTTTGGTAAGTTTTGGCGTTGTTAAATAGCTTTTTGATCATTAAAATGAGCCAAGAATGAGGGAGGACTTTGTTCCGTTCATGGCTGATTACTACTCAAAAAGTGTTATTTTATAGCTTGTAATTAACTCTTTTAAACACTTTTGAGTAGTACTTATTACCTTTTAACTCAATTGGCATGTTAAAGACCCTTGCAATCGTTTCTAATCAAAATGTGTTAAGTTTTGGTGTTTTTGATAGCTTTTTTATCACCAAAGCAATCTAAGATGAGGGAGAGTTCTATATAATCCAAGGCTTGATATGAATGATTATAGGTCTTGAATTCAAGGCTCTAAATGTTATGAACAACTCAGTGTTGTGGATGACATGAACGACTTCGGGTCGTGAGCTTAAGGCTCTAAGTTCAATACACAGCTATGGTTATGGATGATAAGAATGACTTGGGGTAGTCTAATCAAGGCTCTAGATCTGATGAACAGGTTAGAGCTATGGATGACTTGAATGACTCCAGATCATATGCTCAGGGCTCTAGATGCTATGAACAACTTAGGGCTGTAAATGACATGAATCACTCTAGATCGTAAGCTCTAGGTTCTAGATGCTATGAACAGTTGAGGGCTATGGATGATATGAATGACTTGGGGTCCTATTAGCTCAAGGCTCTAGATGCTATGAAAAGCTTAGACTTGTGGATAATATGAATTATTCTAGGTCTTGAGCTCAAGGCTCTAGATGCTATGAATAGCTTAAGGTTGTGGATGACATGAACTACTTTGATTCATGAGCTTAGGGTTGTCAATGCTTTGAACAACCTAGGCAGTTGATGATATGAGTGACTCGAGGTCTTATGCTCAAGTCTCTAGATACTATGAACATCTCAGGGTTGTGGATGTCATGAACGACTAATGATCGTAAGTATAGGGTTCTAAATGGTATGTATGGTTAGGGTTGTGGATGATATAAATGACTCAGGGTCTCATGAGCTCAAGGATCTAGATGTTATGAATAGCTCAGGGTTGTAAATGCAATGAACAACTCAAACTCTTGATGATATGAACAACTCGAGGAAGTGTGCTTAGGCTTCAATATACTCTAAACAGCTCAGGGCTATAAATGACAAGAATGATTCGGGTCATGAGCTCAAGGCTCTAGATGCTATCAATAGTTGAGGGTTGTGTATGATATGAAACATTCTAAGTCATGAGCATAAGGCTCTAGATTCTTTGAATAGCTCAAGGTTATGGATAATAAGAAAGACTCCAAGTCTTGTGGTCAGGGCAATATATACTATGAATAGCTCAAGGTTTTGGTTGATATGAATGACTTAGGGTGGTATGCTCAAAGCTCTATATGCTCTGAATAGCTTAGGGTTGTGGACAACATGAACGACTTCGGGTTGTGAGCTTATGACTTTAGATGCTATGAACAGCTTAGGTTTGTGGATGACATGAACGACTTTGGGTCATGAGCTCATGGCTCTAGATGCTATGAACAGTTGAGAGCTATGGATGATATGAATGACTTGGGGCCTTTAGTTTAAGGCTCTAGAACCTATCAACAACTCAAGTCTATGGAAAATATGAATAATTCTGGGTCCTAAGCTCAAGGCTTTAGATACAATGAACAAATCAGGGCTATAGATGACATGAATGACTTAAGGTCATGAGCTAAGGGCTCTAAATGTTATGAATAGCTTAAGTTGTGGATGATATGAACAACTCAGGGTTGTGTGCTCCGTGCTGTAGATGTTATGAATAGGATGGGGTTGTGGATGACATGAACAAACTCTAGGTCATGAGCTCAGGGCTCTAGATGCTTTGAACAACTTAGAACAGTGGATGACATGAATGACTTTGGGTCGTGTGCTTAGGGCTCTATATGCTATGAACAACTCAAGGTTATGGATGATATGAACAACTCTGGGTAATGTGCTCAAGGATCTATATGTTCTGAACAACTCAGGGTTATGCATGATATAAATGACTCGAGGTCGTGTGCTTAAGGCTTTAGATGCTATGATCTGCTTAGGGCTATGAATGACATGAATGACTCTAGGTCATGAGTTTAAGATAGTATATGTTATGGACAATTGAAGGTTGTGGTTGAAAAGAATGACTCAAGGTCTCGTGAGCTTAAGGCTCTAAATGCTACGAACAACTTAGGCTATGGATGATATGAACAATTTTGGGTCATGAGCTAAAGGCTCTAGATGCTATGAGTAGTCCAAGGCTGTGTTTTATATGTACAACTCAAAGTCCCATAAGGCTCTATATGCTGTGAATAGCTAAAGGTTGTGGATGATATGAAGGATTTTGAGTTATGAGCTCAAGGATCTAGATGCTATGAACAGCTTAGGGGTGTGGATGAAATGAACGACTCTAGGTCCCGTGAGCTTAAGTTTCTTAATGCTATGAACAACTTAGGTCTCTCAATGTTAGATGCTATGAACAACTAAGAGATATGGATGATTGAAACTACTCAGGGTCCCGTGAGCTCAGGTCTCTCAATATTATGAACAGCTTAGGGTTGTGGATAACATGAATGACTTTGGGTCGTGAGTTCATAGCTCTAGATGCTATGAGCAACTTAAAGGTATGGTTGATATGACCAACTTAAGGTCCCGTGAGCTCAAGGCCTTAGATGCTTTGAATAGGTCAGGAATGTGAATGATATGAACGATTCTAGGTTGAGAGCTCAAGGCTCTAGATGCTCTGAACAAATTAAGGCTATGGATTACATGAATAACTCTAGGTCGTGTGCTCAAGGATCTATATGCAATAAACAACTCAAGGCTATGGATGATATTAATGACTCAGGGTCGTGTGCTCAGGGCTCTAGATGCTATGAACTGCTTAGGGCTATGGATGACATGAACGACTCTAGGTCATGGGTTCAAGACTATAGACGCTATGAACAGTTTAAGGTTGTGGTTGATATGAACAACTCGAGGTCTTGTGAGCTCAGAGCTTTAAATGCTATGAAAAGCTTAGGGCTATGGATGATATGAAGGATTTTGGGTCATGAGTTAAAGGCTCTAGATGCTATGAGCAACCCAAGGCTATGGTTAATATCTAGGACTCGGTGTCCCATGAGTGCAAGGCTCTATATACTATGAACAACTTAGGGCTATGGATGATATGAAGGATATTGGGTTGTGAGCTCAAGGCTCTAGATACTATGAACAACTTAAGGTTGTGGATGACTGATGCGACTCATGGTAGCTTAGCTTTAAAGGCGTATCAACAAAATTTATACCTTGAATACTATTACTAAAGTAGCCAAGCTACTATAGCATAGTGGTTCTAGGATCGTTCACTGGAAAGGGTTTTCGCAAACACAAGTGATATTCAAATTAGGAAAATAGGTGATTTTCTTATGGAGGTTAGCTTTAAAAGAAGATGTAAATATTTCAGAAAGATTTAAACTAATCTAAGCTAACATTAAAGACTAAAATGAAAGGGTGTAAAAACAAGTTTCTCAAAGATAGGATAGCTATGCTCTGGCTCTTATGCAAATTGGAAATCTCAGGATAGGCTCCTCGCGTTGGGGTTGCAACTATGGTGATGCTTGCTTCCCGAACCGGTATGGATTTAGCAAATCAAGTTTTAATCCTTTAAAATGACAAAATAGATGGTAGTGAATTTCATCAATGGTTATTCACCTTAGACTTCCTTTGAATGGCTCGTAAGAGATAACTAATGGTCTAAAGCCAAAAGCTTACCAAATATTGGCAACTCAAAGTCATTCCAAGTGATAAACTCACCTTTCAATGGCCATTTGAAATTGGTTCTAATGGATTAATACAAAACTTGGAATTGAAAACCTCACCTTCCAATAGCTCGTAGGAGATAACTAATGGATAGAAATCCAAAAGCTTATCAAGTATTGGCCGTTGGAAGTTGTCCAAAGGAAATCAAAACCGAACTTTGCATTAATGAACCATTAATTGAAAAACGTCTACCTTACCTTCCGGGTGTGAGAAATTTCCATGGGATTGCATCCAAGCCATCACATAACATCCATACTTTGAGAAACTAAAGGTTTTAGCCAATCATCCTCTGAGGAAAAGCCCTTAGAGGCTGTTTGGCTACTAAGAAAATAGAATAGTAAGGAGAAAAGAGAAAACGAGAGAGTGTAAAACGTAACCTATATTCTATATCATATATTCTCTATTCTATATTCAAGAGGTGATTTCTACCCCTTATATAGTCTTTACAATTGCAAAAGCTTATGATTGGTTAGTTACAAGGATAAGAAAGGAAATTACATCACAAAATACAAAGGAAAATATCTAAAGTGGAGTCGGCAAAACAGAGCAAAATTCGCGTGGGTTATGCGAACTGAATGCGAACTGAATGCGAATTTCGCATTACACCTTGTGGAATGCGAAATTTTCGCATTACCTGGAGCAGTTTGATTCCGAAGGCCATATCTTCCTCATTTCAGCTCCAAATCGTGCACGGTTTGAAGCGTTGGATTCTTGACTTCAAGAGCTTTAAAATGGTATATAGCATGTAAAAATTGGACTTCGGGAAATGCTCCAAAAGTGCGAAAGAAGACTGCAGCTGCTACATTTTGATTCTCTTTACTTTGCTTGCTTTTCCTCTTTGCTTCTCTTTGCTTGTGCTCGTGTTTCCACTTGAAATTCAAGCTTGTAAATGTCCAAAATCCTTGTTTTAACTTGTCCAAGTAGCTCCTCCATCATTTGGCATGCTTGAATCGATTCATAAGCTGATAAAAACATGTAAACTTGCCACAAAATGGTTAAAACCAATTACTAAGGACCTTAATGAATTAATTGGGTTAAATGAATATGATTACTACTCAAAGGTGCTTAAAACCATTATAATTAGGTCTACAAAATAGCACTTTTTGGTAGTAATCACACCCCCCAACCGACTCATTGCTAGTCCCTTAGCAATGGAGGAGATAAAAACTAAGTAAACTATAATAATATACATAAAAGGGATCATGCAAATCACTCCAAAAAATGATATGAGTGGCATGATGGACATCCATGGATCAATAAAGATGTGAAACTCAACCTATAATAAGAGTTGTCAAAGCATTCACTTGATCATAGAGTACAAAGAATGGATATTATGCAAGTTTAAGCATCAAAAGAATTTCCACTCTCAAAAGATCCAAATCAAATCCTTCCACTAAAAGCTAAGTGTTAATGTGATTAGCTTCTGAGTATAGTATGGATAACTATCATCTCCCCCAAACTAAGTCTTTCTTTAAGCTTAGCAACATTAACCATCTCTTGATAGGCTAGGAACGCACCTCTTATTCACAATTCTTTTCACTTACTAAACTTAACCAATTCACCCATGTAACAAGCAGAGGATCGGTGACTCCCAACCAATAAAGGCTTAGGGCACCAGGCTTTAAAGGCTTTCGCCACCCCTTCGGACCATGCTCAGGTTTCAAGGCAAGCAAAGAAGTTTATTCTATATTTTTTTTCTTTTTCTTTTTCTTTTTCTTTTTTTTTTTTTCTATTTTTTCAAAGACTCATTGGTCTTTATGAGGTGTCCCAACACTATTAAAGAGAGGTTAAAGGTGTCAAATTATGATTTCTCAAGCTTAGAGGGTGAGATAGTTTCACATCTTATAATCGGAACCTAGTGTATGTATGTGCGAATAGCTTAAGGTGGAAGAGATAAGTTTGCATGCAATGGGAGTTTCAACAATTCGTCAACTTATAGAAGAGCATAATACAAACTCTAAGACTCATGTAATCAAGTTGAAACTCTACTTCTCTCATTTAATTTTGAGAGTTAATCCTTAATATCCATGGAGTTTAAAGCAAAAATTTTAAAATTTAAACAAAAAGTAGCTAATTTAACTAAGTATGATAAAAATTTAAACTAATACTTACTTCCTCATCTCTCCCCCAACCGAGATGAACATTGTCCTCAATGTTTGAATCGAAAATAAGGAGGAAGGAAGTGGTACCTCATGTGATGTGGACTTGGAGTTGAGAAGGTAAACCACCTGTTTCAAAATTCAAAAATTGAATGAGAGAGGAATTTATACTAAATATTTATAAAAATGATGAGTGGGCCCCACTTTGAGCAGGCTGAGGACAAGGCTCAAAGGCTTGGGATTTGGGGAGGGTAGGGATGAAGAAAGTGAAAAATTCGCACAAGGTAGGGGTTATGCGAAAATTTCGCATATGGGGAAAGGTTATGCGAATTTCGCATTTGCACTATTCACATGGTGGAATGCGAAATTTTCGCATTTGCACTATTCACACGCCCACTTGATGTTTTGAAGCTCATTCAAATTGTGGAAATTTTTGGCTTTTGAGGGTGGGAAATGCTGGCTAAGGTAAGAAAAGGATTTTTCATGGTGAATAGGCTTGGAAATTGGAGCTTTTTCATGAAGAAATTTTGAAAATTGGAGCTCCTCTACCCGGCGGCAATGGGTTCTCTTTGAAGAAAACGTGGCTTGAATGCTTAGCTTAGGCTTTGGATTTGTAAATGCAAGGTTGGGATTGGTTGTTCAGAAGAGAGATGTTGAGAAAAATGAAGAAGAACCTTAGCATTTGAAGATTTACGGCCTTTAAAGAGGAAGTGCGAATTTCGCATTACACCTTGTGTTATGCGAAAATTTCGCATTCTCGTGAGTACCCAGACAGAGAGCATGGTTTTGAAAATTTGTCCCAAAAACGAATTCGCATATGGTTCGCATTCCTGTGAAATTCGCATAAGGGATTTTTGGGAAGGGACCGAGAGCATGCATTTTTGAAAATTGGTACAAAAGCAATTTCGCATAAGGGGTGTGTTATGCGAAAATTTCGCATAACAGAAAGTGTTGTGCGAAAATGGCTGAGACTTGGTTTTTTCTCCCCTGTTTTCCCTTGCTTTCACCATTTTCCCTTGTTTTCACCATAATTTCATTCTTCAAGCTTTCCTACCTGCATGAACACTTCAAAACTCATCTTAAAAACATATTAAAACTAAATTAAAACTAAAAATTCAAACTAAAACATGCATAAATAAAAAAAAACATAGAATTTAAATGAAGCTGATAGCATGTACCCCAAAAAGAAGATGAACTATTTAGCTCATCCTCACTCACACACCCACTTCATGTTGAATTCCCCCTGGATCCCAAACAAAATTGGCATCCTTCCCATTTGGTCCAAGGGAATTCGTTTCTCTTCTCTTCCCGAAGAAGTGGATGCTTTAAAGGGTTCAAGTAACCCTTTATCATCTTGAACCTTATGATTTTCAATGGAAGGTTGGTCCATAGAGTTGTCATAGCAATCCCCCACCAAAGTGTCGATCATCAACACTTTCCTTGATATTTTTGCATTGGTTCCTTGAAGGTTATGGTGGGGTTGAGGAGGAAGCTTCCTTTTCCCCTTGCTATGTCGAGATTGGTGAGCTTCTCAATGGAGTCTTGAACTTTTTCTATCCTTAGTGATAGATCATTATAAACCCCCTCCATTCTTACATTTATTGAACTCTCCATATTATCAATCTTTTCATTAAGATGAGAGTTGATCTTTTGTTGCTCACCTACAAAGTCCTCCATGACTTTGCTTATCTTCAAAATGGCTTGCTCCAATGAAGATGTACTCATTGATGGTTGAGGTTGAGGTTGGGTTGCAAGGTTGGGATGGTTATTATACTCAAATGAAGTTGGCATGGCTTGTGGTTGTGCTTCAGTATGCACATTCCTCAATTCAAACTCTTCTATCCTTCTAGCCATAGATGCTAGCTTTGCCTTCATGCTCATATCTTCATTCAAGGCATACTTACTACCCCATTGGCTTTGTTGAACTTGCCTTTTCCCTAACTCAATCCGATCCCTCATGGATAGGTATGCAAATTTGTCCTTCTCATGATCATAATGAGAGCTTTGATCTTCATGTGGAATTTCCATTTCTAAAAGAAAATGATATTCAACTAAGGCTCTGTTCTTCAACTTGTACCAGGGTTCCCTCTTGGTCTCGAATCCAACAAGGAATGCACAAATTGAAATTAAAACAAAAATAAAAGAAAAGAGAATAAAAATTTAACTAAATAAAAACTAAACTAAAAAAAAATTATAAGAAAACTCACCAAACTTGTGATGAAGATCACAAGTTACCCTTAATGGTTGCTTCACTGTGCTTGTGGCACCTTCCCCGGCAACGGCGCCATTTGATTGCGACTCATGGTAGCTTAGCTTTAAAGGCGTATCAACAAAATTTATACCTTGAATACTATTACTAAAGTAGCCAAGCTACTATAGCATAGTGGTTCTAGGATCGTTCACTGGAAAGGGTTTTCGCAAACACAAGTGATATTCAAATTAGGAAAATAGGTGATTTTCTTATGGAGGTTAGCTTTAAAAGAAGATGTAAATATTTCAGAAAGATTTAAACTAATCTAAGCTAACATTAAAGACTAAAATGAAAGGGTGTAAAAACAAGTTTCTCAAAGATAGGATAGCTATGCTCTGGCTCTTATGCAAATTGGAAATCTCAGGATAGGCTCCTCGCGTTGGGGTTGCAACTATGGTGATGCTTGCTTCCCGAACCGGTATGGATTTAGCAAATCAAGTTTTAATCCTTTAAAATGACAAAATAGATGGTAGTGAATTTCATCAATGGTTATTCACCTTAGACTTCCTTTGAATGGCTCGTAAGAGATAACTAATGGTCTAAAGCCAAAAGCTTACCAAATATTGGCAACTCAAAGTCATTCCAAGTGATAAACTCACCTTTCAATGGCCATTTGAAATTGGTTCTAATGGATTAATACAAAACTTGGAATTGAAAACCTCACCTTCCAATAGCTCGTAGGAGATAACTAATGGATAGAAATCCAAAAGCTTATCAAGTATTGACCGTTGGAAGTTGTCCAAAGGAAATCAAAACCGAACTTTGCATTAATGAACCATTAATTGAAAAACGTCTACCTTACCTTCCGGGTGTGAGAAATTTCCATGGGATTGCATCCAAGCCATCACATAACATCCATACTTTGAGAAACTAAAGGTTTTAGCCAATCATCCTCTGAGGAAAAGCCCTTAGAGGCTGTTTGGCTACTAAGAAAATAGAATAGTAAGGAGAAAAGAGAAAACGAGAGAGTGTAAAACGTAACCTATATTCTATATCATATATTCTCTATTCTATATTCAAGAGGTGATTTCTACCCCTTATATAGTCTTTACAATTGCAAAAGCTTATGATTGGTTAGTTACAAGGATAAGAAAGGAAATTACATCACAAAATACAAAGGAAAATATCTAAAGTGGAGTCGGCAAAACAGAGCAAAATTCGCGTGGGTTATGCGAACTGAATGCGAACTGAATGCGAATTTCGCATTACACCTTGTGGAATGCGAAATTTTCGCATTACCTGGAGCAGTTTGATTCCGAAGGCCATATCTTCCTCATTTCAGCTCCAAATCGTGCACGGTTTGAAGCGTTGGATTCTTGACTTCAAGAGCTTTAAAATGGTATATAGCATGTAAAAATTGGACTTCGGGAAATGCTCCAAAAGTGCGAAAGAAGACTGCAGCTGCTACATTTTGATTCTCTTTACTTTGCTTGCTTTTCCTCTTTGCTTCTCTTTGCTTGTGCTCGTGTTTCCACTTGAAATTCAAGCTTGTAAATGTCCAAAATCCTTGTTTTAACTTGTCCAAGTAGCTCCTCCATCATTTGGCATGCTTGAATCGATTCATAAGCTGATAAAAACATGTAAACTTGCCACAAAATGGTTAAAACCAATTACTAAGGACCTTAATGAATTAATTGGGTTAAATGAATATGATTACTACTCAAAGGTGCTTAAAACCATTATAATTAGGTCTACAAAATAGCACTTTTTGGTAGTAATCAATGACATGAACGACTCCAAGTCATAAGGTAAAGGCTCTCGATGCTATGAACAACTAAGGGATGCAGATGATAGGAATGGCTCGAGGTCCCATAAGCTCTAGTCTCTCGATGCTATGAACAACTCAAGGTTGTAAATCACATCAATAACTTTAGGTCATGAGCCCATGGCTCTAGATTCTATGAGCAGCTTAAGGGTGTGGTTGATATGACTGACTCAGGGTCCCATGAGCTCAAGGCCCTAGATGCTTTGAATAGCTCAAGGATGTGAATGATACGAATGATTCTAGGTTGGAAGCTCAAGGCTCTAGAAGCTATGAACAACTCAAGTCTATGAATGACATGAACGACTCTAAGTCATGAGCTTTAGGCTCTAAATTCTATGTACATCTAGGCTTGTGAGTGATATGAATGGCTCGGGGTCGTGTGCTCAAGGCTCTAGATGTTATGAACAACTTAAGGTTATGGATGACATGAACGACTTTGGGTTGTTAGTTTAGGATCTATATGTTATGAATAGCTAAGGATTGCAGATGATATGAATGGATTAGGGTCCTTTGAGCTCAGGGCTTTAAATGCTATAAGTAGCTCAGAGCTATGGATGACATGAACCACTCTAGGTCGTGACCTCATGGCTCTACATGTTATAAGCAACTCAAAGTTATGGTTGATATCACCGACTCAGGGTCCCATGAGCTTTGGGCTCTAGATGCTATGAACAACTAAGACTTGTGAATGATATGACCAATTCTAAGTCATGAGCTCAAGGCTCTTGATGCCATGAATAGCTCAGGCCTATGGATGACATAAACGACTCTAGGTTGTGATCTCAAGGCTCTAAATGTTATGCACAACTAGGGTTGTAGATGAAATGAACAACTCGGGATCGTGTGCTCAAGACTCTAGATGTTATGAATAGCTTAGGGATATGGATGACATGAACAACTTTGGGTCATGAGCTTAGGCTTTTAGATGCTATGAACAACTCAAGGCTTTGGATGACATGAACAACTCTAGGTCGTGAGCTCAGGGCTCTAGATGTTATAAATAGTTAAGGGCTATGGATGATATGAATTACTAAGGGTCTCATGACCAATGGGATCTAGATGTTATGCAAAGCTTAGGGTTCTGGGTGATATGAACGATTCTAGGTCTTGAGCTCAAGTTTTTAGATGCTATGAATAGCTCATGTTTGAGGATGACATGAGCGACTCTGAGTCATGAGCTCACAACTCTAAACGCTATGAGTAGCTCAAGGTTGTGGTTTCTACGAATGACTTGGGGTCCCATGAGCTCAAGGCTCTAGATGTTGTGAATAGCTCAAGGTTTTGGATGATATGAACAATTTTGGGTCATGAGCTCAAGGCTCTAGAAGATATGAATAGCTCAAGGTTATGGATGATGTGAACGACTTTGGGTTGTGAATCCAAAACTTTAGAAGCTATGAATAGATGAGGATTATGGATGATATGAATGACTTGGGGCCCCGTGAGCTCAAGGCTCTAAATGCTATAAATAGCTCAGGGCTTTGGATTATATGAACGATTATGGGTCTTGAGCTTAGGACTCTAGATGTTATTAACAACTCAGGGTTCTGGTTGACATGAATGACTTCGGGTCGTGATATCAAGGCTCTAAATGCTATGAACAGATAGGGTTGTGGATGACATCAACTACTTTGGGTCGAGATATCAAGGCTCTAGATGTTATGAATAGCTAAGGGTTGCGGATGATATCAACAACTCAAGGTCCTATGAGCTGAAGGCTTTAGATGCTATGAACAACTCAAGGTTGTGTATAACATGAACGACTCTGGGTCGTGAGCTAACGACTCTGGGTCATGAGCTAACGACTCTAGATGCTATGAGAAGCTTAAGGTTTTGGTTGATATGAACGAATCAAGGTCCCATGAGCTAAAAGCTCTAAATGATATGAACAACTTAAGGTTGTGAATGATATGAAAGATTCTAGGTTATGAGCTCATGGCTCTATATACTATGAACAACTTAGGGTTGTGGATGACATGAACAACTCTAAGTCACGAACTCAGAGCTCAAGATGCTATGACTAGTTCAGAGATATGGATGATATGAATGGCTTGGGGTCCCTTGAGCTTAGGGCTCTAAATGTTATGTTCTACTCAAGGTTGGGGATGATATGAACAGTTTTGTGTCATGAGGCTAAGGCTTTAGATGTTATGAACACCTTAGAGCATTGGAAGACAATAAGAATTATGGGTTGTGAGGTCAAGGCTTGAAATGCTATGAATAACTCAAAGTTGTGGACAATGTGAATGACTCATGGTCATGAGTTGAGGGCTTTAGATTTTGTGAATAGCTAAGAGTTGAGGAAGACATGAACGACTCTGAATCATGAGCTCAAGGCTCTCTATGCTATGAACAACTCAGGGCTATGGATGACATGAACAACTCTGAGTCATGAGGTGAGGGATCTATATGCTATGAATAGTTAAGGGATGTTGATGATATGAATGACTCATGGTCCCATAAGGTCAAGCCTCTAGATGCTATGAACAGATCAGAGTTATGGATGACATGAACAACTCCAAGTTGTGATCTCACGACTCTAGATTATATGAACAACTAAAGGTTGTGGATGATCTAAACGACTTGAGGTCCCATGAGCTTAGGGTACTAGATGCTAAGGATAACTCAATCTTGTGGATGATATGAACGACTCTAGGTCATGAGATTTAGGGGCTAGATGATATGAATGGCTCAAGATTGTGAATGACATGAATGACTCTAGGTCATGGGCTTAGTTCTCTCCCCCCTAACAAAAATTTTATCCTCGAAATTTAAAGAAGCAAACCTGTAAAGAATTCTGGGTACTTGTTTCTCATATTTGATTCCAACTCCCATATAGCTTCTTCCACTCTATGATGATCCCATAACACTTTCACTAAAGGTATGGTTTTGTTGCTCTTTCTTATCTAGAATCTCTCTCAGCCCTTCCTCATATGTTTCATCTTCTTGCAAATTCAAATCATGCCAATCTAGTACATGATTGGTATCAGGCTCATACTTTCGCAACATGGAGACATGGAACACATCATGTATACCCAATAGCTGTGGCAGTAAGGCTAATTTGTATGCTACCTCTCTAATCTTTTGAAGGATTTCAAAGGGCCCAATATATCTTGGAGGGAAGCTCAAAGATTGAGAAGCAAAAATTCTAGGTTTGGTGGTTCAGAAAAATGGGAACGAGATTTCAAGTGCCAAAAAGTGACTCATCCCCAACAACAACCCATAAAAAAAGAGTAGCATAGTGGGACTACAAATTGGGCAAAGGGAACAAGGAGATGTTATGAATGTGGTGAGGTAGGACATCTTAAGAGGAAGTGCCCAAAATTTCAACGACTTGCATAGCAACCATCTCAATGACAATTTCAGTAGATGAACTCATGAATCCAAGGAAGGCAACCTTAAGAGTAAGGAAACTTTAGACAAGGGAAGCTAGGAGGGAAGCTAGAGCAAGGACAACAAGGGAGATTTTATGCATTGGAGTCATAAAAGGTAGAATCAAATGCCTTAGTGGAAGTTATGATCTTATGTTTTAGCACTTGGGCACATGTTTTATTTGATCCAGGAGCTACCCACTCTTTTATTTCTACATAATTTGCCTCCTTGGTAGACATAGAATTTGTCCCCCTTCATTGTTCATTATGTTTTGAGACTCCTATGGGTGGTAAGGCAGAAACCAAGTGGGTGTGTCATGCTTGTGTACTTTGTATTGGGGGTCTTGAAGTTGCAATGGATCTAGTTCTTCTTGATATTTCATCCTTTGATGTAATTGTGAGGATGGATTAGTTGGCTCGACATGCTGTATTAGACTGTTATTTGAAGAAAGTAACGTTTCAAACCTCTTCTGGTTCATATTTGAGCTTCTATGGTCACAAAAGGCTTATAATTATTCCACTAAGTCAAAACCTAGATGACAAGTGGTCAAGAAAGGATGGTGGACAATATTTTCTTTTTAATATGTAGAGAGAAGGCAAAAAGAACACAACTATAGATTGTATTCCAATGGTTTGTGAATTTGCTGATGTTTTTTCTAAAGAATTGGCATGTTTACCTCTTCATAGAGAGATGGATTTTTCTATAGAATTGTATCTAGGTACAGATCCAATATCAATAGCTCCATACATGATGGCTCTAGTTGAACTTAAAGAATTGAACATTCAGTTGCAAGAGTTGCAAAGTAAAGGGTTTATTTAGCTTAGTACCTCACCTTAGGGTGCTCTAGTATTGTTTGTGAAGAAGAATGATGGATCCTTGTGGTTATGTGTGGATTACAAAAAATTGAATAGAGTAACAATGATAAACAAATATCCATTACCTTGAACTGATGACTTATTTGACCAGTTATGTGGGGCTTGCTATTTTTCTAAGATTGATTTAAGATCTAGTTATCATCAATTGAGGATACGACAATTAGATATTTCAAAGACTGCATTTTATACAAGGTATGGGCATTATGAATTTGTGGTCATGCCATTTGGATTAACCAATGCTCTAGCTCCATTCATGGACATGATGAATTGTATTTATCAACCTTACTTGGATTACTTTGTGGTGGTATTTACGGATGATATTTTGATATATTCTAAGAGTCGAGAAAAGCATGGTCGTTATTTCCATTTGGCGCTTCAAGCACTTAGAGAACACCAGTTATATGCCAAATTGGAGAAATATGACTTTTGGATGCAGGAAATTCAATTCTTAAGGCACATGGTTTCTAAAGAGGGTATCTCAGTGGACCCAACAAAAGTGGAAGTTGTGACAAAGTGGGAAAGACCTAAGAATGTTTTTTAAGTACGTAGTTTTCTTGGATTAGCTAGGTACTATAAAAGGTTTGTTGAAAATCAAATTTCATGCCCAATGACTGACGCACAAGGGAGTGAACTTTGATTGGAAGGACAAGTGTGAAGAATCTTTCAAGAGCTAAAAAGGAGACTAGCAACAACACCTGTGCTAATTACTCCTATTAGTGGGAAAAGATATACATTTTATTATGATGCTTCAAGAAATGGCTTGGGATGTGTTTTGATGCAAAGAGGAAGACTGGTTGCTTGTGCTTATAGGCAATTGAAGAACCATGAGCAAAACTATACTACACATGATCTTGAACTAGTATCCACAGTCTTTGCTCTAAAGTTATGGAGACATTACTTATATGGTTAAAATTTTGAGGTGTTTTCTGATCACAAAAGTTTGAAGTACATTTCTCTCAAAAAGATTTGAATGCAAGGCAAATGAGATGGATGGAAACCCTTGAAGATTTTAACTTTACATTGTAATATCATCCAAGAAAATCCAATGTGGTTGTTGATGCCCTAAGTAGAAAAGCTCAATGTGTGTTATGGGTTGATGGTTTCTAAGTGGAAAATGTATGATTACATCAGTGAGTTCAATCCTTGTTTTAATGTACGTGATTTTGGTGCATGTTTTTTACTTTGGTAGCTCAGCCAACAATATTTCATAAGGTTATTGAAGCTCAAAGGAAAGATATAAAGTTAGAGGGTGTGCTCTCAAATTATGGCAAGTGACATAGTGAAAGGTTGGAGCATACATTCTAATGGTGGGATTTATTTCTTAAATAAACTTTATGTTCCTAATGATGCTCAAGTGAAGGAGGAGGTAATGAAGGAAGCTCATCATTCTCGGTTCACAATACACCCTGGAGAAACTAAAATGTACCATGATTTGAGGCGTCCATATTGGTGGCAAGGTATGAAGTTGGATATAGCTCAATTCATTTCCAAGTGTTTAACATGTCATCAAGTGAAAGTTGAACATCAGAAGCCAGTAGGGTTGTTACAACCACTACCTATAGCAGAATGGAAGTGGGATCATGTGACCATGGACTTTGTAATAGGATTGCCAAGAACTCCCTAAAGTAAGGATAGTGTATGGGTGATAGTTGATAGACTAACGAAATCAACACATTTCTTAGCAATGAGGATCACTGATTCAATGCTTGCTTTGAGTAAATTGTATGTGAAGGAAATTGTGAGGTTGCACGGGGTACCACTCTCTATTGTTTCAGATAGAGATCCTAGATTTACATCACAGTTTTGGCAATCCTTACAAAAAACCTTAGGAACTGAAATAAGATTGAGTTTGGCATTTCATCCTCAAACTAATGGGCAATCAGAGAGAGTTATTTAGATTTTGGAAGATATGTTACGAGCATGTGTGATGGATTTTAAAGGAAATTGGGTGGAACATTTACCTTTGATCAAATTTGCTTACAATAATAGCTCCCAAAGCGGTATTTTAATGGCATCGTATGAAACACTCTATGGGAGGCCTTGTAGATTCCCTTTGTGATACCAATCTATCACACCCCAATTTTAGACTTAACAATTGATACTCAAATACAACATAAGTACTCTAAAAAATATGGGGATACAAAAATTTAAATGTTGAGTTCCTGCTTGATTTTGTGCAAAAAGAGAATATGAAAACCTGTTATAAAGAGGTATACATCTCGTATTAAACTTTATAACTATTAGTTAACAAAATATGATTTGTTTCACTTGTTTCACAAAACACACTTGTACTACATTACTTTACAAATACCAAAACCCCATGGTTCACTATGGGTAACCCATACTACAAGTTTATATAACAAATATACATTACCTCATTCGTTCAAAAAGATTTAGTCTTTGTATAATACAAATGCAAAGCCTTAAAACACTTTCAATGCTAGCAAACAACAACATCTAAAGGTGGAAGGGATAGGGTGAGTTCACAACTCAGTAGGAAAGTTTATAACCATCCTAAGCATACCCTTAAAAACCTTTAATTAAACATATAATAGCATGCATGATAAACATTTTATAACCATTAACAAATATGCAATAATGTCAAACATGTATGCATGCGTTTGTTGGTTTCATCTCTGCTTTTTCTCATCCATCCTTTCACAATTGATAAACTGCTAACCCCCAACAATGTACACATCAGATATCAATGCTCCACAAGATACTCAATTAATATAATAATGATTATTCTAGGACTATAACCCAAGGGTAAGTTACCATGTGTCTTCTGGGACTCATACCCAAGGGCAGGACAAACTCTGTGTCTTTAGGGACTAAAACCCAGGAGCAGGACCAATCCCATACACCCACATCGGAGTGTCTTCCTCGAGGACTTTAAGGACTTTCACCCAAGGACCGACGATCCCACATAAACAATATATCAAAGGATAGTGCCTGTAGCATCACATAAACACTTCCCACCAATCAATTCTTTGAATATCATCTATTATTATTCCATATCCTTCTTGCAATGCAACCACACCATGAACCATTTCCACAACACTGAACCATGAATCTTCATACCAATATACGTTCCAATATCGGTGTAACATTTCAATACAATATATCGAGATGCAATGACACATTAAATTTTTTTATGAAATCATAGAAATGACTTGAAATTCCAATAAATGTTTCAAGGAAAGAAATCAGATACACCATGGAATGAAATAAAATTCCCTACCTTACATCGACTTCCCTTTTGTGGTTATTCTATGTAGGCGATCTTTACCTATTATGATGCGAACCTCAATCGACACGATTTGAGACCCAACAAACACTATTGGAATAATTGCCAAAGAAAGCTAAAATACAGATTTTTGATAGAACCCTGACCCAACATTTATAAGTGAAACGTGAACCAAAAGTATAAGTAACAGACCTTGACCCAATGATTACAATGGAATCACGAACTGAAGGTATAAAGTTTGAACGCCATAAGGAAGAATCCCTGATAAGTTCACAGTTTTTGAAGAACCAAAAGAAGAGCAAAGCCTCAACTTTTTTTATTCAATAAAAATTGTCCCCTATTACAATGAGTGCGTGCTATTTATATGTCATGAAAAAAACTTACTAAATATTAAAACCCTAAACTAAAAAATGTACTACATATTAAAATCCTAAATAAAGGTTGATTTGGTATGAAATTAGCAAATCCAAAATAGGAAAATAGCTAAAAAAACATTCTAAATAATAAAAGCCTAAAATTAAGGTAGATTTGGCCTGATATGAAGCTGGAAAGTTGATTTCGTGCCTAGCTGGTGTACCTTGGTCTTGGCCCTCAGACAGGAGTAATCAACAAAATTTATAACCTGTATCACCATGTACTAGGATAGCCTCAGCTAGCATAGCATAGTGGCTCTAGGATTGTTCACTAGGAAGGGTTTTCAACTCACTATTGACATTAATTCAAAGTTGAATTGATGTTTTTTCATTTCAAGGTTAGCTTTAAAAGAAAACATAAACTTTGGTTTAAAAAGGATTGGTTTTAAGCTAACTAAAAATAAAGTAATGGAAATTACTTATAAAGAAAAGTATTTCTTGGAGTTTTAGGATCACTGGGGTCAGGCTCCTCATACAAAAACAGAGTTCCGGTCACTTGAATCTTTTCCTCTCATTAGAGAATTAACATATAGTTATTTCTCTAACCGATGTGGTATAGATGCTTCTCCTCAATGGGTTCAAATACTAAATCCCTCTCACTGATTCATCTTGCAATGGCTCGTGCCTTTCACCTAGCATTTGCCATTCAAGGTGATCCTTAACCTTGGATTTCCCTTCACAAGCTCGCAAGAGATAACTAATGGATGTCTCCTTAGAGTCCAAAAGCTTACCAAGTGTTGGCTATTCTAGAAAATCCTACCTTCAAATCACCTCCCAAAGGCTCGCAAGAGATAAACTAGTGTATCTCAATGGACGGAGACCACTTGCCTTACCAAGTGTTGGCTGAGGTGATTTAAAGGCATTTTAAGTTAACTAAAAACATAGAAACCATTAACGGGTCACACTTTCTCTTCATTAATAGCTGAAACAACAAAACTTCCAATTTTTGCATTCGGCACCTTACCCAACTACCTTAGCTCCAAGAGACAAAAAGCCTAGCCACTCATTCTCTGAGGAAACCTCCTCAGAGCTTGTTTGGCTAGTAAGAAAAATACAATCAAAGTGAGTAGGTAAGCCAGAGCAAAGCTCTGTGTATTACTTCCTTCAAAACTATACAAAAAGTTGTCTCCGAGAACAAGTTCCCGAGATCATTTTGCAAAGAAAATTACAAACTATATATATGAGGTTATTCACCCTTTGTTCTTACTTATTAACTAAGGAATCCTATTATTGGTGGATTACAAGGAGAAAATGGGGATTTAAACAACAAATATGTGAAGAAAAAAATCTAAAAGAGTCGGTTGTAAATATTTGAAAGCACTCAGGAGGATTTCGTAGGCATGCAAGATGGGCTGCGAAATTTCGCAAGCTGAAGGTCTCCATTTCGCAGCTGTGAAATTGGCCTTCAGCTTGGTGTGATTGGCTTCCAATGGCTATAACTTCTTCATTTCAACTCCGATTTATGTACTGTTTGAAGCGTTGGATTCCTGACTTCCCAAGCTTCGAAACGATATATAGTATACATGAAATGGACGCCAAAAAATGCTCCAACTGTGTCCAAAAATTGATGTCCTCTTGAATTCTTAATGTTAGATTTCTCTCTTTGCTTTCCTTCCTGCATTCATGATTTGATTTTGGAAAAGGACCATAGAGCTTCAAGGCTTGGGTTCTTCATGTAAATGAGCTTCCAATTGCTTTGCCATGGATTCTATAGAACTCTCCTCAATCTTGGATTGCTTTGGTGATCAAAATACTATAAAAAAAAAAACCAAAACTTAACACAATTTGATTAGAAACGATTGCAAAGGTACTTAATATGCTAATTGAGTTAAAAGGGTAATACTTACTACTCAAAAGCGTTTTAAAAGAGTTAATTACAAGCTACAAAATAACACTTTTTGAGTAGTAATCAAAAGTCAATCAGTCATTAATCCATGCCATAAATCATGCCCAATCAAGTCAGATTAGCCCTCAATAGCTTGGATTAAATTTATTACACCTTCATCTTCCTTTGGGCCAAACTTGGAATGTCACGCATTAGAATCAGCCTAAATCTCTTGAATTAGCCCATTAAGTGCTTCTTTGATCTTCTTAGATCTTGCTTTAGTAATAGGCCCAACTGGAACATGCAATGGATCCTTGAATGCTTGTTAATTCTCATCATATTACAAGGACCTAAAATGAAGCAACATAATTTAGGTTTCCTAACCATGAAAATTTATACAATTAAAACTTATGACATTTTCCTTTCTTACCAATTTTTAACAACTTACTATTGTTAATTTTTAATTCTCATATTCTCTAATCTACATGCCCACAATTTTTCAAATCAAATTTGGATTGAATTAAATAATCTTTACAATACATATTAATATTCCCCAATTAATTTCCAAACACTAATTGTTTTTATTTTCCTAAAGCCTAACCCATTAACAAGTCCCAAGTGTCCAAATAACCTAATTAATCACATGCTTTACTAATCTACTTTTCAATCAAACCAAACTAAACAAATATGTATGCTAATCTTACCATTAATAAAATACTTAAGTTAAAACACTTTAAACCTTAATTAATTCTTATTTTTAACTAAAACATGTTTATAACTAATTACACTCAACTTTTACATAAATTTCACCATTAATTTGTTTCAAAATATCATTAGGAACCAAAATATACCAAAATTAATCAACTTCCTTACCTCAAATCTTCACTTTCTCTCTAGATTCTCTCTCTAACCCAGACTGTTGTAGGTAAAAGGCTGCAAAACGAGGTTGCTATGCCATATAAAGGGGTCTCCATGGAGCCAAGTTGTAGGTGGCAGGCCACATGGCTGCCACTGATTGCTACCAAAAAGTGCTATTTTGTAGACCTAATTATAATGGTTTTAAGCACCTTTGAGTAGTAATCATATTCATTTAACCCAATTAATTCATTAAGGTCCTTAGTAATTGGTTTTAACCATTTTGTGGCAAGTTTACATGTTTTTATCAGCTTATGAATCAATTCAAGCATGCCAAATGATGGAGGAGCTACTTGGACAAGTTAAAGCAAGGATTTTGGAAGTTTACAGGCTTGAATTTCAAGTGGAAACACGAGCACAAACAAAGGGATAGCCATTTCGCAAGGCAAGGCAAAGTACCTTGCCAAAATGCATTTTTCGCAAGGTGAAAATGCACCTTGCCAAATTTGGTAAGGTGAATTTACTAATGCTGCGAAAATATGGCACTTCGCATCATGAGTAATTCACCTTGCGAAAATTTCGCAAGGTAACCTTTTTACCTTGCCAAAATTTCCTCTGTTTCTCCACGCACGCACCACCGACTTCCCAGATATTTTTAGCTTGATATTTTCTCGTGTAAATTCCTTTTGTAACCTTGTATTCAGCTGACATAAGGCTTTATCTTGTAATTTTGCTATATATAGAGGTGCACAACGCCTCCAAAAGATATTGGGGGGGATCGATCCTCTGTACATTAACTTAGAAATATATAAAGCTCTATTTTTCTCTTTTCTCCTGTTCTTCCCCATTTTTATTTCTTAGTAGCCAAACAGCCTCTGAGGACTTTTCCTCAGAGGATGATTGGCTAAAACTTTTAGTTTCTCAAAGTATGGATGTTATGTGATGGCTTGGATGCAATCCCATGGAAATTTCTTGCACTTGGAAGGTAAGGTAGTCGTTTTTCATTAATGGTTCATTAATGCAAAGTTTGGTTTTTATTTCCTTTGGACAACTTCCAACGGCCAATACTTGATAAGCTTTTGGATTTCTATCCATTAGTTATCTCCTACGAGCTATTGGAATGTGAGGTTTTCAATTCCAAGTTTTGCATTAATCCGTTAGAACCAATTTCAATGGCCATTGAAAGGTGAGTTTATCACCTGAAATGACTTTGAGTTGCCAATATGTGGTAATCTTTTGGCTTTAGACCATTAGTTATCTCTTACGAGCCATTCAAAGGAAGTCTAAGGTGAATAACCATTGATGAAATTCACTACCATCTGTTTTGCCATTTTAAAGGATTAAAACTTGATTTGCTAAATCCATACCGGTTCGGGAAGCAAGCATCACCATAGTTGCAACCCCAACGCGAGGAGCCTATCCTGAGATTTCCAAATTGCATAAGAGCCAGAGCATAGCTATCCTATCTTTGAGAAATTTGTTTTTACACCCTTTCATCTTAGTCTTTAATGTTAGCTTATATTAGTTTAAATCTTTCTAAAACATTTACATCTTCTTTTAAAGCTAACATCCATAAGAAAATCACCTATTTTCCTAATTTGAATATCACTAGTGTTTGCGAAAACCCTTCCCAGTGAACGATCCTAGAACCACTATGCTATAGTAGCTTGGCTACTTTAGTAATAGTATTTAAGGTATAAATTTTGTTGATCCGCCTTTAAAGCTAAGCTACCCTAAGTCGCATCAACCACCAACCCTAACTTTCCCAATATTGCAATTTAGTCCTCCTAGTTAACCAATATTAAACCTATAGTTGCCCATTAGTCCTTTAGGTTTTCATAACTCTAATCAACCCCTAAGAACCTAATAAGCATACTTAAGTCATTAACTAATCTCACTTAACCTTAATCAAAGTTTAATTCATAATTAAATAAGATTAGCACTAAACTAGTTTTAACATCTAATTAAGCATGTTTAAAGTTAAGTACTAAGATAATCATTATTGCCTATTTAATTCAATAGTACTAGGTATTATAGATTTGGATCACATGAACAAATCCAGGTTGTGAGCTTGAGGCTATGGTTGATCTAAATGACTCAAGGTCCCATGAGCTGAGGGTTGTAGATGCTATAGATAGCTCACGACTGTAGATGACATGAATATCTTGGGGCCCCGTGAGATCAGGGTTCTAGATCCTATGAGCAACTCAAGGTTGATATGAGTGACTCTAGGTTGTGAGCCCAAGGTTCTAGATGTTATGAATATCTTAGAGTTGTTGTTGGCATGAACGACTCCAGGTCATGAGCTCAGAGCTCTAAATGTTATGTATACCTAGGGTTGTAGATGATATGTCCAACTCGGGGTTGTGTGCTTAAGGCTTTAGATGCTATGAACAACTCTGGGTTCTGAATGACATGAACAACTTTGGGTCATGAACTTAATGCTTTAGATGCTATAAAGAGCTTAGGGTTGTGGATGACATGAACAAATCTAAGTCTTGAGCTTAGGGCTCTAAATGCAATGAACAACTAAGGGTTGTGGATGATATGAATGGCTCGTGGTCCCATGAGCTCAAGCCTCTAGATGTTATAGACTACTTAGAGTTGTGGATGATATGAATGATTCTAGGTCATGAGCTCAAGGATCTAGATACTATGAACAGTTGAGGGTTATAAATGACATGAATGACTCTAGGTTGTGAGCTTAGTGGTCAAGCTGCTATAAACAACTCAAGGTTGTACATGACATGAACGACTCTAAGTCCTGACCTCAAAGCTCTAAATGCTAAGAGCACATTGAGCCTTGGATAAGATGAACAATTCTAGGTGGTGAGCTCAATGCTCTAAATGCTATGAACTGCTTAAGGCTAAGGATGATATGAATGAACCAAGGTCAAGAGATGAGGGCTCTAGATGTTATAAATAACTAAGTGTTGAGAAAGACATGAATGTCTCCGGGTCATGAGCTCAAGGCTCTAGATGCTATGAACAACTAAAAGCTATGGATGACAAAAATCACTCTAGGTCGTGAGTTAAGGGCTTTAGATGCTATGAACAACTAAGTGCTATGGATGATATGAACAACTCTGGGTCGTGAGCTTAAGGCTCTAAATGCTATGAACTGCTCAGGGCAACGGATAATATGAACTATTCTAAGTTGTGAGCTCTAAGCTCTAGAGGCTATGAATAGCTCAGGGTTGTGGATGACATGAATGACTCCAGATCGTGAACTCAAGGCTCTAAATGATATGAATAGCTCAAGGTTATAAATGACATGAATGACTCTCAATCATGAACTCAGAGCTCTAGATGTTATGGCCAGCTAAGGGCTATGGATGATATGAATGACTTGGGGTCCCGTGAGTTGAGGGCTCTAGATGTTATGTTCAACTCAGGGTTGGGGATGATATGAGTGGTTCTGGGTCATGAGCTTAAGGCTCTGAATGCTATGAAGACCTTAAAGTGTTGGATGACAAGAAGAATTCTAGGTCATGAGCTCAAGGCCCTAGATGGTATGCAAAATTCATGGTTGTGGACAATGTGAACGACCCAAGGTCGTGAGTTGAGGGCTCTAAATTTTGTGAGCATCTAAGAGTTGAGGAAGACATGAATGGATTCGAGTCATCAACACAAGGCTCTAAATGATTTGTACCACTCAAGGCTATGGATGACATGAATAACTTCGAGGTATGAGCTCAGGGCTCTATATGTTATCAACAACTCAGGGCTATGGATGACACATACAACTCTGGGTCGTGAGATGAGGGATCTAGATGCTATGAATAGCTATGGGTTATTGATGATATGAATGACTCATGGTCCCATGAGGTAAGGCCTCTAGATGCTATGAACAGCTCAGGGTTGTGTATGACATGAACGACTCCAGGTTGTGAGCTCACAACTCTAGATTATTTGAAAAACTAAGGGTTATGGATGATCTAAATGACTTAGGGTCTTGTGAACTTAAGGCAATAGATTATATGGATAACTTAACACTATGGATGATATGAAAAACTCAAGGTTGTGAGCTTAGAGGGCTAGACATTATGAACAACTCAGGGCTACAAATGACATGAACGACTCCAGGTCATGAGCTCAGGGCTCTAGATGTTGTGACCAACATATGGCTTTGGATCACATGAATGAATCCAAGTTGTGAGCTTAAAGTTATGGTTGATCTAAATGACTCAGGTTTCTATTAACTGAGGGCTCTAGATGTTATAGACAACTCAGAGATGTGGATGACATGAACAACTCCAAGTCATAAGCTTAGGGCTCTAAATACTATGAAAAAATGAGAGTTATGGATGATATGAATAACTCATGGTCCCGTGAGCTCAGACTTTTAGATTCGGTGTAAAACTTGGCATTGTGGATGATATAAACGATTCTAGGTTGTTAACTTAAGGCTCTAAATGCTATGAACAGTTAAGGGTTGTAGATGAAATGAATTACTCCAGGTCGTGAGCTCAAGCTCTATATGCTATGAACAACTCAAGGCTATGGATGGCATGAACAACCTTAGGTCGTGAGCTCACGGCTTTAGATGTTATGAACAACTAATAGTTGTAGATGATGAACAACTCATAGTCCCTTGAGCTCAGGCCTCTAAATACTATGTATAACTCAAGGTTATGGATGACATGAATGACTTCAGGTCATGAGCTTAGGGATGTACATGCTATGAACAACTCGAGGTTGTGGATGATTTGAATGACTCTAGGTCATGAGCTCAAGGCTCTAGATGATATGAATAACAATAGGCTTTGGATGACATGAGCGAATCCAAGTGTGAGCTTATGACTCTAGATCTTATGAGCTGCTCAAGGTTGTGGTTGATATGAACAACTCAAGGTCCCATGAGCTTAAGGCTCTAAATGGTATGGACAACTTAGGGTTGTGGATGATATGAACGATTATGGGTCGTGAGCTGAAGGCTCTAGACACATTGAACAACTAAGTGTTGAAGATAACATGAAAAAATCTGAGTTATGAGCTTAGGCTAATAGACAGGGCTATGGATGATATAAACAACTCAGAGCCGTATGCTCAGAGCTCTATATGTTATGAACAACTCAGGGCAATGTATGACATGAATGACTCTGGGTTGTGAACTTAGGGCCCTAGATTCTATAAATAACTCAAGGTTGTGGATGACATGAACGACTCCTAGTTGTAAGCATAGGGCTCTAAATGCTAGGAACAATTGAGGGCTATGGATTATATGTACAAGTCTAGGTTCCAACCTCAAGGCTCTAGATGCTATAAACAACATAGGGCTTTAGATGACATGAACGACATCGAGTCATGAGCTCAAGGCTTTAAATTCTATAAATAACTTAGGTTGTTGATGATATGGACTATTCAGGGGCATGTGCTCAGGGCTCTAGATGTTATGAATAGTTTAACGTTGTGGATGATATGAACGATTCTTAGTCCTAAGCTCAAGGCTCTAGATGTTATGAATAGCTCAAGGTTGTAGATGACATGAACAACTTCGGGTCATGAGCTCAAGGCTTTAAATGCTATTAAAAGCTCAGGTTGTGGATGATATGAATGATTTGGGGTTGTGTGCTCAAGGCTCTAGATGTTATAACAGCATAAGGCTATAGATGACATGAACCACTCCAGGTCATGAGCTCAGGGTTGTAGATGCTATGAACAACTAACGGTTGTGGATGATATGTACAATTCGTGGTCCCATGAGCTTAAGTCTCTTAATGCTATGGACAACTCAAGGTTATGGATGGCATGAACAACTCCAATTCGTGAGGTTAGGGTTCTAGATGCTATGAACAGGTGAAGGTTGTGGATGATATGAATGACTCGTGGTCCTGTGAGCTCAAGCCTATACATGCTCCGAACAAATCAGGGTTGTGGATGACATGAATGACTTCAGGTCATAAGCGATGGGCTCTAGATGTAATGAACAACTCAGGGTTGTGGATGACATGAACAACTCAAGGTTTTTAAGCTTAGGGCTTTAGAAGCTATGAACAACTTTGGATGACTTGAACGAAATTGGGTTATGAGCTCAAGGTTGTGGTTAATATGAATGACTTAATGTCCCGTGAGATCAAGGCTATTGATGTTATAGATAGCTCAAGGTTGTGGATGACATGAACAACTCTGGGTCGTGAACTCACAGGTCTCGATGCTATGAACAACTCAAGGTTATGGATGATATGAATGATTCTAGGTCGTGAGCTCAAGGCTCTAAATGTTATGTATAACTAGAGATGTTAATGATATGAACGACTTGGGTTCATGTGCTTAGCGTTCTAAAAGCTATGAATAGCTCATGCTTGTAGATGACTTGAACAACTTTAGGTTGTGAGCTTAAAGCTCTAGATGCTATGAACATCTCAAGGTTGTGGTTGACATGAACGACTCTAAGTCATGAGCTCAAGGCTCTAGATACTATGAATAACTAAGGTTTATGGACGATATGAATGACTCGTGGCCCTATGAGCTCAAGCCTCTAGATTCTATAGACAACTTTAAAGCCTTGAGCTCCCGATCTAGAGTTGTTGATGTGATCAATAATCCTAAGTTGTTCATAAAATCTACAAGTTTGAGCCCTAAGTCGTTCATATCATCTACAGCCCTAAGCTATACATAGCATATAGAGCCCTAAGCATACAACCTCAAGTAATTCATATCACCCATAACCCTAAGTTGTTCATAGCATTTAAAGCCTTGTGATCCCAACCCAGAGTTGTTCATGTGATCTACAACCCTGAGTTGTTCACAACATCTAGAACCCTCGACTCATGAGAACCCAAGTCTTTCATATCATCCATAGCCCTAAGTTGTTCATACAATCTAGAGCCTTGATCTCTTAACATGGAGTTGTTCATATCATTCGCAGCCCTGAGCTTTTCATAGCATTTAGAGATCTTAACTCTTGACCCAGAGTCGTTCTTATCATCCACAGCCCTGAGCTATCCATAGCATCTAGATATCAGAGCTCACAAGACCCCGAGGTGATCATATCATCCACAACCTTGAGCAGTTCATAGAATCTAGTGGTTTGAGCTCTAGACCCAAAGTCGTTCGTATCATCCATAGCCTTAAGCTATTCATGGCATATGGAGCCCTGAGCATACTACCTAGACACATTCATATCATCGATAGAACTGAGTTGCTCATGTGATTTAGATCCCTTAGCTTACAACCTAGAGTTGTTCATGTAATACATAGTGCTGAGTTATCCATAGAATCTATTGCCTTAAGCTAACAGGACCCTGAGTCATTTAGATCATCTATAACACTTAGTTTTTCATAGAATGTAGAGTCATGGGCTCACAACCTGGATTCGTTCGTGTCATACACAACCCTGAGCTATTCATAGCATTTAGAGGCCTTACCTCATAGTTATTCATAGCATCTAGATCCCTCATCTCACGACCCAAAGTTGTATGTGTCATCCATAGCCCTGAGTTGTTCATAGCATATAGAGCCCTGAGCTCACACCTCGGAGTCGTTCATGTCATCCATAGCCTTGAGTGGTACATAGCATTTAGAGCCTTGCGCTGATGACTCGAAGCCATTCATGTCTTCCTCAACTCTTAGCTACTCACAAAATTTAGAGCCCTCAACTCACGACCCTGAGTCATTCACATCATCCACAACCATGAGTTGTTCAAGCATATAGAGTCTTAAGCTCACAAGCTAAAATTCTTCTTATCATCCAATGATTTAAGGTCATCATAGCATGTAGAGCCTTGAGCTCATGACCGAGAACCACTCATATATTCTCAACCCTAATTTGAACATAGAATCTAGTGGTTTGAGCTCTAGACCCAAAGTCGTTCATATCATCCATAGCCCTAAGCTATTCATAGCATATGGAGCCCTGAGCATACTACCCCAAGACATTTATATCCTAAATAGAATTGAGTTGTTCATATGATTTAGATCCCTTAGCTTAAAACTTGGAGTTGTTCATCTAATCCACAACCTTAAGTTGTTCATAGCATCTAGAGCATTGAGCTCAAGAGAAAGAATCATTCATATCATCCATAGTCGTGAGTTCTTCATAGGATCTAGAGCTCTTGGCTCATGGGACCTTGAGTCGTTCATATCACCCACAAACCTAAGTTGTCCATATAATTTAGAGCCCTAATCTCTTGACTTGGAGGTGTTCACATTATCCACAATCCTAAGCTTTTCATAACATTCTGAGCTCTTAGGTCACGATCCGAAGTTGTTCATGTCATCCACAGCCTTGAGTTTTGCATAACATCTAAAACCCTGAGCTCATAGAACCCCGAGTCATTCATATCATCCCCAACCCTCAATTTTTCATAGCATCTGGGGCTTTGAGCTCAAGGCTCGAAGTCGGTCATCTCATTCACAACCTTAAGATATTTATAACATCTACAACTCGAAGCACACAACCCCAAGTCGTTCCTATCATACACAACTTTGAGTTGTTTGTAACGTTTAGAGCCCTCAGCTCACAACCTGGATTTGTTCATGTCATCCACAACCCTAAGTTGTTCATAGTATCTAAACCTTCCTAACTCATGACCTAGAGTAATTCATGTCATCCACAACCCTAAGTTGTTTATAGCATCTAAAGATTTGAGCATATGACCCTAATTTGTTAATTTCATCCATAGCCTTGAGTTGTTCATAGCATATAAAGCTCTGGACATATGGCCCCGAGTCATTCATATCACCCACAACCCTAAGTTGTTCATAACACTTAGAGCCCTGAGCTCCCAACCTAGAGTTGTTGATGTGATCAACAACCCTGGGCTATTCATAACATCTAAATCCCTAATCTCTTGAGCTGGAGTCATCCATATCATTTGTAGCCCTAAGCTTTTCATAGCATTAGAGATCTCAATTCCTGACCCGAAGTTATTCTTGTCATCCATAGCTCTGAGTTGTTCATAGCATCTAAAGCTTAAAGCTCACAAGACCTTGAGACGTTCATATCATCCCCAGCCCTGAGCTATTCATAGAATCTCGAGGTTTGAGCTCTAGACTCAAAGTTATTCATATCATCCATAACCCTAAGTTGTTCATAACATATAGAGCCCTGAGCATATAACCCTAAGACATTCATATCATCGATAGACCTTAGGTGTTCATAGAATTTAGAGCCCTAAGCTTATGACCTAGAGCAATTCATGTAATCCATAGCCGTAAGTTATTTCTAGCATCTAAAGCCTTGAGCTCACAAGAAAGAATATCTCATATCGTCCATAACCCTGATCTATTCATAGCATCTAAAGGCCTTAGCTTATGGGACCTTGAGTCATTGATATCACCCACAACACTGAGTTGTGCATACAATCAAAAGCCCTGAGCTCTTGACCTGGAGCCATTGATATCATTCACAACCCTGAGCTTTTCATAGCATTTAGAGCTCTTAGATCATGACCCGAAGTCATTCATATCATCTATGATTCGTCCCCAATTGGTGTTATTTTAATTCAGTCCTTAGACGGGAGTTATCAAAAAAATTTATAAACCTAATTCACCTTATACTAGAGTAGCATAGCTAGCATAGCATAATGGTTCTAGGATCGTCCACAGGGATGGGTTTTCATATCACACATGATATTAGTTTATCGTACTAAAATGGTGTTTTTTCTTTTGCAAGTTAGCTTTAAAAGAAAACATAATTGCGGTTGAAAAAGATTAGTTTTAAGCTAACCAAAAATAGTAACTGAGATTAATTACAAAGAAAAGGTTTCTTGGAATTTTAGGTCACTAGGTTCAGGTCCCTTATATAAAAAAAGAAGATTTCGTATCTTTTCCTCACATTAGGGATTTAACCTATAGTTATTTCCTGAATCAGTGTGTTACAGTTGCTTCCCACTAATGGTTTCAAACACTAAAGTCCTCTCACAGACTCATCTTGCAATGGTTCATACCTCTCACCTGGTATTTGCCATTCAAGGTGATCCTTAACCTTGCATTACCCTTCAAAAGCTCGCAAGAGATAACTAATGGATGTCTCCAAGGAGTCCGAAAAGCTTACCAAGTGTTGGCTACTTTAGGTAATCCTACCTTTAAACCACCTCCCAGAGGCTCGCATGAGATAACTAATGGATCTCAATGGATGGAGTCCGAAAAACTTACCAAGTGTTTGCCCAGATGATTTTAAGGGATTTTAAGTTAACTATAAAAATAAAAACCATTAACGGGTCACAACCTCTCTTCATTTAAAACTGAAACAAGGAAAACTCCCACTTTTGTATCCAGATCCCTTACCTAGCTTCCTCTACTCCAAGAAACAAAAAGCCTAGCCACTCATCCTCTGAGAAAACAACCTCAAAGGTTGTTTGGCTAGAAAGAAAATAAAGACAAAATTAGAAGGTAAGGCAGAGCAAAGCTTTATATTTTTATTTACTAAAAAGAATGTACAAGTGATCCCCAAGAACTTCTTCCGAGATTTTGAGATTTCGGGATTCCGGGATATTACAAAAGAGATATTTTAACACATATATAGAGAGATATTTTTAACCCCTTATTTAGACATCCTAAATATCTAAAAATATCTTTAGCTGATTATAATGAGATAATAGATAATTACACAAAATATCTCGAGATAAAAATATAACGGAGTCGGCAAGAAAATATCTAAAGATTACACAAGAAGATTTCGTAAGGCTTGTGAAAATTTCGCAAGGGTTGCAAAATTGATTTTCTTCAACTATGGTTTCGCAAGGAATTACAAAATTCATTTTCACCAGTTTTGCAAGGCTTGCGAAATTTCACAAGGGTGTGAAATTCATTCTTCACGACCTTGCTCTCTCCTACAACTTACAAAATTGTTGGATATTAGATTCCTTCTCTGATTCTCTTCCTTGCACACTTGATTGATTTGGCAAAGGCTTTGAAGCTCTCCAAAACTTGGATTCTTCATGTTTTTGAGCTTCAACTTGCTTTGCCATGAACTGAACAAAGTCCTCCCTCATTCTTGGCTCATTTTAATGATAAAAAAGCTATTAACAACACCAAAACTTGCCAAAAACTGATTAGTACACTTGCAAAGGTCCTTAATGTGCCAATTGGGTTAAAAGACATTAATTACTACTCGGAAGTGTTTTAAAAGAGTTAATTTCAGGTTCTAAAATAACACTTTTTAAGTAGTAATCACTCCCCCGAACCGACATATTGCTAGTCCCTTAGTAATAAAGGAGAGAAAAACAAAAATTAGACAGTATATAATTTACAAAATCATGTTAATCACTCCAAAAAAAATTCAAGTGGCATGATTTGGAACGTACTCTCCCATAGAACATCAAAGAATCAAGTCTCAACTTTCAACAGGAGTTATCAAATCACTTGCCCAATTATAATTTATAAAAAGTAGACATTATGCAAATTTACATATGAAAAGAAATTCCACTCCTAAAGGTCCAATGCTTACTCTTCCACAAAAATCTATGTGTTATTTACTAGCTTCTAAAAATAGTATGTCAAACTATTCTTTCCCCCAAACCTAGTTCTTTTCCAAACCTTAGCAAACTAACCAACCAAAAAAAAAGGCTAAGAATGCACCTCTTTTATTTCACATTTTTTTTCATTGTAGGAGTGTAATGCTCAAGGTATTTCCTTCTAAAGTGTCCATGTAACGGGAGTCCATCGATGACTCCCAACCAATCAAGGTTTAAGGCATCAAGCTTTAAGGATCTTTCAACCACTAACTCCTCAGATTTTTTTCTCGGACTTTTGAATTTGAAAATTGAATACCCAAACACCTACAATATGTTAAATTCCACCTATTCACCCTTGTAACGAGCATTGAGTTGAGTGACTCCTAACCAGTAAAGGCTTAGGGCATCGAGTTTTTAAAGATTTTCACCATATACCCCTTGGACCTTGCTCGGGTTTCAAAGCAAGCGTAACACTTTGTTCTTTTTCTTCTTTTTTCTGAAGGCTCATTGGCCTTTCATGAGGTGTCCCAACATTATTAAAATGAGGTCAAAGAAAAACCAAGTCGAAATTTTCCTAAGTCAAGGGGTGAAATAGTTTTTCATCTTATAAACAGAACCTAGTGTGCATCGTGTGTGGTAAGATTAAAGTGGAAGAAATAAGGTTGCATTCAATAGGAGTTTCAATAATTTATCAACTTCAATAAGCATAATACCAACTCTAAAATTCAAGTAAAAGGATAAGAATTCAACTTCTCCCATTTCATTTTGAGAAATTTTTCCTTAATAATCATTGAGAGAAGAGTAAAAAACTTTAAACTTAAACAAAAAATTTAAAAATTAAGCAAAAAAAACTAAATTACCAAATTAACCTAATATTATTAACAATACTTCCTTCCTCAACTCTCCCCCCAACCGAGATCTACATTGCCCTCAATGTGGCAAGAGCGATTGAACAAAAAGGGAGGAAGTGGTACCGCCTGAGCTGAATTGAGTCTGAGTCATATAGGAGAAACTACATGATTGAAAAAGAAACACAACAAAATAATGAGTAGAGGAAATAGAAGAGTGGCAAATATAAGCATAAATGTGAAATGTGATCATGTAATACATCCAATCCCAGAATATAAAATATCAAAGTAAAACACTATATCCAGTAATATAATAAGTGAATACACAAGACAAAAAGATGATCAGCTGGTGGCTGGATCATGTGAGGATGATGGATCTGTGGTGGCCTCTTGAGTGGTCTGGATCGGGACCTTGGCTATGGTGGCATCCTTAGCTAGAGCTACAGGCTCTGATGGGCCAAGAATGTCAGGCTGAGGTGGTGGCAGAATACCCAGATGTTGTTGTATTTGATGAAGGATAACAATATGCTGGTCTAGCTGCACAAGCATCGCCTCCATCTGCCGGAATAAAGTATTATGTGTAGTAGTCAGTGTCTGGAACAAATGTACCATGGCACGGAACTCTATGGCAGATATAGTGATGGAGGCCTTCGATGTAGGAGGTGCAACTGGTGGAATAGGAGGTGTAGCTGGTGGAACAGTAGGTATGGCCTTAGGCATAGGTGGTGCAAGGGCAGGTGGTACAAACCCTATGGGAGATCGTCTTGTTGTGCTTGCTCGGCCTATGGTGGTGCTGCTACAGGTGCTAAATAACCCGCCAATTATGTCCATTTGTCGAGAGTGAAATGCTCTCGACAATGGTGGTAGCGCTCAAGTTGTGGCTCAATAGGATATACCATGTGTTCCAATATATGACAGAGCAACCTCGAAAACAACAATGGAATAGTGTCGGCTTGTTGTAGCTTCTTCCTATGAACCTTCTCCTCAAAGTGGAGTAGCGCGGGCCATAATCAGGTGATGTGGCCTAAAATAAAAGCCCTCATATATCCTGAATAATGCGTCCAGGAGGGCTCCTCACCTCTACACTAGATGCTGAAAAGGAAAAATGTTGAACGTTAGTAACACATCTACTAGAAGCATCCCAAATGGAAGCTCCTTACGTAGAAGGAATGAATCTGAAGAAGTTCCCCTGTATAGGATACAGACCATGTCTTTTTGAGAAACTGGGAACCACTCTTTGAACTCTGCTAGGTCCACTAGCTCATATAGAATATGGAGAGCCTCTGCTATGTGTCTCACCTCTAGAATACCCTGGCGTCCATCAATGCTGAAATGGATGGCAGTAGGACTCAGGACGTCTCTGGTAGTCATGGACTGATAAAAATCCATGGCTACTCTAGGATAGAAAAATTCCTTAGGGGTTATGAGGTGCTCCAGATGGTACCTCTTAAGTAGACCAAATGAATCCTGAAGCTTTGGCTGTTGTCGCATGGCCTCGATATCGAAATAAAGCTCAGAATGAAACAGTTGGGCTCTACAATCCGAATTGCCCTCAATGGGCGGCATGGTCACCATAGGCCTCTTGATGATGGCTTTTGGGGTAATGCCGGAAGCACGCTGAAAATTGGCAGGGGCCTGAGGATCAGGTTGTGCATGCCTAGACGACTCTATAAGGCCTGAGGTCCTGGCTCTCTTAGGTGGAATACGGCATACTGATGGCTCAGGGGGTGGAGAAGTCGTTGGTCTCCGTGTCGCATATCTGCGCTGGGGAGGGCTAAAGAGCACTCCTTCCTCAAAAGATGGAACGGTTTGGGCCTCGGGGGCCTGAGATGAATCCCGAGGAGGGGAGGCTCTTGGCCTCTACTCGCGAGATATTGAAGGGTCGGTATGGCCTCCTCTCATTCGCACCATGGCCGAAATGGAGCGAGAGGTGTAGGTCGCCTCTTCAAATGGTTGGCCGCGAGACGTCCACTGGAGACAAAACCAATAGTCGCTTGGGCTTCGCAAGGTGGTGAGGGGGGTTTCGCAGGGTTTAGATGGGTTTGCGAAATGAATACAGGGCTGGGATGCCTTTAACTAACAGTTTAAGTGACTTTTGGAATTCGCAAGGTTGCGAATTGGGTGCTAGGATTGCAAAATAAGTTTGCAAACCCTCTAAAATTTTGCAAGGTTTTCACAAGGCATTTTGTGTGTGTGAAATGAGTTTGCATAGGCTTTTTAAATTTTGCATGGGATTTCACAAGGCAAAGCTGGGTTGCAAAATTTTTCGCAAAGTAAATTTGGCATGCAAAATTTTTGTAAGGTCAATTTGGGGCTTGCGAAACTTTCACAAGGTGAATTTGGGGCTTGCGAAATGTGCTCTGTTTTTCATATTTTTCCTCCGTCCGAAGAATTTTTAAAGATTTTTCCATCTATTTTGAAATCCACCTGCAATTTATCATCAAAGGATAAATTAAATCACAATAAAATAGAATTAAAACAAAAGATCATAATTAAAACAAGTAATAAATCAATAAAACCTTAAATCAATAGTAAAATAAAAATATGGACAAAACATAAAATATGGACTTAATAGTCTTCCGACAGACTAAGTCCATCTAACCTGTTCTCCTTTCAAGCTTGATGTGGCTCAATGATTCCGACTCATGGTAGCTTAGCTTTAAAGGCGTATCAACAAAATTTATACCTTGAATACTATTACTAAAGTAGTCAAGCTACTATAGCATAGTGGTTCTAGGATCGTTCTGGGAAGGGTTTTCACAAACACAAGTGATATTCAAATTAGGAAAATAGGTGATTTTCTTATGGATGTTAGCTTTAAAAGAAGAAGTAAATGTTTTAGGAAGATTTAAACTAATCTAAGCTAACATTAAAGACTAAAATGAAAGGGTGTAAAAACAAGTTTCTCAAAGATAGGATAGCTATGCTCTAGCTCTTATGCAAATTGGAAATCTTAGGATAGGCTCCTCGCGTTGGGGTTGCAACTATGGTGATGCTTGCTTCCCGAACCGGTATGAATTTAGCAAATCAAGTTTTAATCCTTTAAAATGACAAAACAGATGGTAGTGAATTTCATCAATGGTTATTCACCTTAGACTTCCTTTGAATGGCTCGTAAGAGATAACTAATGGTCTAAAGCCAAAAGCTTACCAAATATTGGCAACTCAAAGTCATTCCGGGTGATAAACTCACCTTTCAATGGCCATTGAAATTGGTTCTAATGGATTAATACAAAACTTGGAATTGAAAACCTCACCTTCCAATAGCTCGTAGGAGATAACTAATGGATAGAAATCCAAAAGCTTATCAAGTATTGGCCATTGGAAGTTGTCTAAAGGAAATAAAAACCAAACTTTGCATTAATGAACCATTAATGAAAAACGTCTACCTTACCTTCCAGTGCAAGAAATTTCCATGGGATTGCATCCAAGCCATCACATAACATCCATACTTTGAGAAACTAAAAGTTTTAGCCAATCATCCTCTGAGGAAAAGCCCTTAGAGGTTGTTTGGCTTCCAAGAAAAAGAAAATAGTAAAGAGAAAAGAGAAACGAGAGTGTCAAACGTAATATGTATTCTATATATCTATATTCTCCAAGAGGTGATTTCCACCCCTTATATAGTCTTTACAAAAGCAAAAGCTTGTGATTGGCTTGTTACAAGGAGAAGAAAGGAAATTACATCAAAAACTACAAAAGAAAATATCTAAAGTGGAGTCGGCAAAAACAGAGGAAAATTCGCACCACGCATGGGGTGTGCGAAATTTTCGCACACCTGAAGGAGGTGTGCGAGTTTCGCACACCATTCGCACAGCTTAAAGGGGGTGTGCGAAATTTTCGCACACCTGGAGCAGTTGTCTTCCAAAGGCCATATCTTCCTCGTTTCAGCTCCAAATCATACACGGTTTGAAGCGTTGGATTCTTGATTTCCAGAGCTTTGAAATGGTATATAGCATGTAGAAAATGGACTTCGGGAAGTGCTCCAAAATTGCCAAAGAAGACTGCAGCTGCTGTCCTCTGTTTTCCTCTTTGCTTCTTTTTGCTTCTCTTTGCTTCTCTTTGCTTTTCTCCTTTTGTTGGCTTGCTTTGGTGTAGAAAAAAGCTTGCTTTAACTTGTCCAAGTAGCTCCTCCATCATTTGGCATGCTTGAATTGATTCATAAGCTGATATAAACATGTAAACTTGCCACAAAATGGTTAAAACCAATTACTAAGGACCTTAATGAATTAATTGGATTAAATGAATATGATTACTACTCAAAGGTGCTTAAAACCATTATAATTAGGTCTACAAAATAGCACTTTTTGGTAGTAATCACACCCCCCAACCGACTCATTGCTAGTCCCTTAGCAATGGAGGAGATAAAAACTAAGTAAACTATAATAATATATATAAAAGGGATCATGCAAATCACTCCAAAAAATGATATGAGTGACATGATGGACATCCATGGATCAATAAAGATGTGAAACTCAACCTATAATAAGAGTTGTCAAAGCATTCACTTGATCATAGAGTACAAAGAATGGATATTATGCAAGTTTAAGCATCAAAAGAATTTCCACTCTCAAAAGATCCAAATCAAATTCTTCCACTAAAAGCTAAGTGTTATTTATTAGTTTCCGGATATAGTATGTCAAACTAATCTCTCCCCTCAACCTAGTTCTTTTCAAAGCTTAGCAAACTAATCAACCTCCAATAGGCTAAGAACGCACCTCTTTTCTTTCACAATTTTTTTCTTGTAGGAGTGCAAAGCTTAAAGGCATTCTTTTCTAAATTGTCCATGTAACGGGGTCCATCGATGACTCCCAACCAATTAAGGTTTAGGGCATCAAGCTTTAAGGATCTTTCAACCACTAACTCCTCGGATTTCACCCCGGACTTTTGAGAATGAATTTTTAAATACCCAAGCACCTACAATATGCTAAACTCCACCTATTCACCCATGTAACGAGCATTGAGGTCGGTGACTCCCAACCAATGAAGGTTTAGGGCACCAGGTTTTAAAGATTTTCACCATATACCCCTCGGACCTTGCTCGGGTTTCAAGGCAAGTAAAACATTTTTCTTTTTTTTCTTTATTTTCTTCAAAGACTCATTGGCCTTTTACAAGGTGTCCCAACACTATTAAATGAGGTCAAAGGTACCAAGTCTAAAATTTTCCTAAGTCAAGAGGGAAATAGTTTTTCATCTTATAATCGGAACCTATTGTGTGTGTGTGCGAATAGCTTAAGGTGGAAGAGATAAGTTTGTATGCAATGGGAGTTTCAACAATTCATCAACTTTTAGAAGAGCATAATACAAACTCTAAGACTCATGTAATCAAGTTGAAACTCGACTTCTCTCATTTAATTTTGAGAGTTAATCCTTAATATCCATGGAGTTTAAAGCAAAAATTTTAAAATTTAAACAAAAAGTAGCTAATTTAACTAAGTATGATAAAAATTTAAACTAATACTTACTTCCTCATCTCTCCCCCCAACCGAGATGAACATTGTCCTCAATGTTTGAATCGAAAATAAGGAGGAAGGAAGTGGTACCTCATGTGATGTGGACTTGGAGTTGAGAAGGTAAACCACCTGTTTCAAAATTCAAAAATTGAATGAGAGAGGAATTTATACTAAATATTTACAAAAATGATGAGTGGGCCCCACTTTGAGCAGCTGAGGACAAGGCTCAAAGGCTTGGGATTGGGGAGGGTAGGGATGAAGAAGCTTAAAAATTGGCACAAGGGGGGGTGGTGTGCGAAATTTTCGCACACCTCAAGGGGGTGTGCGAAATTTTCGCATACCTGTGATTCTCCAAGACAGAGAGCATGGTTTTGAAAATTGGTGCAAAATTAAATTCGCACAGGGTAAGTGGTGTGCGAAATTTTCGCACAGGGCACTATTCACCCGTGCAAATGCGAAATTGGATTCTTTCAAATGGCCATAACTTCTTCGTTTCAAATCCAAATTGAGCACCGTTTGAAGCTATGGACTCCTGACTTCCTAAGCTTCAAAAAGAGATATGGTATGCATAATTTGAGCTCCAGAAAGGGCTCCAAAAACGTGTCCAACAGTAGCAAAATGGGTGCAGCTGTGTTTAGCTTTGCATAGTCGTCTTCAAACGGCCATAACTTCTTCGTTTCAACTCCAAATCGTGCACCGTTTGAAGCTATGGACTCCTGACTTCCCAAGCTTTGAAACGAGATATAGTATGCATGAAATGAACTTCGGGAAGTGCTCGAAATATGCCCAACAGTTGCTGAAATGGGGTGGTGCGAATTGCTCTGTTTTGACTTTTCTCCCCTATTTTCCCTTTTTTTTTTTCCATAACTTTGATTTTTGCAAGAATCATACCTACATGAATACTTCAAAACTCATCTTAAAAACATATTAAAACTAAATTAAAGCTAAGAATTCAAACTAAAACATGCATAAATTTAAAGAAAGCATAGAATTTAAATGAAGCTGATAGCATGTACCCCAAAAAGAAGATGAACTATTTAGCTCATCCTCACTCACACACCCACTTCATGTTGAATTCCCCCTGGATCCCAAACAAAATTGGCATCCTTCCCATTTGGTCCAAGGGAATTCATTTCTCTTCTCTTCCCTAGAGAAGTGGATGCTTTAAAGGATTTAGGTAACCCTTTATCATCTTGAACCTTATGATTTTCAATGGAAGGTTGGTCCATAAAGTTGTCATAGCAATCCCCCACCAAAGTGTCGATCTTCAACACTTTCCTTGATCTTTTTGCATTGGTTCCTTGAAGGTTATGGCGGGGTTGAGGAGGAAGCTTCCTTTTCCCCCTTGCTATGTCGAGATTGGTGAGCTTCTCAATGGAGTCTTGAACTTTTTCTATCCTTAGTGATAGATCATTATAAACCCCCTCCATTCTTAGATTTATTGAACTCTCCATATTATCAATATTTTCATTAAGATGAGAGTTGATCTTTTGTTGCTCACCTACAAAGTCCTCCATGACTTTGCTTATCTTCAAAATGGCTTGCTCCAATGAAGATGTACTCATTGATGGTTGAGGTTGGGGTTGGGTTGTAAGGTTGGGATGGTTATTCCAACTCGAGGTGTAGGAGCTTTGGTAACCGTACATGTCTCTCATAGTTGGAATGGTAGGGCACTCCCCTACCATATGCTCATATGAATCATCTCCATTCAAAGCATACTTACTACCCCATTGATTTTTTTGAACTTGCCTTTTCCCTAATTCAATCCGATCCCTCATGGATAGGTATGCGAATTTGTCCTTCTCATGATCATAATGAGAGCTTTGATCTTCATGTGGAATTTCCATTTCTAAAAAAAAAATGATATTCAACTAAGGCTCTTTTCTTCAACTTGTACCAGGGTTCCCTCTTGGTCTCGAATCCAACAAGGAATGCACAAATTGAAATTAAGACAAAAATAAAAGAAAAGAGAATAAAAAATATTTAACTAATTAAAAACAATTATAAGAAAACTCACCAAACTTGTGATGAAGATCACAAGTTACCCTTAATGGTTGCTTCACTGTGCTTGTGGCACCTTCCCCCGGCAACGGCGCCATTTGATTCCGACTCATGGTAGCTTAGCTTTAAAGGCGTATCAACAAAATTTATACCTTGAATACTATTACTAAAGTAGCCAAGCTACTATAGCATAGTGGTTCTAGGATCGTTCACTGGGAAGGGTTTTCGCAAACACAAGTGATATTCAAATTAGGAAAATAGGTGATTTTCTTATGGATGTTAGCTTTAAAAGAAGAACTAAATGTTTTAGGAAGATTTAAACTAATCTAAGCTAACATTAAAGACTAAAATGAAAGGGTGTAAAAACAAGTTTCTCAAAGATAGGATAGCTATGCTCTAGCTCTTATGCAAATTGGAAATCTCAGGATAGGCTCCTCGCGTTGGGGTTGCAACTATGGTGATGCTTGCTTCCCAAACCGGTATGGATTTAGCAAATCAAGTTTTAATCCTTTAAAATGACAAAACAGATGGTAGTGAATTTCATCAATGGTTATTCACCTTAGACTTCCTTTGAATGGCTCGTAAGAGATAACTAATGGTCTAAAGCCAAAAGCTTACCAAATATTGGCAACTCAAAGTCATTCCAAGTGATAAACTCACCTTTCAATGGCCATTAAAATTGGTTCTAATGGATTAATACAAAACTTGGAATTGAAAACCTCACCTTCCAATAGCTCGTAGGAGATAACTAATGGATAGAAATCCAAAAGCTTATCAAGTATTGGCCGTTGGAAGTTGTCTAAAGGAAATAAAAACCAAAATTTGCATTAATGAACCATTAATGAAAAACGACTACTTACCTTCCGGGTGTGAGAAATTTCCTTGGGATTGCATCCAAGCCATCACATAACATCCATACTTTGAGAAACTAAAAGTTTTAGCCAATCATCCTCTGAGGAAAAGCCCTTAGAGGCTGTTTGGCTACCAAGAAAATAAAATAGTGAAGAGAAAAGAGAAACGAGAGAGTGTAAAACGTAATATGTATTATATTCTATATATCAATATATTTTCCAAGAGGTGATTTCCACCCCTTATATAGTCTTTACAAAAGCAAAAGCTTGTGATTGGCTTGTTACAAGGAGAAGAAAGGAAATTACATCAAAAACTACAAAAGAAAATATCTAAAGTGGAGTCGGCAAAAACAGAGGAAAATTCGCACCACGCATGGGGTGTGCGAAATTTTCGCACACCTGAAGGAGGTGTGCGAGTTTCGCACACCATTCGCACAGCTTAAAGGGGGTGTGCGAAATTTTCGCACACCTGGAGCAGTTGTCTTTCAAAGGCCATATCTTCCTCGTTTCAGCTCCAAATCATACACGGTTTGAAGCGTTGGATTCTTGATTTCCAGAGCTTTGAAATGGTATATAGCATGTAGAAAATGGACTTCGGGAAGTGCTCCAAAATTTCCAAAGAAGACTGCAGCTGCTGTCCTCTGTTTTCCTCTTTGCTTCTTTTTGCTTCTCTTTGCTTCTCTTTGCTTTTCTCCTTTTGTTGGCTTGCTTTGGTGTAGAAAAAAGCTTGCTTTAACTTGTCCAAGTAGCTCCTCCATCATTTGGCATGCTTGAATTGATTCATAAGCTGATATAAACATGTAAACTTGCCACAAAATGGTTAAAACCAATTACTAAGGACCTTAATGAATTAATTGGGTTAAATGAATATGATTACTACTCAAAGGTGCTTAAAACCATTATAATTAGGTCTACAAAATAGCACTTTTTGGTAGTAATCACTCAAGGAGGGTGTTTTCCTCCTTGTCTCGAGAAAATGGCTCCATGAATGGATTGAGACGTTGGCCATTGAATTTAAAGCTCCCGGTGCTGTTGGAATTGAGTAGTTCCACTACTCCACTTGAATATACTTGTTGGATACTAAACGGACCTATTCACCTTGACTTCAACTTTCACGGAAAGATGTGGAGCTTAGAGTCATACAGCAAGACTCTTTGTCCTTTCTGGAATTGTTTGCGGGAGATTAACTAATCATGCCACCTATCCAATCTCTGCTTTGCAATGTTTGAATTATTGTAGGCGTCATTTCTCAATTCGTCCATCTCATTAAGGTCTAAGAACCTCTTCATGCCGGCTCTGTTCAAGTCCATGTTAAGCTTCTTGATTGCCCACCAAGCTTTGTATTCTACTTCCACGGGGAGATGACAAGCTTTGCCATAAACAAGGTAGTAAGGTGACATTCCAAGAATGGTCTTATAAGTTGTTCTGTAAGCCCACAATGAATCATGGAGCTTCACAGACCAATATTTTCTGCTTGTATTCACCACCTTCAATCAGTATGTTTTTTATCTCCTGGTTTGCTAACTAAACTTGCCCAGAAGTCTGAGGGTGGTAAGGTGTAGCTACCTTATGCTTTACCCCGTACTTGGCTAAGAGAGTTTTGAATGACTTGTTACTAAAATGAGTACCCCCATCACTTATTATGGCTTTGGGTACCCCAAATCTCAAGAAAATGTTCTCCTTTAGAATTTTGAGAACAACTCTGTGATCATTGTGTTTGCATAGGATTGCTTCAACCCATTTAGAAACATAATCCACCTCCACCAAGATGTAGGAGTAGCCAAAGGACATAGGGAAAGGTCCCATGAAGTCAATGCCCTAGACATTGAAAAGATCAACTATTAAAATAGGGTCCAAAGGCATCATGTTCCTTCGTGTCAACTTTCCAAGTCTCTGGCATCTTTCACAACTCCTGCACATGGTGTGGGCATCTTTGAAAAGTGAGGGCCAACAGAAACCTGATTGTAATACTTTCATAGTTGTTTTCTGTGAAGCAAAGTGGCCTCCACATATGCTTTCATAACAATGATTGAGGATCCCCTGTTGCTCTTGTTAAAGGACGCACTTCCGTATTATCTGGTCTACACAATATTTGAATAGAAATGGCTCTTCCCAATAGTAAGCATGAATTTTTGTAAAGAAGTGCTTCTTGTCTTGAGCTTTCCACTCACTTGGAACTTCTCCGGTAACTAGATAGTTAGCGATATGGGCATACCAAGAAGCGGTTTCCACCAGCATAAGCGACTCCTCTGGAAAATCATCATTAATTGGCAAACAATGGGAATTATGTGCGATGGTCAACCTTGAAAGATGATCGGCTACCACATTTTCCGCTCCTCTCTTCTCTTTGATTTGAAGATTGAATTCTTGAAGCAGTACGATCCATCTAATCAACCTCACTTTTGCATCCTGCTTGGTCAGTAGATATTTCAGAGCCGAGTGATCAATGAAAACCACAATGAAAGACCCCACCAAGTAAGCGTAAAATTTGTCTAAGGCAAAAACTACAGCCAACAACTCTTTCTGTATGGGTGTGTAGTTTCTTTGTGCCTCGTTCAACATTTTGCTTGCATAGTAGTTCATGTAGGGCTTTCCATCTTCTCTTTGCCCAAGGATGGCTCCTATAGCGAAGTCACTGGCGTCACACATCACTTCAAAGGGTCATTGCTAGTTGGGTGCCCTCACTATTGGAGCGGTCGTCAAAAATTACTTCAGTTCTTCAAAACTTTGTTGACGTCTATCATCCCATATGAATTTAGCATCCTTTACCAATAGTTTACAAAGAGGTTTGGCGAGTTTAGAGAAATCTTTGATAAACCTCCTGTAGAACCCAGCATGGCAAAGGAATTGCCTTACTCATTTAACAGTAGTAGGAGATGGCAGCTTGACAATAAGTTCTACCTTTGCTTTGTCCACTTCAATGCCTTTCTTGGAGATGATATGTCCAAGGACAATCCCTTGGTGTACCATGAAATGGAATTTCTCCCTATTAAGCACCAAGTCTTTTTCAATGCATCGGCTCAGAACAAATTCCAAGTTAGCTAAGCATTCCTCAAATGTGCTTCCATATATGGTGATATCATCCATAAAGACTTCCATAATATGCTCCACCATATTGCTGAAAATGCTTAATAGGCATCTTTGGAATGTTGCGGGTGCATTGCATAAGCCAAAAGGCATTCTTTTGAAGGCATGAGTTCCGAATGGGCATGTAAAGGTGGTCTTCTCTTGGTCTTCAACATCAATTTCTATTTGAAAATACCTGGAGTAGCCATCTAAAAAACAATAGAAAGGATGGCCTGAGACTCTCTCAAGCACTTGATCCATAAATGGCAATAGGAAGTGGTCCTTCCTTATTACAACATTCAATTTCCTATAGTCAATACACACCCTCCAACCTAAAGTGAGGCGTGTAGAAACTTCCTCTCCCTTATCATTTTGCACCACAATGATCCCAGATTTCTTTGGCATGACTTGCGTAGGACTCACCCATGGGCTATCTGATATAAGGTAGATAATACCGGCCTGAAGTAGCTTAAGCACCTCAGCTCGCACCACCTCTTGCATGTGAGGGTTTCAACCTTCTTTGGGGTTGGCGAACTAGCTTAACTTGTTCTTCCATGTATATATGATGGGTACAGACTAAAGCGATGATCCCCTTTAGATCAAATATTTTCCACCCTATCGCCTTCTTACATCTCCTGAGGACTTCAAGTAGACAATCCTCCTAAGTAGTGGTAAGAGATGAAGAAATAACAACAGGGCTCTGCTTGTTCTCTTCCAGGTATGCATACTTCAACTCCATGGGTAATGGCTTCAGAATAAGCTTTGGGGACTCCTCTTTAACGGCTTCTTGTGTCTCCTCCCCTTTGAATAAAGGCAAAAAATTTTCCCGCCCCTTCAAAGGGGGAAAAATAGCAAGCAACTCTGAGGGTTCAAGTAACCCTTCATCAAGATCCCCAAGACTCTCGTTCAATTCTTCTAGCATTTTCTGATCACAATGCTCATCCACTAGGTTGTCAATCATACACACCTCTTCTAGTCCTTCTTCTTCTTCTGGTTGGAATTGTTTCTTGCATAAGCAGAAGATGTTGAGTTCCAATGTCATGTTTCCAAATGAGAGTTGTATGACTCCATTCCTATAATTGATAATGGCATTTTATGTAGCTAGGAATGGTCTTGCAAGTATGATAGGAACACAGTTAGCTCCTTTTGCACTCGAATCCGTATCCAAGACAACAAAATTCACTGGGTAGTAGAATTTGTCAATTTGAACTAGGACATCTTCAATTATGCCTCTTGGAATTTTCAAAAATCTATATGCTATAGATAGAGTGATTGATGTCGGCTTCAACTCTCCTAATCCCAATTGCTCGTAAACAGAGTATGGCAGCAAATTCACACTTGCTCCCAAGTCTAACAAAGCTCTTTCCACAAACACCCCTCCAATCATCACTGAGATGGTTGGGCAGCCCAGATCTTTGTATTTCACTGGAGACTTGCACTGTATAATGGAACTTACTTGCTCAGTCAAGAAGGCTTTCTTGCTTACATTCAACCCTTTTTTTATAGTGCATAAGTCCTTCAAGAATTTTGCATAAGTTGGAACTTGTTTAATCATGTCTAGCAAAGGGATGTTAACTTTCACTTCCCTCAACACTTCAAGAATTTCTTATGCATTGTTGATTCCCTTTTTGCCATGCAAAGCTTGGGGAAAAGGTGGAGGCATGTGGTTCTTCATCATATCTTCTTTGACAATGGTCCTCTTTGGTTTTTCATTTATAGTAAAATCATGGTCCTCCTTCTTTGTGCTATTCCTCAGTATTTTTTCTTTGAACTCCTTCTTCTTCTCTTCCTCTACTTCCCTCTCTATTTCATGCTCTGGCTTGGTTCTTGGCATATCAACCTCTTTACCACTCCTTAGAGTAATCACCGCTTTAACTTCCCTCACTTGTGAAGATTCTCCTTCTTGAGCCTCCAATTCATGGACAACCTTTGGATTTTGATGAGGTTGAGAAGGAAACCTTCCCTTCTCTTACATTGTGTTGTGGTTGGTGAGCCTGGAGATTGAGTACTGGAGATTATCTATCTTTTGAGATAGATCTTTTTGCCTCCCATCCATCTTTTTGTCTAGACTATCAATTCTTTGATTGAGCTGAGCATTGATGGATTTCTGGTCTCCGACAAAATCTCCCACGACCTTGCTAAGATTCACAATGGTTTGTTCAAGATTTGAGGCTTGCAGAGATGCTTGGCCGGGTTGCGTGTACTGAAGTGCCCTTGGTTTCCAGGAAAAATTCGAATGGTTCCTCCAATTTGCATTATATGTATTACCATATGAAGCATTGTTATTGGGCTTAAATTGTCCAATAACGCTTGATTGATCCCTAAACATTTCTCTCACAACTGGAATCGTAGGACACTCTGCCACCACGTGCTCAAAAGATTGACAAATGGAACATGGAATAGCTTGCACTGGTGTTTCAGTAACGGCCTGCACTTTGCGTATCTTCTTAATTTCTAGCTTCTCTAATCTTCTTGCCATAGCTGCGAATTTTGCTTTCATATCGATATCTTCATTCAGCGTATACATCCCAGCCTTAGCATTAGAAACACTAGTTTGAGAATTCATTTTTCCCTTTTCTCTGGCATTCAATTCATCCCATCCTCGTGAAATTTCAGCTACATAACTAAAGAAATCCATGGCTTCCTCCAAGATTCTTACTCACGAAGTATCCTCCAAACATCGTTTCCAAGAGCTGCTTCATTGAGAAAGACATTCCGTCATAGAAATAGCTAACCAATAGCCATGTGTCAAAGCCATGGTGAGGACAAGCATTGATCACTTCCATGTATCTTTCCCAGCACTCATAGAATTTCTCATTCTCTTTAGTTGAGAAATTTGAAATTTGCCTTTTCAAGACGTTGGTCCTATGAATCGAGAAAAATTTCTTGAGAAATTCAGCTTGTAAATCAGTCCAAGCTCGGATACTCCTTAGCCTTAGAGAATTAAGCCAAATTTTGGCCTTATCCTTTAAGGTAAAAGGAAATAGCTTAGGCCACATCAAGTCGATGGAAGCTCCTCCTTCTTGGAACGTATTACAAACTTCTTCAAATTCCTTAATATGCACATAGGAATTCTCTCTTTCCATGCCATGGAAAGTAGGTAGAAGTGGCACAATATGTGGTCGGATCACTAGTTGCTCTGTAGGTGGCACTATACATGACAGTGCACTCATACAAGGTGGATGCATGCGGTCCCTCATGGATCAGAATGCATTAAGATTATCCTCTTGAGCGTGTTGACTATACTGATCTTTAGGTGTAGCCTCCATGATATTCAAGCACAACTCCAACTCTGTCTCATGAGGATTTTCAATTTTTACAAATCTTTCCCCACTATCTCGTATCCAATATGGCATGAACAACTAGCGATAACTGAAACAAACAGCAAAAAAAAAAAACAAGAAAAATGAGAAAAATAAGGAAAACAAAAGAAATAACAAAAAACAAATCTAGAAAAAGATTAAAGTTAACTAAAAACTAATTAAAAGGTACATTAAAACAAGAGCAAATTAAAAAGACATAAATAAAAAGAGTTACTAAAAGAAAAGAAAAATCACCAGACTAGTGATGAAGATCACAAGTGTTCTGAAAAAGTCATATCACTATGACGTGGCACTATCCTCAGCAACGACGCCATTTGATTCATCCCCAATTGGTGTTCTTTTTAATTCAGTCCTCAGACGGGACTTATCAACAAAATTTATAAACCTAATTCACCATATACTAGGGTAGGGGCTAGCATAGCATAGTGGTTCTAGGATCGTCCACAAGGATGGGTTTTCATATCACACATGATATTAGTTTAACATACTAAAATGGTGTTTTTTCTTTTACAAGTTAGCTTTAAAAGAAAACATAATTGTGGTTGAAAAAGATTGGTTTTAAGCTAACCAAAAATAGTAACTGAGATTAATTACAAAGAAAAGGTTTCTTGGATTTCAGGTCACTAGGTTCAAGTCCCTTATACAAAAGGGGAAGATTCTGGATCTTTTCCTCGCATTGGGGATTTAACCTATAGTTATTTCTCAACCGGTGTGTTATAGTTGCTTCCCACTAATGGTTTCAAACACTAAAGTCCTCTCACTGACTCATATTACAATGGTTCATACCTCTCACCTGGTATTGGCCATTCAAGGTGATCCTTAACCTTGGATTACCCTTCAAAAGCTTGCAAGAGATAACTAATGGATGTCTCCAGGGATTTTGAAAAGCTTACCAAGTGTTGGCTATTCTAGGTAATCCTACCTTAAACCACCTCCCAGAGGCTCGTAAGAGATAACTAATGGATCTCAATGGATGGAGTCCGAAAAGCTTACCAAGTGTTGGCCCAGATGATTTTAAGGGATTTTAAGTTAACTATAAAAATAAAAACCATTAACGGGTCACAACCTCTCTTCATTTAAAATTGAAACAAGGAAAACTCCCACTTTTGTATCCGGATCCCTTACCTAGCTTCCTTTACTCCAAGAAACAAAAATCCTAGCCACTCATCCTTTGAAAAAATAGCCTCAGAGGTTGTTTGGCTAGAAAGAAAATAAAGACAAAATTAGAAGGTAAGGTAGAGCAAAGCTCTGTATTTTTACTTACTAAAAAGAATGTACAAGTGATCCTCAAGAACTTCTTCCGAGATTCCGGGATTCCTGGATATTAAAAAAGAGATATTTTAACACATATATAGAGAGATATTTTTAACCCCTCATTTAGATATCCTAAATATCTAAAAATATCTTTAGCTGATTACCATAAGAGAATAGGTAATTACACAAAATATCTTGAGATAAAAATCTAATGGAGTCGGTAAGAAAATATCTGAAGATTACACAGGAAGATTTCACAAGGCTTGCAAAAATTTCGCAAGGATTGCGAAATTGATTTTCTTCAGCTTTGGTTTCACAAAGGGGTTGCGAAAATTTTGCAAGGGTGCAAAATTCATTCTTCACGGGCATGCTCTCTCCTACAGCTTGTACTCCTCTTGGGCAATTTCGCAAAGCCATGCAAAATTGTTGGATGTTAGATTCCTTCTCTGATTCTCTTCCTTACACACTTGATTGATTTGGTAAAGGCTTCGAAGCTCTCCAAAACTTGGAATCTTCATGCTTTTGAGCTTCAACTTGCTTTGCCATGAACTGAACAAAGTCCTCCCTCATTCTTGGCTCATTTTAATGATCAAAAAGCTATTAATAACACCAAAACTTGCCAAACACTTATTAGTACACTTGCAAAGGTCCTTAATATGCCAATTGGGTTAAAAGGTATTAATTACTACTCAGAAGTGTTTTAAAAGAGTTAATTTCAAGTTATAAAATAGCACTTTTTAAGTAGTAATCAATCTACAACCTTGAGTTATCCATGGCATCTAAATCCTTGAGCTTATGAAACCTCGAGTCGTTCTTATGATCCACAATCCTCAATTGTTCATAGCATCTAGGTCTCTAAGCTCATGGCCCAGAGTCGTTCATATCATCTATAACCTTAAGTTGTTTATAGCATCTACAACTTAGAGCACATGACCCCGAGTCGTTCATATCATACATAACCTTGAGTTATTCATAGCTTTTAGAGCCCCAAGCTCATGACCCAAAGTCATTCATATCATCAATAGCCCCAACCTATTCATAGCATATAGAGCCTTGGGCATACGACCCCGAGTCATTCATATCACCCACAACCCTAAGTTGTTCATAGCATTTAGAGCCTTGAGCTCCCGACCTAGAATTATTCATGTGATCGACAACCTTGAGTTATTCATGGCATCTAAAGCCCTCGACGCATGAGACCCCGAGTCTTTCATATCATCCATAGCCCTGAGTTGTTCATAGAATCTTTAGCTTTAATCTCTTAACCTAGAGTCGTTCATATCATCTGCAACCTTGAGCTTTTCATAGAATTTAGAGATCTCAGCTCGCAACCTGGAGTCATTCTTATCATCCACAACCCTAAGCTATCCATGGCATCTAGAGCTCAAAGCTCACAGGACTCTAAGGCATTTATATCATCCATAGCCCTGAGCTGCTCATAGAATCTAGAGCCCTAAGCTTACGACCTGAAGTCATTCATGTCATCTACAACCCTGATTTGTTCATAGCATCTAGAGCCTTGAGCTCACAAGAAAGAATCATTCATATCATCCACAACCTTGAGAATTTCATAGCATCTAGAGCCCTCAACTCATGAGGCTTTGAGTCGTTCATATCACCCATAACCCTAAGTTGTTCATAGAATCTAGAGCTCTGAGCTCTCGACCTAGATTCATTCATATCATTCACAGCCCTAAGCTTTTCATAACATTTAGAGCTCTCATCTCAAGACCTAGAGTCGTTCATGTCATCCAGAGCCCTAAGCTATCCATAATAACTCATATCATCCACAACCCTCATTATTCATATCATCTGGGGCTCTAAGTTAATATCCCAGAGTCATTCATGTCATCCACAGCCTTGAGCTATTTATAGCATCTAGAGATTGGAGCACATGACCCTGAGTCATTCATTTCATACACAACCATGAGTTGTTTGTGACTTTTAAAGCCCTAATCTCATGACCCTGAGTCGTTCATGTCATCCATAACCCTAAGTTATTCATAATATCCAAAGCCCTTAACTTATGACCTGAAGTCGTTCATGTCATCCACAGCCCTTTGCTGTTTATAACACCGAAAGCCTTGAGCACAAGACCCCGAGTTATTAATTTCATCCACAACCCTAAGTTATTCATAACATATAGATCCCTAGGCATACGATCTCAAGTCATTCATATCATACACAATCCTAAGTTGTTCATAGCATTTAGAGCCCTAAGCTCATAACCCAGAGTTGTTCATGTGATCCACAACCCTGACTAGCTCATAACATTTGGAGCCTTAAGCTCACAACAAAGAATCATCCATATCATCCACATCCTTGAGCTATTCATAACATCTAGAGCCCTTAACTCATAAGTCCCTGAGTCGTTCATATCATCCATAACCTTAAGTTGTTCATAGAAGCTAAAGCCTTTAGCTCGCAACCTGGAGTCGTTCATATCATCCACAACCTTGAGCTTTCCATAGAATTTAGAGCTCTAAGCACAAGACCTAGAGTCATTCATGTCATCTACAACCTTGAGTTGTCCATAACATCTAGAGCCCTAAGGTCAAGGGACCTCATTTTGTTATCATCCACATCCCTGAGTTGTTTATAGAATCTAGAGCTTTGACCTCTCAATCTAGAGTCGTTCATATCATCCACAACCTTGAGTTGTTCATAGCATATGACCCTGAGACATGCATGTCATCCACAACTATGAGCTTTTGATAGCATCTAGAGCCTTGGGCTCATGACAAAGAATCGTTCATATCATCCACTACCCTGAGTTGTTCATAGCATCTAGAACCCTCAGGCTCATAAAAAAGAAACTTTCATATCATCAACAGCCTTGAGTTGTTCGTAGTATCTAGAGCCCTCAACTCATGGGACCTTGAGACCTTCATATCATCTACAACCCTAAGCTATTCATAGAATCTAGATCCCTGAGTTCTCAGACTAAAGTCATTCATATCATCCACATCCCTAAGCTTGTCATAGCATTTAAAGCTCTGAACTCACAACCCGAAGTCGTTCATGTCATCCATAACCCTAATTTGTCCATAATATCTAAAGCATTGAGCTCATGGAACCTCGAGTCGTTCATATCCACAACCCTCAACTGTTAATAGCATTTAAGGCCTTAAGCTAATAGTCCGAAGTCATTCATGGCATCCACTACCTTGACCTATTTATTGCATCTAGAACTCGGAGTACATGACCCTAAGTCTTTCATACACAATCTTTAGTTGTCCCTAACATTTTAACCCCTAAGCTCATGACCCGGAGTCATTCGTGTCATCCATAGCCTTGAGTTGTTCATAACATTTAAAACCCTTAACTAACAAGCCATAGTCGTTCATGTCATCCACAACCTTAAGTTGTTCATAGCATCTAAAGCCTTGAGCACAAGACCCCAAGTCGTTCATGTCATCCACGACCCTAAACTTTTCATAGCATATAGAGCCTTGGGCATACGACCCCATGTCATTCTTATCATCCGCATACTTGAGTTGTTCATAGAATTTAAAGCCCTAAACTCATGACCTAGATTCGTTTCTATCATCCACAACCCTGAGCTATTCATAGCATCTAGGGTCTTAAGCTCATGACAAAGAATCATTCATATCATCCACAACCCTAAGTTGTTCATAGCATCTAGAGCCCTCAGCTCACAAGATCGTGAGTCATTCATATCATCCATACCCCTGAGCTATTCATAGAATGTAGAACCCTCAACTCTTAAACTAAAGTCATTCATATCATCTATAACCCTAATCTTTTCATTGCAATTAGAGCTCTAAGCTCATGACTCAAAGTCGATCATGTCATCTACTACCCTGAGCTGTCATAACATTTAGAGCCTTGTGCTCATGAGACCCTGAGTCATTCATATCATCCACAACCCTCGGCTATTCATAGCATCTAGGGCCTTGAGCTCATGGCTTGAAATAATTCATGTCATCAACAATCTTGAGTTGTTCAAAGAATTTACAACCTAGACCAGATGACCTTGAGTTATTCATATCATACACAACCTTGAGTTGTTCATATCATACACAACCTTGAGTTGTTCCTAGCATTTAGAGCCTTGAGCTCACGACCTAGAGTCATTCATGTCATCCACTGCCCCGAGCTGTTCATAGTTTCTAAATCTCTTAACTCACGACCCAGAGTTGTTCATGTCATCCACAACCCTAAGTTGTTCATGTCATCATGACCCAGCTTGAACGACTCCAAGTTGTGAGCTCAAGGCTGTAAATGCTATTAACAACTCAGGGCTATGGATGACATAAACAACTCTAGAATGTGATCTCATGGCCCAAGATGCTATGTACAGCTTAGGGCTATGGATGATATGAACGACTCGAGGTCCCGTGAGGTCAGGGCTCTAGATGCTATGAATAGATCAAGGTTTTGAATGATATGAACGACTTCGAGTCGTGAGTTTAGGGCTCTAAATGCTATGAAAAACACAAGGTTGTGTATGATATAAACAAATTGGGGGTCGTGTGCTCTAGGTTGTAGATGCTACGAACAACTCAAGGTTATGGATGACATGAGCGACTGTGGGCCATGAGCTTAGAGCCCTAGATGCTATGTACAGTTAAGAGTTGTGGATGATATGAATGACTTGAGGTATTGTGAATTGAGGGCTCTAGATGCTATGGTTTTATAGATGACATGAATGTCTCTAGGACATGAGCTTAGAGCTTTAAATGCTATGAAAAGCTCAGAGTTGTGGATGATATGAACAACTCTAGGTCTAGAGCTTAGGGCTCTAAATTTTAGAAATAACTTAGGGTTGTGGATGATATGAATGACTTGAGGTTGTATACTCAGGGATTTATATGCTATGAACAGTTTAGAGTTGTGCCTGACAGGAACGACTCTAGGTCATGAGTCTTAAGCTTTAGATGCTATGAATAGGGCAGGGCTACAAGATATGAACAACTGTAAGTCATGAGCTCAGGGCTATAAATGATACAAAATGCTCAAGGTTGTGTATGATATGACCGAATCGGGGTCATGTGGTCCAAGATCTAGATGTTATAAACAATTAAGGGTTGTGGATGATATGAACAACTTAAAGTCCCATGAGCTTATGGCTCTAGATTCTATGGACAGTTTAGGGCTATGAATGACATGAACGACTTCGAGTCGTGAGTTCAAGGCTTTAAAATGCTATGAAAAACTCAAGGCTATGGATGATATATGATTCGTCCCTAACAGTGTGCAAATTGATCCGGTCTTCGGACGGGATTTATCAACAAAATTTATAAACTTGATTCACCATATACTATGGTAGCATAGCTAGCATAGCATAGTGGCTCTAGGATCGTTCACAGGGATGGGTTTTCATGTCACATATGATATTAGTTTCAAAAGATGGTTTTCCTTTTACCACTTAGCTTTAAAAGAAAACATAATCGTTTGGTTGAAAAGGATTGTATTTAAGCTAATCAAAATAATAACTGTGATTAATTACAAAGAAAAGGTTTCTTTGATTTTCAGGTCACTAGGTTCAGGTCTCTTATACAAAAAGGGAAGATTCCGGATCTTTTCCTCGAATTAGGGATTTAACATATAGTTATTTCTCGAACCGGTGTGGTACAGTTGCTTCTTATTAATGATTTCAACCTTAAAACCTCTCATTGACTCACCTTGCAATGGTTCATACCTCTCTCTCACATAGTATTAGCCATTCAAGGAGGTCCTTAACCTTGGAATACCCTTCAAAAGCTCTCAAGAGATAACTAATGGATGTCTCTAGGAGTCCAAAAGCTTACCAAGTGTTGGCTATTCTAAGTAATCCTACCTTTAAACCACCTCTCAGAGGCTCGCAAGAGATAATTTAATGGATCTTTATGGGCTGAGTCCAAATGCTTACCAAGTGTTGCCCCAGGTGATTTTAAGGGATTTTAAGTTAACTAAAAAAATAAAAACCATTAACGGGTCACAACCTCCTTTCATTAAAACTGAAAAAAGGAAAAATCCCAATTTTATATCCGAGTCCCTTACCTAGCTTCCTTTAGTCCAAGAAACAAAAATCTAGCCACTCATTCTATGAGAAAACGTCCTCAGAGGGTGTTTGGCTAGAAAGAAAATAAAAGACAAAATGAGAAGGTAAAGTAGAGCAAAGCTTTGTATTTTTACTTACTAATAATAAGAATGTACAAGTGATCCCCAATAACTTCTTTCGAGAGTCCGAGATATGGATCCTGTACAAACGAAGATATTCTAAGACATATATAGAGAGATATTTGCAACCCCTCACTCAAATACCCTAAAAAATCTAAAAACAAAATATCTTCAGCTGATTAAAATATCTAAAAATATCTTCAGCTGATTACAAGGCGAGAATGGGTAATTACACAAAATATCTTAAAATAAAAATCTAACAAAGTCGGCAAGAAAATATCTGAAATTTACACAGGGGGGAATTTTCTCAAGTTAAAAGGGACTTGCGAAAATTTCGCAAGTTAAAAAAGGGACTTGCGAAATTGCTTTTCTTCAGTTGTGGTTTCGCAAGTCTTTCGCAAGTTAAAAAAAGGATTTGCGAAAATTTTGTAAGTTAAAAAAGAACTTGTGAAATCCCTTCAACTTTGTTTCCTCTCTGTCCTACAACACGAACTCCTCACCAATTTCACAAGTTGAAAGAGGGACTTATGAAAATTTCGCAAGTTGAAAGGTGGCTTGCGAAATTGATGGATGTTAGATTCCTTCTTCGATTTTGTTCCTTGCTCACTTGATTGATTTGGCAAAGGCTTTGAAGCTCTCTAAGACTTGGATTCTTCATGTTTTGAGATTCAACTAGCTTTTCCATGAACGGAACAAAGTCCTCTCTCATTCTTGGCTTATTTTAATGATCAAAAAGCTATTAACAACACCAAAACTTACCAACAATTGATTAGTATACTTGCAAAGGTCCTTAATGTGCCAATTGGGTTAAAAGGTGTTAATTACTATTCAGAAGTGTTTGAAAAGAGTTCATTTCAGGCTATAAAATAGCACTTTTTGAGTAGTAATCAATATGAACAACTTCGGGTTGATTCTATGAACAACTCAAGGCTATGGATGATATGAATGACTTAGGTTCTCGTGAACTAAGGGCTTTAGATGCTTGGAATAGCTCAAGGCTGTGGATGATATGAACAATTCTTTGTCGTGAGCTTAAGGCTCTAAATGCTATGAACAACTCCAGGTGGAAAGCTCAAGGCTTTAAATGCTAAGAACAGATCAGGGTTGTGCATGATATCAATGTCTTAAGGTCGTATGCTTAGGGCTTTATGTGTTATGAGTAGCTCAAGGCTTTAGATGATATGAATGACTTAAGGTCGTGTGTCAAGGGCTCTAGATGCTATGAACAACTTAGGTTCATTTGTTAGGGCTACCCAAAGTCAATAATATCATCCATAGACCTTAGCTATTCATAACATCTAAATTCTTGAGCTCAGGACCTAGATTCATTCATGTCATCCACAACCTAGAGTTGTTCATAGAATCTAAACCCCTAAGTTCACGACCTAGAGTCATTCATGTCATCAATAGCCCTAAGCTGTTCATAGCATCTAAAGCCTTGAGCACATAACCTTGAGTTGTTCATATCATTAACAACCTTAATTCATTTATAAAATTTAGATCTCTAAGCTCACGACTTAGAGTTGTTCATGTAATCCACAGTTGTGAGTTTTTCATAGCATCTAAAGCCTTGAACTCATGACCTACAATCATTCATATCATCAACAACCTTGATTTGTTCATAACATCTAGAGCCCGACCTCATTGTACCCTAAATTGTTCATATCATCCATAGCCCTAAGCTCACATTCCATTGTCATTCACGTCATCCACAAACCCAAGCTATTCAAAGCATCTAAAACCTTGGGCTCACGACTCAGACTCATTGATGTCATCCATAGCCATTAGTTGTTCATAACATATAGAACCCTAACCATACGATCCTGAGTCAATTATATGATCTACAACCTTGAGCTATTTATAGCATTTAAAGCCTTGAGCTCATGACCTAGAGTTATTCATGTAATCTACATGCTTGACCTGTTCATAGGATCTAGAGCCCTAAGCTCACAGGACCCTAAGTCATTCATATCTTCCACAGACCTAAGCTGGTCATAGCATCAAGGGCCCGAAGCTTATGATCTGGAGTCATTAATGTCATCCATAATCTTGAGCTCTTCATAGCATCTAGATTTCATAGCACACAACCCCAAGTCGTTCATATTATACATAATCTTAAGTTGTTCATAGAATTTAAAGCTCTGAGCTCACTACCTGGAGTTGTTCATGTCATCCACAACACTGAGTTATTCATGGCATTTAGACCCTTGAGCTTACGATAAAGAATCATTCATGTCATCCATAGCCATAAGTTGTTCATAGCATTTAGAGCTCTAAGATCGCGACCCAAAGTCGTTCATGTCATCATAGCATCAAAGCCTTGAGCACATGACCCCGAGTCATTGATATCATCGATAGCCCTAAACTATTAATTGAATTTTGAGCTCTAAGCTCACGACCTAGAGTCATTCATGTAATTTGTAGCCATGAGCTTTTCATAGCAACTAGAGCCTTGATCTCATAGGATCCTAAGTCGTTCACATCATCCATTGTCCTAAGTTGTTCAAATCATCTAAAGCCTTGGGCTCACAACCCAGAGTCATTCATGTCATCCATAATCTTGAGTTGTTCAAAGTATCTAAAGCCCTTAGCTAGTGACCCAAAATCATACATATCATCTGTAGCCTTGAGCTGTTCATAGCATCTAGAGCCCCGAGCTCAATGGACCCTAAGTCATTCATATCAACCATAACCTTAATCTGCTCATAGCATCTAAATTTGTAAGCACATGACCTGGAGTCATTCATGTCATCACCATCCCTGAGCTATTCATAGCATCTAGATCCTTGAGCTCACAACTTAGAGTTATTCATGTCAACCATAGCCCCGAGCTATTCAAAGCATCTAGAGCCCTAAGCTCATGACCTAGAGTCATTCATCTAGAGCCCTGAGCATAGGATCTTGAGTCATTTATATGATACACAACCTTGAGTTGTTCCTAGCATATAGAGCCCTAAGATCATGGGATCCCAAGTCATTCATATCATTTGTAGTCGTCAATTGTTCATATAATCTAGTGCCCTAAGCTCATAACCCAAAGTCATTCATGTTATCTACAACCTTAAGCTGTTTATAGAATCTTGAGCCTTGATCTCACGATCTAGAATCATTGATATCATTGATAGCCCCGATCTATTCATAGCATCTAGAACCTTGAGCTCATGACAAAGAATTGTTTATATCATCCATAACCCTAAGTTATTCATAATATCTCAAGCCCTTAGCTTACAGGACCCCGAGTCATTCATATCATCCACAAACTTGAGTTGTTCATAACATATAGGGCCTTAAGCTCATGACCTAGAGTCATTCATGTCATTCATGTCATCCATAACCCTAAGTTGTTCATAACACCTAAAGTCTAGAGCATTGGACCTTGAGTCATTTATATCATACACAACCTTGAGTTGTTCATAGAATTTAGAGCCTTGAGCTCACGATAAAGAATCATTTCTATCATCCATAGCCCTGAGTTGCTCATAACATTTAAAGCCCTGAGCTCACGACCCTAAGTTGTTCATGTCATCTATAGCTATGAGTTGTTCAGAGCATCTAAAGCCATGAGCCCACAACCTAACGTTATTGATATCATCCACAGTCTTGAGCTATTCATAACATCTAAAGCTCTGAGTTCATGGGATGTTGAGTCAAACATATCAACCATAGCCTTCAGCTGCTCATAGCATCTACAGCCATGAGCTCATGGCCTAGATTTGTTTATGTAATCCACAGCACTAACCTGTTCATTAAATCTATAACCCAAAGCTAAGAATCAAAATATATTCATGTCATTTATAGCCCTAAAATATTCATATCATCCACACCCTTGAGCTCACAACCCAAAATCATTCATAGCATATAAAACCTTGTGCTTGTGGGACATCGACCCTTGGGTTGTACACCCCATAAGGACTGAGCTCATGACTCAAAATCGTTCATGTCATCCATAGGCCTGAGTTGTTCATTGCATCTAGGGCCATGAGCTAAAGATGCAAAATCGTTAATAACATCCACAACCCTAAACTGTTCATAGAATCTAAAGCCTTGAGCTCATCTCCCGGAGTCCTTCATGTCATCCACAATCCTGAGCTGTTCAAACCATTTAGAGCCTTAAGCTCACAACCTGTAGTCGTTCATGTCATCCACAACCCTGACCTATTCAAAGCATCTAAAGCCTTGAGCTTATGACCCAAAATCATTTATATCATCCACAACATGAAGATGTTCATAGCATCTAGAGCCTTGAACTCATGGGACCCTAAGTTGTTCTTATCATCCATAGCCTTGAGCTGCTCATAGCATCTAGAGTCATGAGCTCATGACCCGAAGTCGTTCATGTCAACCACAACCCTGAGTTGTTCCTAGCATCTATACCCCTAAGCTCACAACCTGGAGTCGTTCATGTCATCCACTGCCCAAAGTTATTCATAGCATCTAAAGCCCTAAGCTCACGACCCAAAGTCATTCATGTCATCCACAGCTTTTAGCTGTTTAAAGCATCTAGAGCCTTGAGCTCACTACACAGAGTCATTCATGTCATCCATAGCCCTGAGCTATTCAAAGCATCTAAAGCCCTAAGGTCATGACCTAGAGTTGTTCATGTCATCCACAGTCTTGAGCTATTCATAGCATTTAGGGCCCTAAACTCACAACCCAAAATTATTGATATCATTCACAACCCTAAGTTGTTCATAGCATTAAAAGCCTAGAACTCGTGACCCGAAGTCCTTCATGTCATCCATAGTGCTAAGCTATTCAAACCATCTAGAGCCCTAAACTCACAATCTGAAGTTGTTCATGTCATCCACAACCATAAGTTGTTCAAAGAATCTAGAGCCTTGAGCTCATGACCTGAAATTGTTCATATCATCCAAAACCTTGAGTTGTTTATAGAATTTAGAGCCCTAAATTCACAAGACCCTGAATCATTGATATCAACTGTAGCATTGATTACTACCCAAAAAGTGCTATTTTACACCTTTAAGTCATTATGTTTTAAGCACTTTTGTGTAGTAATTCTTCATCTTTATTCCAATTGGCATGTTAAGGACCTAGCAATGACTCCTAATCATATTTGTGGCTAGTTTTAGTGTTTTTGACATCTTTTTAGATCATTAAGACAAGCCATCCAAAGGAGAAAAGCAAAGAAAACCAAAGAGAAGCAAGGAGGAAAACAGAGGACAGCAGTTGCAGTCTTCTTTGGCACTTTTGGAGCACTTCCCAAAGTCTATTTTTTACATAATATATACCATTTCAAAGCTCAGGAAGTCAAGAATCCAACGCTTCAAACCGTGTACAATTTGGAGCTGAAACGAGGAAGATATGGCCTTCGGAAGACAACTGCTCCAGGTGTGCGAATGGTGTGCGAAACTCGCACACCCCCCTCAGGTGTGCGAAACTCGCACACCCCCCTCAGGTGTGCGAAAATTCGCACACCCCATGCGTGGTGCGAATTTTCCTCTGTTTTTGCCGACTCCACTTTAGATATTTTCTTTTGTATTTTTTGATGTAATTTCCTTTCTTCTCCTTGTAACAAGCCAATCACAAGCTTTGCTTTTGTAAAAACTATATAAGGGGTGGAAATCACCTCTTGGATGATAACGGGTGTTATGTTTTACACTTAGAAAAATATACAGAGCTCTCTCGTTTTCCCTTTTCTCTTTACTATTTTCTTTTTCTTGGAAGCCAAACAACCTCTGAGGATGTTTTCTCAGAGGATGAGAGGCTAAACTTTTGGTTTCTTAGAGTGATGGAAGCTAGGTGAAAAGTCCAGAGGCAAGGTGGAAAACGCTCGTGCCTTAAATACAGGTAGTTGAAGTTCATAAATGGCTTTTAAATCCAAAGTTTTGCTTTAAATCCCTTAGAATCACTTTGAATGGCCAATACATGGTAAGCTTCATGTCTCTGTGGATGCTTATTGCTAGATCCATATCACTCCATTAGTTATCATGTACGAGCCATTGGAAAGTGGTTCAAGGTGAAGACCCATAGTGTCTAAAGCCATTAATGGACCTTGAATACCATTTCTATTGATTTTTATGGATTAAATCTTCATTGTTAAACCTATACCGGTTCGGGAAATAACTATAGGTTAAATCCCCAATGCGAGGAGAAAAATCCAGAATTTTCCACTTTGCATTCTAAACTTGATCCTAGCAATCCTGAGCTCCGGGAGACTTTCTTTCTTCCATTTGTAATTAGTTTATGTTAATTTAGTTTCAAACACTTTCAAAACAAATTTTATTTTCTTTTAAACTCTAAGTTTTTGATAAAGGAAATCATTAAATTCAATTCATAATCATGAGTATATCACTGGTAGAATGAAAACCCATCCCAGAGTTCGACCCTAGAGCCACTATACTATAGTAGCTTTGCTACACTAGTATGAGGTCATAGGTTTTATAAATGTTTTTGATTAAATGACCCGACTGGATTTACATACGCGAATCAAGCATCAAGAGTCATGAGCTCATGACACGGAGTCGTTCATGTCATCCACAGCCCTGAGTTGTTCCTAGCATCTATAACATTAAGCTCTCGACCTAGTCATTCATGTCATCTAATGCCCTGAGTTGTTCATAGCATCTAAAGCCTTAAGCTCACAATACGAAATCACTCATGTCATCCACAACCTTGAGTTGTTCAAAGCATCTCGAGCCTCGAGGTTATAACCTAGAGTCATTCATGTCATCCACAACCTTAATATGTTCAAAACATATAAAGCCTTGAGCTCATGACGCAAAATCATTCACATCATTCGTATCCCTAAGCTGTTCATGGCATCTAGAGCATTAAGCTCAAGACCTAGAGTTGTTCATGTCATCCACTACCTTGAGTTGTTCATAGAATATATAGCCCTAAGCATACGACCCCAAGTCATTCATATCATCCACAACCTTTAGTTGTTCATATCATCTTGAACCATAAGCTTATGGCCCAAAGTCGTTCATGTCATCCACAACCTTGAGTTGTTCATAGAATCTACAACCCTGAGCTTAAGACCCGAAGTAAGTCGTTCATGTAATCCATAGTCCTCAACTATTGATAGCATATCAAGCCACGAGAATACGTCCCTGAGTCAGTCCTATCACCCATAACCCTAAGTTATTCATGGCATTTAGAGCCCTTAGCTCATGACCTAAAGTCGTTCATGTCATCCACAAGCCTAAGTTTTTCATTGCATCTAGGGCCTTAAGCTCACAACCCAAAAAAAATTATATCATCCACATTCCTAAGCTATTCATAGCATCTAAATCCTTGAGCTCATGACTTAGAGTCCTTCATATTATCTATAACCCTTAGCAATTCAAACCATCTAAAGCCTTGAACTCACGAACCAGAGTGATTTATGTCATCCATAACCCAGAGTTGTTCAAAGCATCTAGGGCCTTGAGCTCACAACGTAGAATCATTCATAGCATCCATAGCATGGAGTTGCTTATAGCATCTAAATCTCTGAACTCACTAGACCCTGAGTCGTTCATATCAGTCATAGCCTTGAGTTGCTCATAGCATCTAGATTCGTGAGCTCACAACCTAGAGTCATTCATGTTAACCACAACCTTGAGCCATTCCTAGCATTTATTGCCTTAATCTTAGGACCTAGAGTCATTCATGTCATCCACTACCCTGAGTTATTCATCTCATCTAGAGCCTTAAGCTTGCAACCCTGGGTCATTCATGTCATCCACAGTCTTTAGCTATTTAAAGCATCTGGAGCCTTGAGCTCACAAGCTAGAGTCTTTCCTATCATCCATAGCCTTTAGCTATTCTAATTATTTAGAGCCTTAAGCTCACAACCTAGAATCATTCATATCATCCATAGCCCTGAGCTATTCATAGCATCTAGAGCATTGAGCTCGAGACCTGGAGTCGTTCATGTCATCGTCTACCTTGAGATGTTTATAGAATATAAAGCCCTTAGCATACGACCCTGAGTCATTCATATCATCCGATGTCATGAGTTGTTCATAGCATCTTGAGTTGTAAGCTCACAAACTAGAGTCATTCATATCATCCACAACCCTAAGCTATTCATAGCATCTTGATTCTTAAGCTAAAGACTCGAAGTCGTTCATGTCATCCACAACCTTAAGTTGTTCATAGCATATAGATCCCTGAGCATACATTCCCAAGTCGTTCATATCATCTAGAGCTCTAAGTTGTTCATAGCATTTAAAGCCCTTATCTCATGAACTAGAGTCGTTCATGTCATGCACAACCCAGAGTTGTTCATTATATATAAGTCCTTGAGCTCACAACTCAAAATAGTTGATATCATCCACAACCCTGAGGCTTTCATAGCATCTAGAGCCTTGAGATCATGGGACCCCGAGTCATTCATATCATGCACAACCTTGAGTTGTTCATGGCATCTCGAGCCCTAAGCTCATGGCCCAGAGTCATTCATGTCATTTATAGCCCTGAGCTATTCAAAGCATATAGAACCCTAAGCTCATGACCTGGAGTCGTTCATGTAATCCATAACCCTGAGTTGTTCATAGCATATAAAGCCTTAAGCTCACGACTCAAAATCGTTGATATCATCCACAACTCTAAGTTGTCCATAACATGTAGAGCCTTGAGCTCACAACCTAGAGTCCATCATGTGATCCACAACCCTAGGCTGTTCAAACCATCTAGAGCCTTGAACTTCTGATCAGGAGTCATTCATGTCATCCACAACCTTAATTTGTTCAAAGCATCCAAAGGCTTGAGCTCACGATCTAAAATCATTCATGTCATTCACAACCTTAAGCTGATCATAGTATCTAGAGCTATGAGCTCATAACCCAGAGTCATTCATATCATCCACAACCTTAAGTTGTTTCTAACATCAATAGTGTTAAGCTCATGAATTGGAGTCGTTCATGTCATCTAGCTCCCTGAATTGTTCATACCATCATAGAGTCATTGATCTCATCTAAGGCCTTAAGTTGTTGAAAGCATCTAGAACTCTAAGCTCACAACTTGGAGTCATTCTTTTCATCCATAACCCTGAGCTATTCAAAACATCTAGAGCCATAAGCTCATGACCCAAAATCATTCATATCATCCACACCCTTAAGCTATTCATAGCATTTAGAGTGTTGAGCTCAAGATCCAAAGTCATTCATTTCATTCACTACCTTGAGTTTTTCATAGAATATAAAGCCATGAGCATACGGCCCCTAGTCATTCATATCATCCATGGCCCTAAGCTTTTCATAGCATTTAGCACCCTAAGCTTATAACTTTGAGTCTTTCATGTCATCAACAACCCTAAGTTGCTCATAGCATATAGAACTCGGAGCATACGTCCCTGAGTCATTCATATTATCCATAGCACTGAGTTATTCATAGCATTTAGAGCCCTTAGGTCATGACTCATAGTCATTCATGTCATCCACAACCCCAAGTTGTTCATTGCATCTAGGACCTTGAGCTCATGACCCAAAATCGTTGATATCATCCATAGCCTAGAGTTGTTCATAACATCTATAGCCTTGAGCTCATGACCCGGAGTCCTTCAGGTCATCCATAGCCCTCAGCTATTTAAACCATCTAGAGCATTGAACTCACGACCTAGAGTCATTCATGTTATCTATAACCCTAAGTTATTCAAAGCATATAGAGCCTTGAGCTCACAACGCAGAATCGTTCAAATCATCCACAACCTAAAGTTTTCATAGCATCTAGAGACCAAAACTTAATGAAACCTAAGTCATTCATATCAATCATAACCTTGACTCGCTCATAGCATCTAGATTCGTGAACTCATGACTCGAAGTCGTTCATGTCAACCACAACCCTAAGTTGTCTCTACCATCTATAGCCCTAAGCTCACAACCTAGAGTCCTACATGTCATCTATTGCCTTGAGCTATCCATAGCATCTAGAGCCTTAAGCTCATGACCTAAAGTCGTTCATGTCATCCATAGCCTTGAGTTGTTTAAAGCATCTAGAGCCTTGAGCTCACTACCCAAAATCGTTTATGTCATCCACAACCATAAGTTATTCAAAGCATTTAAAGCCTTGAGCTAACAACCCATAATTGTTCATATCATCCACAACCCAGAGTTGTTCATAGCATTTAGAGCATTGAGCTCGAGACCATGATTCATTCATGTCATCCATAGCCCTAAGTTATTCCTAGCATCTAATGCCCTGAGCTCAAGACCCAGATTCGTTCATGTTATTCACAATCCTGAGTTGTTCATAACATATAGAGGTCGGACCATACGACCTCGAGCTCTTCATTAATCCATGGCTCTGAGTTGTTCATAGTGTTTAGAGCCCTTAGTTCATGACTTAGAGTCATTCATATCATCCACCACCTTAAGCTATTAATTGCATCTAGGGCCTTGAGCTCACGACTCAAAATGGTTGATATCATCCATAATCCTAAGTTGTTCATAACATATAGAGCCCTGAGATCACAGGACCCCAAGTCGCTCATATCAGGCACAACCCTAAGTTGTTTATAGCCTTTAGAGCCTTAAGCTCACAACCTAGAGTCGTCGATGTCATCTATAGCCTTAAGTTGTTCAAAGCATCTAGAGCCCTAAACAACCCAAAATCGTTCATATAATACATAGCCCTAAGTTGTCTATAGCATCTAGAGCCCTATGCTTATGGGACCCCTAGTTGTTCATATCATCCATAGCACTCAACTATTCATAGCATTTAGAGCTCTAAGCTCACATCCTAGAATCGTTCATGTCATCTATAATCCTAAGTTATTCAAAGTATTTAAAGCCTTAAGATGTTCCTAGTATCTAAAAACTTTAGCCAAAGACCAAGAGTCGTTCATGTCATCCACTACCTTGAGCTATTCATAGCATCTAGAGCCTTAAGTTCATGACCTAGAGTCATTCATGTCATTAATAGCCCTTAGTTGTTCATAACTTCTAGAGCCTTGAGCTCATGACCAAAAATCATTCATATAATCCACAGCCTAAGTTATCCATAGAATCTATAGCCCTGTACTTACGGGACCTTGAGTCGTTCATATCATCCACAACCTTGAGTTGTTCATAGCATCTTCAACATTAAGCTAACGGGACCTCAAGTTGTTCATATTATCCACAACCCTGACCTATTCATGACATCTTTACACCTAATCACACGACCCTGAGTTGTTCATCTCCTCTACAGCCCAAAGCTATTCAAAGTATCTAGAGACCTAAGCTCACGACCTAAAGTCATTGAAGTCATGCATAACCCAAAGTTGTTCAAAACATCAAGAGTCATAAGCTCACAACCCACAAATGTTCATATCATCTATAGCTCTGAGTTGTTCATAACATATAGAGCATTGAGTTTAAGACCTAAAGTCGTTCATGTCATCCACTGCCTTAAGTTGTTCATAGCATATAGAGCCCTAAGCATAGAGATTTTCATATCATCCATAGCCTTAAGCTATTCATAGCATCTTCAGTCTTGAGCACATAACCTGGAGTCATTCAGGTCATCCATAGCCCTAAGTTGTTCATAGCATCTAGAGCCCTAAGCCTAAGACCTAGAGTCATTCATGTCATCAACAACCCTGAGTTGTTCATAGCATAAAGAATCATGAGCATACAACCCCTAGTCATCTATGTTATCCATAACCCTGAGTTGTTGATAGCATTTAAAACCCCTAGCTCACAACCTGGATTTCACGTCATCCATAGTCCCAAGTTGTTCATAGCATATAGAGCATTGAGCTCATGACCAAAAATCATTGATATCATCCACAACCTTGAGCTATTCATGACATCTAAAGTCCTAAGATAATGGGACCCCAAGTTATTCATATCATCCATAGCCCTGAGTTGTTCTTAGCATCTAGAGCCCTGAGCTCATGACCCAGAGTCATTCATGTAAACTATAACCCTAAGTTGTTCAAAGCATTTAGAGCCTTAGGTTGTTCCTAGTATCTATAACCTTTAGCTAAAGACCTAAAGGCATTCATGTCATCCACTACCCTAAGTTGTTCATAACATCTAGAGCCTTAAGCACATGACCCGGAGTCATTCATGTCATCCATCGGCCTTTGCTGTTCATACCTTCTAGATCCTTGGGCCCATGACCAAAAATCATTCATATAATCCACAAACTAAGATATCCATAGCATCTAGAGCCCTGTGCTTACGGGACCTCGATTTGTTCATATCATCCACATCCTTGAGTTGTTCATAGCATCTATAGCCTTGAGCTAGTGAGACCCCAAGTTGTTCATATCATCCACAGCCCTAAGTTGTCCATGACATCTTTACCCCTGAGCGCATGACCTAAAGTCGTTCATGTCATCCACAACCCTAAGCTATTCAAAGTATTTAGAGACCTGAGCTCATGACCTGAAGTCATTCAAGTCATCCACAACCCAGAGTTGTTCAAAGCATCCAGAGCCTTGAGCTCACGACCCACAAACATTCATATCATCCACAACTTAGAGTTTTTCATTGAATCCAGAGCACTAAGCTCATGACCCAGAGTCATTCATGTCATCCACTACCTTGAGTTGTTCATATCATAAAGAGCCTTAAGCATACGACCCTGACATTTTCATATCATCCACAGCCCTAAGTTGTTCATAACATCTTGAGTCTTGAGCACATGACCTTGAGTCATTCATGTCATCCACAACCCTAAGTTGTTCATAGCATTTAGAGCCCTAAGCTCAAGACCTAGAGTCATTCATGTCATCAACAACCCTTAGTTATTCATAGAATATAGATCCGTGAGCATGTGGCCCTAGGTTGTTCATGTCATCCATAGCCCTAAGTTGTTCATATCATTTAAAACCCTTAGCTTATGACCTGTAGTTCATGTCATCCACTGTCTTCAGTTGTTCATAGCATATAAAGCCTTGAGCTCATGACCTAAAATCATTGATATCATCCACAACCTTAAGTTGTACCTAGCATTTAGAGCCCTAAGATAACGGGACCCCAAGTTGTTCATATCATCCATAGCCTTGAGTTGTTCATAGCATCTAAAGCCCTGAGCTCACTATTAGGAGTCGTTTATGTTATATACAAACCTAAGTTGTTCAAAGCATTTAGAGCCTTAAGTTATTCCTAGCATCTATAGCCTTTAGCTAAAGGCATGGAGTCGTTCATGTTATCCACTACTCTAATCTATTCATAGCATCTTAAGCCTTAAGCTTATGACCTGGAGTTGTTCATGTCATCCATAACCCTTAGTTGTTTATAACTTCTAGAGCCTTGAGCTCATGACCCAAAATTGTTCATATAATCCACAACCAAAGCGATAGCATCCAGAGCCCTATGCTTATGGGACCTCGAGTCGTTCATATCATCCATAACCTTGAGTTGTTCATAGCATCTAGAGCCCTGAGATAACGGGACCCTAGGTCATTCATATCATCCATAGCCTTGACCTATTCGTAGCATCTAAAGCCTTGAGCTCACGACCCAGAGTCATTCATGTCATCTACAACCTTAAGTTGTTCAAAGCATTTAGAGCCTTAGGTTATTCCTAGATTCTATAGCCCTAAGCTCAAGACCTGGAATCGTTCATGTCATCCATAACCCTGAGTTCTTCATAGCATATAGAGCCCTAAGCTCACAACTTAAAGTAGTTTATATCATCCATGGCCCTCAATGGTTCATAGTTTCTAGAGCCTTGAGCTCACGACTCAAAATCGTTCATATAATCCACTACCCCGAGCTCCATGCTTACAAGACCCCAAGTTGTTCATGTCATCCAAAACCTTTAAATATTCATAGCATCTAGAGCCTTGAGCTCACAAACCAAAATCATTTATGTCATTCACCACCTTGAGTTGTTCATAGCATCTACAACCCTGAGCTCACGGGATCCCAAGCTGTTCATATCATACATAGCCCTAAGAAGTTCATGGCATCTTGAGCCTTGATCTGTTCATGGTATCTTGAGCTCTAAGTTCATGGCCTGGAGTCCTTCATGTCATCCACAATCCAAAGCTATTCAAAGTATTTAGACCCCGGAGCACAAGACCAAGAGTTGTTCATGTCATGCATAATCCTAAGTTGTTCATAGCATCTAGATCCTTGAGCTCATGACCCACAATCGTTCATATCATCCACTACCCTGAGTTGTTCATAGCATCTATAGTTTCAAGTTTAAGACCTAGATTCATTCATGTCATCCACTACCCTAAGGTGTTCATAGCATATAGTGCCCTGAGCAAACAACCCCAAGTTGTTCATATCATCCATAGCCCTGAGATGTTCATACCATCTTGATCCCTAAGAAAACAACCCCGAGTTGTTCATATCATCCAAAGCCTTGAGATGTTCATACAATCTTGATCCCTGAGCTCATGACCCAAAGTCATTCATGTCATCCATAGCCTTAGGTTTTTCATAGCATAGGGAGCCCTCACCTCAAAACCCAGAGTCGTTCATGTCATCCACTGCCCTGAGCTTTTCATAGCATATAAAACCCTAAGCATAAGACCTCGAGTTTTTATATCATCTATAACCTTGAGCTATTTATTACATCTTGAGCCCTAAGCTCACAACCATGAGTTGTTCATGTCATCCACCACCTTAAGTCACTCATAGAATCTAGAGCCTTAAGCTTAAAACCCAAAGTCATTTATGTCATCCACAGTCCTAAGCTCAAAACTCATCGTCGTTCATATCATCCATAGCCCTTGATTACTACTCAAAAAGTGTTATTTCATAGCTTGTAATTAACTCTTTTATACACTTTTGAGTAGTAGTTATTGCCTTTTAACCCAATTAACATGTTAAGGACCCTTGCAATCAATTCTAATCAATTTGTGTTATTTTTGGTGTTTTGATAGCTTTTTTATCACCAAAGCAATCCGAGATTGAGGGAGAGCTATATATAGTTCATGGCAAAGCTTTTGGAAGCTCAAATTCATGAAGAACCAAGCTTTGGAGCTCCATAGCCCTTTGCTAAAGTTATTCAAAGTATGCAAGGAAAGAACAACGGAGAGAGGAAAAACAGAGTGAAGAAAACAGAGGACAGCAACTGCAGTCTTCTTTCGCACTTTTGGAGCACTTCCCGAAGTCCATTTTCTACATGCTATATACCATTTCAAAGCTCAGGAAGTCAAGAATCCAATGCTTCACTCCAAGTTGAAATGATGGAGTTACAGCCATTGGAAGCTAATCACTCCAAGCTAAAGAAAGAATTTTGCACGACTGCGAAATCACCCTTTTGCTGCGAAATGATTTCGCAGCCATTTTGCACAGTGCTGTGGAATTCCTCCTGAAGTTTCCCAATAATTGTGACACGTTGGAAGCCGAACACCACAAGCTAAAAGCCAACTTCGCAGAGCTGCGAAATCAGCCTTTTGCTGCGAAGTGATTTCGCAGCCCTTTTTGTGCGTCTGCGAAATCTCGCAGACCTCGTTTTCACCTGAGAAATGGTCCTTAGTGCTTCCCGATATTTGTGCACCGACTCTTTTAGATCTTTTCTTCAAATATTTTTGTATAAATTTCCATTCTTCTCCTTGTAATCCACCAACCATAAGATTTCTTAGTTAGGAAGGTTGGAAAAACGTCTCTATATATATTCCCTTGCATCCATTGTAAAAAAATATAGATAGATAAATATATAGAATATACAGAGCCTTGCTCTGTTTTTCCTTCTCTTTCATTTTCATTTCTTTTTATTTCTAGCTAACCAAACTCTGAAGATTTTTTCTCAAAGGATGAGAGGCTAGGCTCTTTGTCTCTTGGAGTAAAGAAAGCTGGGTAAGTTTCCACATGCATAAATTGGAAGTTTTGTTGTTTTAGTTTTTAATGAAGAGAAAGTGTGACCCGTTAATGGTTTTTATCTTTTTAGTTAACTTAAAACGTCTTTAAATCACCTGGGCCAACACTTGGTAAGGCAAGTGATCTCCGTCCATGGAGATTCACTAGTTTATCTCTTGCGAGCCTTTGGGAGGTGGTTTGAAGGTAGGATTTTCTAGAATGGCCAACACTTGGTAAGCTTTTGGACTCCAAGGAGACATCCATTAGTTATCTCTTGCGAGCTTTTGACGGGTAATCCAAGGTTAAAGATCACCTTGAATGGCAAGTGCTAGGTGAGAGGTATGAGTCATTGTAAGGTGCATCAGTGAGAAGAATTTAGTGTTTGAACCCATTAATGGGAAGCATCTGTACAACACCGGTTGGAGAAGGAACTATATGTTAATTCTCTAATGCGAGGAAAAGAAACAAGTGACCGGAACTCCCTTTTTGTATGAGGAATCTGAGCCTAGTGATCTGAAACTCCAAGAAACACTTTTCTTTGTAAGTAAAATCAGTTACTATTTGTGGTTAGTTTAAAACCAAACCTTTTCCAACTCATCTTTATGTTTTCTTTTAAAGCTAACCTTGAAATGAAAAGGCACCAATTTAGCTTTGAATTAATATCATTTGCAAAGTGAAAACCCATCTCAGTGAACAATCCTAGAGCCACTATGCTATAGTAGCTTTGTCTTTGCTACCCTAGTTCATGGTGTAATAGGTTATAAATTTTGTTGATTACTCCCTCAATCAAGGAGCACCAGCTGGACACGAATCAACTGAGACACCAATTGGGCACGAATCAAATGGCGCCGCTGCCGGGGGATGGTGCCACTTTACAATGATATCACCTTTCTAGAGTACTTGTGATCTTCATCACAAGTTTGGTGACTTTTCTTTTCCTTTTACTAACTCTTTTTATTTGTTTCTTTTTCTTTGTTCATATTTTAGTATACCTTTTATTTAGTTATTAGTTTACCTTAATTTTCTTTCTTTGAATTGTTTTTCTTTTGTTTTCTTTTGTGTTCTCTTTTTTTAATTCACAAATTGCTAGTTGTGCATGCCATATTGAATACGAGATAGCAGAGGAAGCCATGAACTTCATGACTTATGTGGCTGAAGTTTCAAGAGGATGGGATAAACCAAATGCTAGAGATATGGGGAGAATGACGTCTCAACCTAATGCTAAGGGTGAGATGTATATTTTGAATGATGGCATAGACATGAAAGCAAAGTTTGCAGCTATGGAAAGGAGATTGGAAGAGCTAGAAATGAAGAATATGCAAGAAGTGCAAGCCATCTCTCAAACACCATTGCTACCTATGCCTTGTTCCATTTGTCGATCATATGAGCACTTGGTGGATGAGTGTCCTACCATTCCAGCCGAGAGGGAAATGTTTGGTAATTGCAATACCTACAATTCCAATTGGAGGGACCATCCAAATTTCTCTTGGAAACCACAGCCACCTCAGTACAAGCAACCTGCTCAAGCACCACAGCAAGCCTCAAACCTTGAACAAGCTATGATGAATCTTAACAAGGTCATGGAAGACTTTGTTGAAGCTAAAAAATCCATCAATGCTCAGCTCAGTCAAAGAATTGATAGTGTAAAGAGTTCATTGAACACAAAGATGGATGAAGTGCAAAATGATCTATCTTAGAAGATAGATAATCTCCAAGATTCAATCTCAAGGTTTGCCAACCTCAACACAGTGCAATAGAAAGAAAACTCTCCTTCTCAACCTTATCAAAATTCCATGAGTATCCATGAAATGGAGGCTAAGGAGGGAGAACCTTCACAAAAGAGGGAATTCAAAGAAGTGATCACTCTGAGGAGTGGTAAAGAGGTTGATCTAACCACATGCAAGCTAGAGCATAAGGTAGAGAGTGAAACAGAGAAAGAAAAGAGGGAGGAAATCAAAGGAAAGAAAAAGGGGAAAAGCATAGACGAATATGACTGTGATTTTGATATAGATGAAGAACCACAGAGGATAGTCATCAAGGAATTGATGAAGAAATACATGCCTCCATCTTTCCCCCAAGGGAAAATCATACAAATCAAGCTCCAAGTAAGAAATGCCAGCTTCATATGGGATCTGGGCAAGCTAAATCAGGAGCAAATTTTTTTATGGACTTAGTCTTTTTAAAGACTAGCTAGTCCATATCTTTTTGTTTTCTTTTCTTTACTTGTTTTAATTTTGATTTCAATGCTTTAATTTTGATTTAAATGCTTTAATTTTGATTTCAATGCTTTAATTCTAATTTGTTTTGATGTAATATAGGTTTTTGGATGATCTCAGGTAGGAGAAAATGCAAAGAAATTGAAAGGAAGTCTTTCGGAGCGAAAAACGGAGCAAAAACAGGGCAAAAAAAGGGGTCTGCGAGATTTCACAGCCTCTGCGAAATCGACACTTTGTTGCGAAACCATTTCGCAACTCAATTGACTTCTCTGAAAAACAATTTTTGGCACACGAGTGCCACTTTGCAACACAGAGCCCCCATTTCGAAGCTACGAAACGGCTACGAAGCTCCAAAGCATGAAAATTCCCAATTTTGCAGCCAAAGCTCTATTCCGCAGGGGTATTTCGCAGCTGCGAAACCAATTTTGGCACACGAGTGCCATTTTACAAAGATGATGACCCTCATTTCGCAACTGCGAAAACGGCTGCGAAATGCCAAAGCGTAAAAACTTCCAATTTCGCAGCCAAAGCTCCATTTCGCAAGGTATTTCAAGCTGCGAAACCACTTTTTTGGCACACGAGTGCCATTTGGAAGCCCCATACACTCATTTCACAGCTGCAAAATGGCTGCGAAATCCAAAAAAAAAAAAAAAATTCGCAGCCAAATCCACCATGAACAGACATGTCACAGCCGCACCCCCATTTTGGAAACTGTTGGACACAATTCGATCACTTTCCGAAGTTCAAATTATGCATGCAATATCTAGTTTCAAAGCTTGGGAAGTCAGGAGTCCATAGCTTCAAACGGTGCTCGATTTAGATTTGAAACAGAAAAGTTATGGCCGTTTGAAGATGACTGTGCAAACCATGAGTGGAAATGTCGCACCTCCATTTTGCTACTGTTGGACACGTTTTTGAAGCACTTTCTGGAACTCAAATTATGCATACCATATCTCGTTTCAAAGATTAGGAAGTTAGGAGTCCAGAGCTTCAAACAGTACGTGATTTTGAGGTGAAATGAAGAAGTTATAGCCATTTAAAGATGAGCGTGCAAAGCTGAGCGGGAATTTCGCAACCGAGACGCTGGTGACAGCTGTGGCACACGATTTGGAAGGGTGTTTCGCAGGTGCGAAACCACTCTTTGGCACACGAGTGCCATTTTACAGCATAATTCCCCTCATTTCGAAGCTTCAAAATGGGCTGCAAAAATATTTCTCCGCTGTGAAATCACCTTTAGGCTGCGAAATGGTCTGCGAGCTTCGAAATGGCTGCGAAATGATCTCCAAGCTTCGAAATGGCTGTGAAATCACCTTCAAGCTTCAAAATGGCCTTCAAATTGTGAAATTGACTTGCGAAATGGAGGAAGGTTTGCAAAAACACCTTGCAAAGCCAAGGGAAGTTGCTAAAATGCCATCAGAACCCCGCGACCATGCATCTGAAGAGGAGAGCCCCGCGCACCCTAGGATCACACACACCAAGCCTCTCACTCCATTTCTAACCTCCTAAAACCATCAGAGCCCATAGCTCCAACTGATAGCTCTAGCTGAGGAGACTATGCCACCTAAGGAGACTACCAGAACAAAGGCCAAAGTCCTGATCCAACCCATTCAAGAGGCCACCACAGATGCATCAGCTCCTCATGACCCTACCATTACTTGATCATCTCTTTACTTTTGTCTTTACATATTATATTAGTGTAAATAATTTTATATTTTGATGTCTTATATTCTGGGATTGGATGTATTACTGATGATACATCATATATAGACATCATTTTTGTTTAAACTTAGCATTTTTCTATTTCCTCTACTCACTAACTCTTATGTTTTCTTTGAAACATGTGGTTTCTCCTATACGACTCCGACTCTATGTCACTCAGGAGGTACCACTTCCTCCCTATTTTTCAATCGCTTTTGTCACATTGAGGACAATGTTCAGCTTGGTTGGGGGGAAAGTTGAGGAAGTAAGTATTGTTAATAATGTTAAGTTATTTTGGTAATTTAGTTGCTTTTTGCTTAATTTAAAAAAATTTAAAGTTTTTATTCTACTCTCCATGGTTATTAAGGAAAAATTTTCAAACTAAAATTGGAGAAATTGAATTTTTGTCTTTTTTACTTGACTTAGAGTTTGTAATATGCTTACTAAAGTTGATGAATTGTTGAAACTTCTATTGAATTCAACCTCAGTTCTTCCACTTTAAGCTATTCACACATTGTGCACAATAGGTTCCGATTATAAGATGAAAAACTATTTCCCTCTTGACTTAGGAAAATTTTAGACTTGGTACCTTTGACCTCATTTAATAGTGTTGGGACACCTTGTAAAAGGCCAATGAGTCTTTGAAAAAAAAAAAAAAAAAAGAAAGAAAAAATGTTTGCTTGCCATGAAACTCGAGCAAGGTCTGAGGGGTATATGGTGAAAATCTTTAAAACCTGGTGCCCTAAGCCTTAATTGGTTGGGAGTCACCGACCTCAATGCTCGTTACAAGGGTGAATAGGTGGAGTTTAACATACTGTAGGTGCTTAGGTATTAAAATTCATTCTCAAAAGTCCGGGGTAAAATCCGAGAAGTTAGTGGTTGAAAGATCCTTAAAGCTTGATGCCCTAAACCTTAATTGGTTGGGTGTCATCGATGGACCTCCATTACATGGACAATTTAAAAAAATAGTACCTTTAAGCCTTGTATTCCTACAATGAAAAAAAATTGTGAAAAAAGAGGTGCGTTCTTAGCCTATTGGAGGTTGATCAGTTTGCTAAGCTTTGAAAAAAAAACTAGGTTGGGGGGAGAGATTAGTTTAACATACTATATTCGGAAACTAATAAATAACACTTAGATTTTTGTGGAAGAGTAAGGTTTGACCCTTTGGGAGTGGAAACTCTTTTAAAAGCTTAAATTTGCATAATGCCTTCTCTTTATGAATTGTGATTACACAAGTTATTTGATAACTCTTATTGAAGTTTGAGTTTTATTTCTTTAATGTTCCATGTGAGAGTCAGATCATCATGCCACTTGAGAATTGTTTTTTGATCAGCATGATGTTGTAAATTATAGTAATGTTTATTTTTATTTTTCTCTCCTTCATTGCTAAGGGACTAGCAATATGTCGGTTGGGGGGAGTGATTACTACTCAAAAAGTGCTATTTTATAGCTTGTAATTAACTCTTTTATACACTTTTGAGTAGTAGTTATTGCCTTTTAACCCAATTAACATGTTAAGGACCCTTGCAATCAATTCTAATCAATTTGTGTTAAGTTTTGGTGTTTTGATAGCTTTTTGATCACCAAAGCAATCCGAGATTGAGGGAGAGCTGTATATAGTTCATGGCAAAGCTTTTGGAAGCTCAAATTCATGAAGAACCAAGCTTTGGAGCTCCATAGCCCTTTGCCAAAGTCTTTCAAAGTATGCAAGGAAAGAACAACGGAGAGAGGAAAAAACAGAGTGAAGAAAACAGAGGACAGCAGCTGCAGTCTTCTTTCGAACTTTTGGAGCACTTCCCGAAGTCCATTTTCTACATGCTATATACCATTTCAAAGCTCAGGAATTCAAGAATCCAATGCTTCACTCCAAGTTGAAATGAAGGAGTTACAGCCATTGGAAGCCAATCACTCCAAGCTGAAGGAAGAATTTTGCACGGCTGCGAAATCACCCTTTTGCTGCGAAATGATTTCGCAACCATTTTGCACAGTGCTGTGGAATTCCTCCTGAAGTTTCCCAATAATTGCGACACGTTGGAAGCCGAACACCGCAAGCTGAAAGCCAACTTCGCAGCGCTGTGAAATCAGCCTTTTACTGCGAAGTGATTTCGCAGCCCTTTTTGTGCGTCTGCGAAATCTCGCAGACCTCGTTTTCACCTGCGAAATGGTCCTTAGTGCTTCCCGATATTTGTGCACCGACTCTTTTAGATCTTTTCTTCAAATATTTTTGTATAAATTTCCATTCTTCTCCTTGTAATCCACCAACCATAAGATTTCTTAGTTAGGAAGGTTGGAAAAACGTCTCTATATATATTCCCTTGCATCCATTGTAAAAAAATATAGATAGATAAATATATAGAATATACAGAGCCTTGCTCTGTTTTTTCCTTCTCTTTCATTTTCATTTCTTTTTATTTCTAGCTAACCAAACTCTGAAGATTTTTTCTCAAAGGATGAGAGGCTAGGCTCTTTGTCTCTTGGAGTAAAGAAAGCTGGGTAAGTTTCCACATGCATAAATTGGAAGTTTTGTTGTTTTAGTTTTTAATGAAGAGAAAGTGTGACCCGTTAATGGTTTTTATCCTTTTAGTTAACTTAAAACGCCTTTAAATCACCTAGGCCAACACTTGGTAAGGCAAGTGATCTCCGTCCATGGAGATTCACTAGTTTATCTCTTGCGAGCCTTTGGGAGGTGGTTTGAAGGTAGGATTTTCTAGAATGGCCAACACTTGGTAAGATTTTGGACTCCAAGGAGACATCCATTATTTATCTCTTGCGAGCTTTTGACAGGTAATCCAAGGTTAAAGATCACCTTGAATGGCAAGTGCTAGGTGAGAGGTATGAGCCATTGCAAGGTGCATCAGTGAGAGGGATTTGGTGTTTGAACCCATTAATGGGAAGCATCTGTACAACACTGGTTGGAGAAGGAACTATATGTTAATTCTCTAATGCGAGGAAAAGAAACAAGTGATCGGAACTCCCTTTTTATATGAGGAATCTGAGCCTAGTGATCTGAAACTCCAAGAAACGCTTTTCTTTATAAGTAAAATCAGTTACTATTTGTGGTTAGTTTAAAACCAAACCTTTTCCAACTCATCTTTATGTTTTCTTTTAAAGCTAACCTTGAAATGAAAAGGCACCAATTCAGCTTTGAATTAATATCATTTGCAAAGTGAAAACCCATCTCAGTGAACGATCCTAGAGCCACTATGCTATAGTAGCTTTGTCTTTGCTACCCTAGTTCATAGTGTAATAGGTTATAAATTTTGTTGATTACTTCCTCAATCAAGGAGCACCAGCTGGACACGAATCAGCTGAGACACCAATTGGGCACGAATCAGCCCTAAGCTATTCATAGCATATAGAGCCCTGAGCATACGCCCCCGAGTCATTCATAGCCCTGAGTTGTTCAATGCATTTAGAGCTCTTAACTCATGGCACGGAGTCGTTCATGTCATCCATAGCCTTGAGTTGTGCATAGCATATAAAGCCCTGAGCATATGTCCTTGTGTCTTTCATATCATACATAGCCCTAGGCTATTCAATGCATTTTAACTCATGACCCAAACTCATTCATGTCATCCACAACCTTGAGTTGTTCATAACATCTAGAGCCTTGTGCTCATGAACCAAAATCATTGATATCTCATCCATAGTCCTAAGTTGTTCATATTATCTAGAACCCTAAGATCACGGGACACTAAATCGATCATATCATCCATAGCCTAAGTTGTTCATAGCATCTACAACCTTTGGCTCATGAGCTAAAGTGCTTCATGTCATCCACAGTCCTAATCTTGTCCAAGCATCTAGAGCCCTAAACTCAAGATCCAGAGTCATTCATGTCATCCATAACCTTATGTTGTTCAAAGCATCTAGAGCCTTGAGATCATGACCTAGAATTGTTCATATCATCCATAGCCTTGAGTTGTTCATAGCATCCAGAGCCTTGAACTCACAGGACCCTGAGTCATTCTTATCAACCATAGCCTTGAGTTACTCATAGCATCTAAAGTCGTGAGCTTACGACCCAGAGTTGTTCATGCCATCCACAACCTTGAGCAGTTCCTTCAATTTATAGCCCCAAGCTCACGACTTGGAGTCATTCATGTTAACCACTTCCTTGAGCTATTTATAGCATCTAGAGTCACAATCTGACTTCCCGGGAGTCATTCATGTCATCCATAGCCCTCAACTATTCATAATTTCTCTAGCCTTGTGTTAAAGACCCAAAATCGTTCATATAATCCATAGCCCAAAGCTATCCATATCATCTAGAACCCTATGCCTATGGAACCTCAAGTTGTTCTTATCATCCACTGCCCTTAACTATTCATAGCATCTATAGCCCTGAACTCATAAATGAAATCATCCATATCATCCACAACCCTAAGCTCATGGGGCCCCAATTCATTCATATAATCCACAGCCTTGAGCTATTCATTGCATCTTGAGCCTTGGGCTTACGAACCGAAGTCATTCATGTCATCCACAACCTTGATCTGTTCTTAGTATCTATAAACCTAAGCTCACAACCTCGAGTCATTCATGTCATCCACTACCCAAAGTTGTTCAAAACATCTAGAGCTTAACACTTAAGACTCAGAGTCGTTCATGTCATGCACAGCCATGAGTTGTTCATAACATATATAGCCCTGAGGATATGACCCCAAGTCGTTCGTATCATTCACAACATTGCGAAATTTCCCATGTGTACTTTTCAGATATTTTCCTGCCGACTCCGTTAGATTTTTATTTCAAGATATTTTGTGTAATTACCCATTCTCTCCTTGTAATCAGCTGAAGATATTTTTAGATATTGTAATCAGCTGAAGATATTTTTAGATATTGTAATAAGCTGAAGATATTTTGTTTTTAGATATTTAGGATATTTTAGTGAGGGGTTGCAAATATCTCTCTTTATCTCTTAGAATATCTCCGTTTTGTAGAATCTCCACATCTGAAGAGTTAGGAATCTCCGAAGCTCGAAATAAATTCCAGAGAGATCACTTGTACATTCTTATTAGTAAGTAAAATACAAAGCCTTGCTCTACCTTACCTTCTAATTTTGGCTTTTATTTTCTTTCTAGCCAAACACCATATGGGGACGTTTTCTCAGAGGATGAGTGGCTAGACTTTTTGTTTCTTGGAGTAAAGGAAACTAGGTAAGGGATCCGGATACAAAAATGGGAGTTTTCTTTGTTTCAGTTTTAAATGAAAGGAGGTTGTGACCCATTAATGGTTTTTATTTTTCTAGCTAACTTAAAATCCCTTAAAATCACCTGGGCCAACACTTGGTAAGCATTTGGACTCAGCCCATAGAGATCCATTAAATTATCTCTTGCGAGCCTCTGAGAGGTGGTTTAAAGGTAGGATTACTTAGAATAGCCAACACTTGGTAAGCTTTTGGACTCCTCGGAGACATCCATAAGTTATCTCTTGTGAGCTTTTGAATGGTATTCCAATGTTAAGGACCACCTTGAATGACCAATACCAGGTGAGAGGTATGAACCATTGCAAGATGAGTCAGTGAGAGGTTTTAGGGTTGAAACCACTAATGGGAAGCAACTGTACCACATCAGTTCGGAAAATAACTATAGGTTAAATCCCCAATTCGAGGAAAAGATCCAGAATCCTCCTTTTTCTATATAAGGGACCTGAACCTAGTGACCTGAAATTTCAAGAAACCCTTTTCTTTGTAATTAATCACAGTTACTATTTTTTTTTGTTAGCTTAAAAACCAACCCTTTTTAGCCAAAGATTATGTTTTCTTTTAAAGCTAACTTGTAAAAGAAAAAGCACCATTTTAGTTTGTTAAACTAATATCATGTGTGATATGAAAACCCATCCTTGTGAACAATCCTAGAGCCACTATGCTATGCTAGCTATTCTACCCTAGTATATGGTGAATTAGGTTTATTAATTTTGTTGATAACTCCCGTCTGAAGACTGAAATCCAATACCACACCAATTGGGGACGAATCAAATGGCACCATTGCCGGGGGATGGTGCCACTTCATAGTGATATGACTTTTTCAAAACACTTGTGATCTTCATCACAAGTTCGGTGACTTTTCTTTTCTTTTACTAACCCTTTGTATTTGCTTTCTTTTAATTGTTCTATTTTTAATTTACCTTTTGATTTGTTTGTAGTTAGCCGTAATCTTTTTCTAGATTTGTTTTCCTTTTCTTTCTTTTGTTTTTCCTGTTTTTCTTGTTTTTCTTGTTTTTATTCCAGTTACTACTAGTTGTGTATGCCATATTGGATACGAGACAGTGGGAGAAGACTTGTAAAAATTGAAAATCCTCATGAGACGGAGTTGGAGTTGTGTTTGAATATCATGGAAGCTACACCTGAAGATCAGCATAGTCAACACACTCAAGAGAACAATCTCAATGCATTCCGATTTATGAGGGATCGCATGCACCCACCTCGTATGAGTGCACCGTCATGTATAGTGCCACTTACAGAGCAGCTAGTGATTAGACCACATATTGTGTCACTTCTACCTACTTTCCATGGCATGGAAAGAGAGAATCCCTATGCCCATATCAAGGAATTTGAAGAAGTTTGTAATACATTCCAAGAAGGAGGAGCCTCCATCGACTTGATGCGGGTGAAGCTATTTCCTTTTGCCTTAAAGGATAAGGCCAAATTTTGGCTTAATTCTCTGAGGCCAAGGAGTATCCAAGCTTGGACTGATTTACAAGCTGAATTTCTCAAGAAATTTTTCCCGACTCATAGAACTAACGGCTGAAAAGGCAAATTTCAAATTTCTCAGCTAAAGAGAATGAGAAATTCTATGAGTGTTGGGAAAGATACATGGAAGAAATCAACGCTTGTCCTCACCATGGCTTTGATACATGGCCTATTGGTGAGCTATTTCTATGATGGAATGTCTTCCTCAATGAAGCAACTCTTGGAAACGATATGTGGAGGAGACTTCATGAGTAAGAATCTGAACGAAGCCATGGATTTCTTAAGTTATGTAGCTGAAGTTTCAAGAGGATGGGATGAACCGAATGCCAAAGAAGTGGGGAAAATGAATTCTCAACCTAGTGTTTCCAATGCTAAGGCTGGGATGCATACATTAAACGAGGATACTAATATGAAAGTAAAATTTGCAGCTATGGCAAGAAGATTGGAGGAGCTAGAAATTAAAAAAATACGCGAAGTGCAAGCCGTTGGCTGAAGCACCAGTGCAAGCTATGCCATGTTCAATTTATCAATATTTTGAGCACGTGGTGGCGGAGTCTCCTACAATTCCGACTGTGAGAGAGATGTTCGAAGATCAAGCAAATGTTATTGGGCAATTTAAACCCAATAACATTGTTTCCTATGGTAATACCTACAATGCAAATTAGAGGAACCATCTGAATTTCTCCTGGAAACCAAGGGCACCTCAATACACGCAACCCGGCCAAGCACCTCCACAAGCAACAAATCTGGAACAAGCCATTGTGAATCTTAGCAAGGTTGTGGAAGATTTTGTTGGAGACCAAAAATCCATTAATGCTCAACTCCATCAAAGAATTGACAGTCTTGACAAAAAGATGGAGGGAAGGCAAAATGATCTATATCAGAAGATAGACAATCTCTAGTACTCAATCTCCAGGCTTACCAACCTCAACACAGTGCAAGAGAAGGGAAGGTTTCCTTCTCAACCTCATCAAAATCCAAAAGTTATCCATGAAGTGGAGGCTCAAGAAGGAGAATCTTCATAGATGAGGGAAGTTAAAGCGGTGATCACTCTAAGGAGTGGTAAAGAGGTTGATCTACCAACAACCAAGCCAGAGAATGAAATAGAGAGGGAAGCAGGAAGAGAAGAAGGAGGATTTCAAAGGGAAGAGACCATGGAACAGCACGAAGAATGAGGACCACGATTTTACCGTAAATGAAGAATCGGAGAGGACCATTGTCAAAGAAGATATAAGGAAGAACCACATGCCTCCACCTTTTCCTCAAGCTTTGCATGGGAAAAAAGGAATCAACAACGCATCAGAAATTCTTAAAGTGTTAAGGCAAGTAAAAGTTAACATCCCTTTGCTAGATATGATTAAACAAGTTCCGACTTATGCAAAATTCCTGAAGGACTTATGCACTATAAACAGAGGGTTGAATGTAAGCAAGAAAGCCTTCTTGACTGAGCAAGTAAGTTCCATTATACAGTGCAAGTTCCCAATAAAATACAAAGATCTGAGCTGCCCTACCATCTCGGTGACGATTTGAGGGGTGCCAGTGGAAAAAGCTTTGTTGGACTTAAGGGCAAGTGTGAATTTGCTGCCATACTCTGTCTACAAGCAATTGGGATTGGGAGAATTGAAACCAACATCAATCACTCTATCTCTAGCAGATAGATCTGTGAAAATTTCAAGAGGCGTAATTGAAGATGTCCTAGTCCAAATTGACAAATTCTACTACCTAGTGGATTTTGTTGTCTTAGATACGGATCCAAGTGCAAAAGGAACCAACTGTGTCCCTATTATACTTGGAAGACCATTCCTAGCTATATCAAATGCCATTATCAATTGTAGAAATGGAATGATGCAACTCTCATTTGGAAATCTGACAATGGAACTCAACTTCTTCTACTTATGCAAGAAACAATTCCATCCAGAAGAAGAAGAAGGACCAAAAGAGGTGTGTATGATTGACAACCTAGTGGAGGAGTGTTGTGATCAAAAAATGCTAGAGGAATTCAATGAGAGTCTTGGAGATCTTGACGAAGGGTCACCTGAACCCTCAGAATTGCTTCCTACTTTTTATCCTTTGAAGGGACGGGAAGAAATTCTACCTCTATTCAATGGGTGGAGATGCAAGAAGCCAATAAGGAAGAGCCTCCAAAGCTTATTCTGAAGCCATTACCCGCTGAGTTGAAGTATGCATACCTAGAGGAGAACAAGTAGAGCCCTGTTGTTATTTGTTCATCTCTTACCACTACTCAGCAGGATTCTCTACTTGAAGTCCTCAGAAGATGTAAGAAGACAATAGGGTGGAAAATCTCTAATCTAAAGGGGATCAACCCTTTAGTCTGTACTCATCATATATATATGGAAGAAGAAGCTAAGTCAGTTCGTCAACCCCAAAGAAGATTGAACCCTCACTTACAAGAGGTGGTGCGAGCTGAGGTGCTTAAGCTACTTCAGGCCGGTATTATTTACCCCATATCAAATAGCCCATGGGTGAGTCCTACACAGGTCGTGCCAAAGAAATCTGGGATCACTGTGGTGCAAAATGATAAGGGAGAGGAAGTTTCTACATGCCTCACTTCAGGTTGGAGGGTGTGTATTGACTACAAGAAGCTGAATACTGTGACAAGGAAGGACCACTTCCCATTGCCGTTTATGGATCAAGTGCTTGAGAAAGTCTCAGGCCATCCTTTCTATTGTTTAGATGGCTACTTCAGGTATTTTCAAATTGAAATTGCTGTTGAAGACCAGGAGAAGACCACCTTTACATGCCCATTTGGAACGTATGCCTACAGAAGAATGCCTTTTGGCTTATGCAATGCACCCGCAACATTCCAAAGATGCATGTTAAGCATTTTCAGCGATATGGTGGAGCGTATTATGGAAGTCTTTATGGACGATATCACCATATATGGAAGCACATTTGATGAATGCTTGGCTAACTTGGAATCTGTTTTGAGCTGATGCATTAAAAAGGACCTAGTGCTTAACTAGGAGAAATGCCATTTTATGGTACACCAAGGAATTGTCCTTGGACATATCATCTCCAAGAAAGGCATTGAGGTGGACAAAGCAAAGGTAGACCTTATTATCAAGCGCCATCTCCTACTACTATCAAAGGAGTAAGGCAATTCCTTGGCCATGCTGGATTCTATAGGAGGTTTATCAAAGATTTCTCTAAACTCGCCAAACCTCTGTGTGAACTGTTGGTAAAGGATGTAAAATTCGAGTGGGATGATAGATGTCAACAAAGTTTTGAAGAATTGAAGCAATTTTTTATGACCGCTCCAATAGTGAGGGCACTAACTGGCAATTACCCTTTGAAGTGATGTGTGACGCGAGTGACTTTGCTATAGGAGCTGTCCTTGGGCAAAGAGAAGATGGAAAGCCCTACATGATCTACTATGCAAGCAAAACATTGAACGAGGCACAAAGAAACTATACAACCACAGAGAAAAAGTTATTGGTTGTAGTCTTTGCCTTAGACAAATTTCAAGTTTACTTGGTGGGGTCTTTCATTATGGTTTACACTGACCACTCAACTTTGAAATATCTGCTGACCAAGTAGAATGCAAAAGTGAGATTGATCAGATGGATCCTACTACTTCAAGAATTCAATCCTCAAATCAAAGACAAGAGAGGAGTGGAAAATGTGGTAGCCGATCATCTTTCAAGGCTAACCATTGTGCATAATTCCCATTGTTTGCCAATCAATGATGATTTTCCAGAGGAGTCGCTTATGCTAACAGAAATTGCTCTTTGGTATGCCCATATCGCTAACTATTTAGTTACCGGAGAAATTCCAAGTGAGTGGAAAGCTCAAGACAAGAAGCACTTCTTTGCAAAAATTCATGCTTACTATTAGGAAGAGTCATTCTTATTCAAATATTGTGCGGACCAGATAATACGGAAGTGTGTCCCTGAGCAAGAGCAACAGGGGATCCTCAGTCATTGCCACGAAAGCATATGTGGAGGCCACTTTGCTTCATAGAAGACAGCTATGAAAGTATTGCAATCGGGTTTCTGTTGGCCCTCACTTTTCAAAGATGCTCATACCATGTGCAGGAGTTGTGAAAAATGCCAAAAGCTTGGAAAGCTGACAAGAAGGAACATGATGCCTTTGAACCCCATTTTAATCATTGATCTTTTCGATGTCTAGGGCATTGACTTCACAGGACCTTTTCCTATATCCTTCGGCTACTCCTACATCTTGGTGAGGGTGGATTATGTTTCTAAATGGGTTGAAGCAATCCCGTGCAAAAGCAATGATCACAAATTGTTCTCAAATTTCTAAAGGAGAACATTTTCTCGAGATTTGGGGTACCCAAAGCCATTATCAGTGATGGGGGTACTCATTTTTGTAACAAGTCGTTTGAAACTCTCTTAGCCAAGTACGGGGTAAAGCATAACGTAGCTACACCTTACCACCCTCAGACTTCTGGCCAAGTTGAGTTAGCAAACAGGGAAATCAAGAACATACTGATGAAGGTGGTGAATGCAAGCAGAAAAGATTGGTATGTTAAGCTCCATGATTCATTGTGGGCTTACAGAACAGCTTATAAGACCATTCTTGGAATGTCTCCTTACTGCCTTTTTTATGGCAAAGCTTATCATCTCCCCATGGAAGTAGAATACAAAGCTTGGTGGGCAATCAAGAAGCTCAACATGAACTTGAACAAAGCCAACATGAAAAGGTTCTTAGACCTTAATGAGATAGAGGAATTAATAAATGACGCCTATAATAATTCAAACATTGCAAAGCAAAGATTGAAGAGGTAGCATGATCAGTTAATCTCTTGCAAACAATTCTAAAAAGGACAAAGAGTCTTGTTGTATGACTCTAGGCTCCATATCTTTTCAGGAAAGCCTGAAGTCAAGGTGGATAGGTCTGTTTACTCTTCACCAAGTATATTCAAATGGAGTAGTGGAACTACTCAATTCTAGCAACACCGGGAGCTTTAAAGTCAATGGCCAACGTCTCAAGCCATTCATGGAGCAATTTTCTCGAGACAAGGAGGAAATCACTCTCCTTGAGCCACATCAAGCTTGAAAGGAGAACGGGTTAGATGGACTTAGTTTGTCGAAAGACTACTAAAGTCCATATTTTTTGTTTTGTCCATAGTTTTTTACTTTACTGTTAATTTAAAGTTTCATTGATTCATTTCTTCTTTTAAATTCGATCTTTTTGTTTTGATTCTAATTTATAATGATTAAATTTATCTTTTGATGATCAATTGTAGGTGGATTACAAAATAGATGGAAAAATCTATAAAAATTCTTCGGGGAGAGGAAAACTTTGAAAGAAAAAAAACATAGCAAATTTCGCAAACCCAAGTCCACCTTGCGAAAATTTCGCAAACCCAAATTCAGCTTGTGAAAAATTTCGCAAACCCCAATTTACCTTGCGAACAACTTGCGAAAAATTTTGCAAGTCAGTTTATCTTGCGAACGCTTTGAGAAAATTTTGCAACCCAGTACAACTTTTCGAACACCTTGCGAAAATGGAAAAACCTCTGCAACCTCATTTCACAACTCAAAACACCTTGCAAACACCTTGCAAAAATTAAAAGGGTTTGCGAACCTGTTTCGCAACCCCAATACCCAAATTCGCAACCTTGCAAATTCCAACAGCCTTGCGAATTCCAAAAGTCACCTGTTAAACTTCTATTTAAAGGTAACCAGCCCTGCTTTTAGTTTGCATTCCCATCTCTGCCTTGCGAAACCTCTCCACCACCTTGTGAAGCTCAAGCAACCCGCGACCAACCTTTGGAAGAGACGAACGACACTTCTCGCTCCATTTTAGCCATGACGTGCATCAGAGGAGGCCATACCGACCCCTCAGTTTCTTGTGAGCAGAGGCCAAGAGCCTCCCCTCCTTCGGATTCTTCCTAGGCCATACCGTCATCTGAGGGAGGAGTACCCTCTAGCCCTCCTCAACAGAGATACGTGATGCAGAGACCACCGATGTCTCCACCCTATGAGCCATAAGTACGCTGAATTCCACCCAAGAGAGCCAGGACCTCAGGCCCTGGAAATTCATCTAGGCTTCCATAGCCTAATCCGAGGGCCCCTACAAATTCTCAGATACCTTCCGGCATTGGCCCGGAAGCCATCATTAAGAGGCTTATGGTTACAGTGTCATCCATTGAGAGAAATTCTGATTATAGAGCCCAACCTTTTCATCTGAGCTTTACTTCGATATAAAGGTCCTACGACAATAGCCAAGAGCTTCAGGATTCATTTGGTCTACTTCAGAGGTACCATCTGGAGCACCTCATGACCCTTAGGGAGTTTTTCTATCCTAGAGTAGCCATGGATTTCTATTAGACCATGACTACTCGAGACGTCCCGAGCCCTACTACCGTCCATTTCATCATCGACAGACGCCAGGGTATCCTAGAGGCGAGGCACATTGCTGAGGCTCTTCATATTCCATATGAGCCAATGGACCCAGCAGATTTCAGAGAGTGGTCCTGTATATCTCAGTGGGACATGGTTCGTATCCTATCCAGAGGGACTTCGTCAGATCCATACATTATCCGGAATGAGCTTCCATCTGGGATGCTCCTAATAGATGTTTTGCTACGGTCTAATATTTTCCCTCTACAGCATTTAGTGTAGAGGCAATGAGCCATCCTGGACGCATTATTCAAGATATCTGAGGACTTCTATTTTGGGCCACATCACCTGATTATGGTCGTTCTCCTCCACTTTGAGGAGAAGATGCATAGGAAGAAGCTACAGGAGCCGATCACATTCCACTGTTATTTTCGAGGCTGCTCTGTCATATATTGGAGCACATGGGCTACCCTACTGAGCCCCACCTTGAGCGCCGCCATCATTGTCGAGAGCATTTCACTCTCGACAAATGGACACATTTGGCAGGTTATTCAGTACTTGTAGCAAAGCCACCACAAGCTGAGGAGGCACCACAGGACGAGCATTCCACAAAGTCTATACCACATGCCCCTGCACCATCTATGCCTGAGGCCACATCTACTGTTCCACCACCTGCCCCTACAGCACCTACCACAATGCCCATACCTGAGAGTACTTCTACTACACCTCCTGTTCTACCAGCTACATCTTCTACATCGAAGCCCTTCATGACCATATCTGCCACAGAGTTCCGTGCCATGGTACATTTGTTCCAGACACTGACTACTACACATAATGCTTTATTTCAGCAGATGGAGGCAATGCGTGCAAAACTAGACCAGCATACTGTCATACTTCATCAGATACAGTAGCATCTAGGTATCCTACCACCACCTCAGGCTGACATTCCTGGCCCATCAGAGCCTGTAGCTCCAGCCGAGGATGCCACCACAGTCGAGGCCCTGATCCAGACTACACAGGAGGCCACCATAGATCCATCATCCTCACATGATCCAACCACCAACTGATCATATCTTTATCTTTTGTATTTACTTATTATAGTATAGTTATAGGGTTTTACTTTGATGTTTTATATTCTAGGATTAGACGTATTACATACTCATATTCCATATTGTACTTTTCCAAAGTAATATATAGACATAAATTCTTATTATATTTGCTAATTTTCTATTTCCTCTACTCATTATTTTGTTTATTTTTTAATCATGTGGTTTCTCATATTCGACTCAAATTCAAACACACTCAGGAGGTACCACTTCCTCTCTTTTTGTTTAATCGCTCTTACCATATTGAGGGCAATGTAGATCTCGGTTGGGGGGAGAGTTGAGGAAGGAAGTCTTGTTAGTAATATTAGATTAATTTGCTAATTTAGTTGTTTTTGCTTAAATTTTTAAATTTTTGTTTAATTTTAGAAGTTTTTTACTCTTCTCCATGGTTATTAAGGAAAAATTTCTCAAAATGAAATGGGAGAAATTTAATTCTTATCCTTTTACTTGAAATTTAGAGTTGGTATTATGCTTATTGGAATTGATAAATTACTGAAACTCCTATTGAATTCAACCTTATTGCTTCCACTTTAATCTTACCACACACTGTGCACACTAGGTTCCGGTTATAAAATGAAAAACTATGTCAATCCCTTTGACTTAGGAAAATTTCGACTTGGTTTTTTGTTGACCTTGTTTTAATAGTGTTGGGACACCTCATGAAAGGCCAATGAGCCATCAGAAAAAAAAAAAAAAAAAAAAAAAAAAGGAATGCTTGCTTTGAAACCTGAGCAAGGTCCGAGGGATATATGGTGAAAATCTTTAAAACCCGGTGCCCTAAGCCTTAATTGGTTGGGAGTCACCAACCTCAATGCTCGTTACAAGGGTAAATAGGTGGAGTTTAACATATTGTAGGTGCTTGGGTATTAAATGGTAATTTCAAAAGTCCAAGGAAAAATCAGAAGAGTTAGTGGTCGAAAGATCCTTAAAGCTTGATGCCCTAAACCTTAATTGGTTAGGAGTCATCAATGGACCCCCATTACATGGACACTTTAGAAAGTAATACCTTGAGCATTGCACTCCTACAATGAAAAAAAATTGTGAAATAAAAGAGGTGTGTTCCTAGCCTATTTTTTGGTTGGTCAATTTGATAAGTTTTGAAAAAGAACTAGGTTAGGGAGAAAGAGTATAGTTTGACATACTATTTTTGGAAGCTAGTAAATAACACGTAGATTTTTGTAGAAGAGTAATCATTGGACCTTTGGGAGTGGAATTTATTTTGATATGTAAATTTGCATAATGACTACTCTTTATAAATTGTGATTAGGCAAGATATTTAATAACTCCTATTGAAGGTTGAGACTTGCTTCTTTGATGTTCTATGGAAGAGTATGTTCCAAATCATGCCACTTGAAATTTTTTTAGAGTGATCAGCATGATTTTTTAAATTATGTACTGTCTATATTTTGTTTTTCTCTCCTTCATTGCTAAGGGACTAGCAATATGTCGGTTGGGGGGAGTGATAACTACTCAAAAAGTGCTATTTTATAGCCTGAAATTAACTCTTTTCACACACTTTTGAGTAATATTTATTACCTTTTAACTCAATTGGCACATTAAGGACCTTTGCAAGTATACTAATCAATTTTTGGTAAGTTTTGGTGTTGTTAAATAGCTTTTTGATCATTAAAATGAGCCAAGAATGAGGGAGGACTTTGTTCCGTTCATGGCAAAGCTAGTTGAATCTCAAAACATGAAGAATCCAAGTCTTGGAGAGCTTCGAAGCCTTTGCCAAATCAATCAAGTGAGCAAGGAAGAGAATCAGAGAAGGAATCTAACATCCAACAATTTCGCAACTCACCTTTCAGCCTTGCGAAATGGCCAAGAGGAGTGCGTGCTACAGGATAGAGAGTAAACAAAGCTGAAGGAATTTCGCAAGTCCTTTTTCCTCTTGCAAAATTTTCGCAAGCCCCTTTTTGCCTTGCGAAAATTGTGAATGTGAATTGCGAAAGGCTTGCGAAATTCTCGCAACTTGCAAAACCACAACTAAAGAAAAACAATTTCACAACCCAATTTTTGCCTTGCGAATTTTTCACAACCTTGCGAAATTTCCCATGTGTAGTTTTCAGATATTTTCCTGTCGACTCCGTTAGATTTTTATTTCAAGATATTTTGTGTAATTACCCATTCTCTCCTTGTAATCACCTGAAGATATTTTTAGATATTGTAATCAGCTGAAGATAATTTGTTTTTAGATATTTAGGATATTTTATTGAGGGATTGCAAATATCTATCTATATCTCTTAGAATATCTTCGTTTTGTAGAATCTCCACATCTGAAGAGCTAGGAATCTCTGAAGCTCGGAATAAATTCCAGAGAGATCACTTGTACATTCTTATTAGTAAGTAAAATACAGAGCCTTGCTCTGCCTTACCTTCTAATTTTGTCTTTTATTTTCTTTCTAGCCAAACACCATCTGGGGACGTTTTCTCAGAAGATGAGTGGCTAAACTTTTTGTTTCTTGGAGTAAAGGAAACTAGGTAAGGGATCCGGATACAAAAATGGGAGTTTTCCTTGTTTCAGTTTTAAATGAAAGGAGGTTGTGACCCGTTAATGGTTTTTATTTTTCTAGTTAACTTAAAATCCCTTAAAATCACCTAGGCCAACACTTGGTAAGCATTTGGACTCAGCCCATAGAGATCCATTAAATTATCTCTTGCGAGCCTTTAGGAGGTGGTTTAAAGGTAGGATTACTTAGAATAACCAACACTTAGTAAGCTTTTGGACTCCTCGGAGACATCCATAAGTTCTCTCTTGCGAGCTTTTGAAGGGTATTCTGAGGTTAAGGACCACCTTGAATGACCAATACCAGGTGAGAGGTATGAACCATTGTAAGATGAGTCAATGAGAGGTTTTAGGGTTGAAACCATTAATGGGAAGCAACTGTACCACACCGGTTCGGGAAATAACTATAGGTTAAATCCCTAATTCGAGGAAAAGATCCGAAATCCTCCTTTTTGTATAAGGGACCTGAACCTAGTGACCTGAAATTTCAAGAAACCCTTTTCTTTGTAATTAATCACAGTTATTATTTATTTTTATTTTTTTTGCTAGCTTAAAAACCAACCCTTTTCAACCAACGATTATGTTTTCTTTTAAAGCTAACTTGTAAAAGAAAAAGCACCATTTTAGTTTGTTAAACTAATATCATGTGTGATATGAAAACCCATCCCTGTGAACGATCCTAGAACCACTATGCTATGCTAGCTATGCTACCCTAGTATATGGCGAATTAGGTTTATAAATTTTGTTGATAACTTCCTCCGTCTGAAGACTGAAATCCAATACCACACCAATTGGGGACAAATCATAATGTTTCAAATAAAAGGTTTTTACTGGCTTCAGTAGCTAACATTGCATCTAACTTTAATTCTATGGTTTTTAATTTAATCGTTGTTGGAAAAATGATAGATTTAACTTTATTTGCTATATTTACTTGTTCTATTATTTGTATAGTTGTTTTTCCAAGACTTTTTGGTTTTTTATTTCTTTTATAGGACTTATTGGCTCTTTTATTTCTTTAGGGTTTGAACTTCCTTCTTCTTCTTCTAAGATTTTTCCTTTAATTATTATTTTGTAAGTCTTTCCACATATTATAAGGTCTTATTTTACTTTCTAAAGGTTGTACAAGGTTTTCTAAATTTAAAGGGGTTTTCTTAGGTTGATTTTCCTCTTTTTTCAATGATCATACAAATTTGTTCTCTTTCGGATTCACTATAATCTATATTATATGCACTTGAATTTTTGCTTTCAAAATATAATTCACTAATGAGTTCTTCTTCTTCACTATGTACCTGATACTCATTTATTAGGTTTATTTTTATTTGGGTTTTTCTACTTCGTTCATTTAATGGTTTTTAAAGTTCAAGACATTCAAGTCTTATATGGCCTTCCCGACCACATAAATAGCATTTACACTGTTTTTTTCTTTCTGTAGTTTTTTTTTTTTTTTATCCAAAACTTTCTAGGTTTTTTATATCTTGTTTGATATGGTCATTTTTTATAAAAGGTTTTTGAATTTCTTCTTAAAAATTTATTATAGTTCTTAGGTTTTCTAAACTTATATTCTCTACATCCTATGTCTAAACTTTCTCCTATATGTAATTTCTACAAAGTTGTTGATTTATGTCTTGTTTCTTTATTTGGCTTCTTTATCTTATACTTACACATTCTCTTTCTAACCAGTTTTTTACAAATTCTCTTATAGCACCTATATAAGGAGAGCTTTTATATTCGGAGGTTGAAAATTCATTCCATAGTCTAAGTCCTACAGGTCCTTGTATTTTTAATGTATATTTATTTAAATATTCAAGGGTTCTATCTAATCTAGCAAGGATTACAAATTTTCTAAATTTTTGTTCATATTCTTTTATATATGAAAGGCTACATAATTTCAATCGTTCTAACTTATGAAGGTATATTGCGGGTTCTTTTACATCTTCTTGAGTTGTTCCTAAAAAATAAAGTTTTATTAAATTTATAAATACAGATATGTTAAAATTATTTCTAACTTTTTGAAAATAACTATTGTTTTATTGTTCCATGTTTCTAAAGAATTTTAATACGGTTCCTCTAAGGGTGCTTTTACAAAATTCATAAATTTCTTGTTGATTTTCAAAGGATACTACTACACTGGCTGAATTTAAGGATTGTTCCCAATTTTCTATGGAAAACCTAATGTCTTGCGTACTATCTATATCTAATATTGTTTCATATTCATATATTGGTTGTAAAGAACTAGACGGTTCTGTTTTAGTTTTCCATTGAGATCCTTTTGTTTTACTATACAGGCTTACTATACCTTACTATTTCAGTTTTTACATTTATAAATTCTTTTTCTTCATTTATTTATTATACATCTACAAGTTTTTTTATCAAGTTGGTTTTATAAAGTTGTTTTATTATTTGTTCATTTGTATAGTTTTTACACATCATATCAACAAAGGTTTCTTGATCTATATGTTCTTTTAGTAACGTTGGGTTACTTGATTCAACTCATGGTAGCTTAGTTTTAAAGGCGTATCAACAAAATTTATACCTTAAATACTATTACTAAAGTAGCCAAGCTACTATAGCATAGTGGTTCTAGGATCGTTCACTGGGAAGGGTTTTCGCAAACACTAGTGATATTCAAATTAGGAAAATAGGTGATTTTCTTATGGATGTTAGCTTTAAAAGAAGATGTAAATGTTTTAGAAAGATTTAAACTAATCTAAGCTAACATTAAAGACTAAAATGAAAGAGTGTAAAAACAAGTTTCTCAAAGATAGGATAGCTATGCTCTGGCTCTTATGCAAATTGTAAATCTCAGGATAGGCTCCTCGCGTTGGGGTTGCAACTATGGTGATGCTTGCTTCCCGAACCGGTATGGATTTAGCAAATCAAGTTTTAATCCTTTAAAATGGCAAAACAGATGGTAGTGAATTTCATCAACGGTTATTCACCTTAGACTTCCTTTGAATGGCTCGTAAGAGATAACTAATGGTCTAAAGTCAAAAGCTTACCAAATATTGGCAACTCAAAGTCATTCCAGGTGATAAACTCACCTTTCAATGGCCATTGAAATTGGTTATAACGGATTAATGCAAAACTTGGAATTGAAAGCCTCACCTTCCAATAGCTCTAGGAGATAACTAATGGATAGAAATCCAAAAGCTTATCAAGTATTGGCCGTTGGAAGTTGTCCAAAGGAAATAAAAACCAAACTTTGCCTTAATGAACCTTTAATGAAAAACGACTACCTTACCTTCCAGGTGCGAGAAATTTCCATGGGATTGCATCCAAGCCATCACATAACATCCATACTTTGAGAAACTAAAAGTTTTAGCCAATCATCCTCTCGAGGAAAAGCCCTCAGAGGCTGTTTGGCTACTAAGAAAAATAGAAATGGGGAAGAACAGGAGAAAAGAGAAAAACAGAGCTTTATATATTTCTAAGTGTAAAACGTAACACCTATATATTTCCAAGAGGTGATTTCCACCCCTTATATAGTCTTTACAAAAGCAAAAGCTTGTGATTGGTTAGTTACAAGGATAAGAAAGGAAATTACATCAAAAAAATACATAAGAAAATATCTAAAGTGGAGTCGGCGGAACAGAGGAAAATTCGCACCACGCATGGGCTGTGTGAGTGTTGTACGAGTTTCGCACAAGCTTCGCACAACCTGAAGGTGTTGTGCGAATTTGGCACAACACTCGCACAACACAAGGTGTTGTGCGAAAATTTCGCACAAGCCTGGAGCAGTTGTCTTCCGAAGGCCATATCTTCCTCATTTCAGCTCCAAATTGTACACGGTTTAAAGCGTTGGATTCTTGACTTCCTGAGCTTTGAAATGGTATGTAGCATGTAGAAAATGGAATTCGGGAAGTGCTCCAAAAGTGCAAAAGAAGACTGCAGCTGCTGTCCTCTTTGCTTCTCTTCACTTTGCTTGCTTTTCCTCTTTGCTTCTCTTTGCTTCTCTCCTTTGCTTGGCTTGTATTAATGATCCAAAAAGCTGTCAAAACACTAGAACTAGCCACAAATATGATTAGAAGACATTGCTAGGTCCTTACCATGCCAATTGGACTAAATATGGAGAACTACTACACAAAAGTGCTTAAAACATAATGAATTAAAGGTGTAAAATAGCACTTTTTGGGTAGTAATCACTCCCCCCAACTGACACATTGCTAGTCCCTGAGCAATGAAGGAGAGAAAAAGAAAGAAAAATAGATAATATAATAATTTACAAAATCATGTTGATCACTCCAAAAAATAATCAAGTGGCATGATTGGATCAAACTCTCACATGGCAAGTCAAGGATATAAAACTCAATCATCAACAAGAGTCATCAAATAACTTACCTATCACAACATGCAAAGAGCGGGCATTATGCAAATTTGAGTATCAAAATAATTTCCACTCCCAAAGGACCAACTCTTAATCTTCCACAAAAATCTAAGTGTTAAGATGCTTAGTTTCCAGTTATAGTATGTCAAACTATATTCTCCCCCCAACTAAGGTTTTTCTCTAACTTTAGCAACACTAACTCATATATAGAAGGCTAAGAACGCGCCCTTTTCTTTTTTCTTTTTTCTTTTTTTTTCTTTTTTTCTTTTTAAGTAAATATACTCCACCCATCCATCCATGTAACGAGCATTCAGGTCGGTGACTCCCAATCAGTAAAGGCTTAGGGCACCAGGCTTTAAAGATTTTCACCATATACCCCTAGGACCTTGCTCGGGTTTCAAAGCAAGTGAAGAAAAAAAATTTTATAAGACACATTGGCCTTTTATAAGGTGTCCCAACACTAATAGAATGAGGTCAATGGCACCAAGTCAAAAATTTCCTAAGTTTAGGGGTGAGAAAGTTTTCCATCTTATAACTAAAATCTAATGTGTTCAGTGTGTGAAAAGATTAGAGTGGAAGACTTAAGATTGAAATCAAAAGGAGCTTCAACAATTTATCAACTTTAATAAGCATAATACAAACTCTGAGACTATGGCAATAAGATAAGAATTTAATTTCTCCTATTTATTTTTTAGAATTTATCTTTGAGAAAACAAAGAGAGTTTGCAAAAAAATTTGTTAGCAAAATAACTTAACCAAAAATTCAACAAATTACTTCCTCAACTCTCCCCCCAACTAGGATGAACATTGTCCCCAATGTTCCAAAAGCAAGTGATAATAAAAGGGAGGAAGTGATACCTCCTGATAGTAAAGGACTCTGAATAGACAGGAGAAACCACATGTTGCAAAAGAAAAGAAAAATCATAAGAGTGATGATTAGAGGAAATAAAAAGGAATAGCTAAAATACACAAAAAGGAAGATGTCTATATAAACTGAGAGAGTACAATATACAAGATAAACATGGAATATATCCAATCCCAGTATAAAAGTGGTCCAAAATATATAAGACATCCAAAAACGTAGAATATAGATACAAAAAGGGAGAGGAGCGATCGTATGATCAAGTAGTAGGCTCCTCTGGTGGATAGGAGGGGTCCTCTACTGGAACTGAGGAAGGCACCTCTACAGGTGGAGCTGGTGGCAAAAGACCGAGGTGCTGCTGAATCTCATGGAGAATGAGAGTTTGCTGGTCCTGCTGAAGCTGGAAGTGGTCCATCCGCTCCATAATGGCGGTCTGAGTAGTGGTCAGAGTCTGGAAAGAAGCGAGCAAGGCACGATACTCTGCACCAGGGATAGTAATGGGCGGCTCTGAGGTAGGAGGAACAGCAGGTGGGGCATCAAATGATGCTGCCTCTGGTACAGGCTCTGAGGGAGTTGAAGTGGACGGAGCAGGAGGGACTTCCCTTGGCTCAGGAAGTTCCGAGGAATGCTGATGGAGCCATACCTGATTCCATTGGTCAAGAGAGAAGCTCTCTCGACAATGGCGGTGGGGCTCAGAATGAGGATCTGCAGGAAAACCCATATGCGCCAAAACATGGCATAGCAACCGAGGGAAAAGTAAATGAATGGAGGCTGCCCTCGATAGACGCCGATTATGCACCTTCTCCTCAAAATAGAGGAGAGCGGCCATAATCAAATGATGGGCCAAAGTAGTAGCCCTCAGAGATACGAAATAATGCCTCTAGCATGGCCCCTCGCCTCTGCACTCTATGCTGAAGAGGAAAAAGATTGGCACGAAGCACCACATCAACTAGGAGCATCCCTGGGGGAAGTTCTCTCCTGAAAATGGTCCTCTGGGAAGATGTCCCTCGAGATAGGATACGAACCATGTCCCACTCAGAAAGTGGGGCCCAGCGTCTAAATGCAGTGGTATCAGCTGGTGCATAAGGGATATGGAAAGCCTCGACAATCTGTCGAGCCCCCAAAATACCCTGGCGTCCATCAATGGTAAAAAGTATCGAGGCTGGTACCGAGACACCACGAGTAGTCATAAACTGGTAAAAGTCTAAAGCTACTCGAGGATAAAAGAACTAGGGCGGAGTCATAAAGGGTACAAGATGGTACCTCTCAAGTAGGCTGTATGAATCCCGCAACTCAGTCTGCTGGCGCAAAATAGTGTGATCAAAATATGCCTCGACATGAAATGCTCTGGATCGGCAATCTGAGTTGCCCTCAATGGGCGAGCCGGGTCTAGGCGCCCGGTGGAAGGAGGCTGAGACTGTGAATCCCGAGGTGCTCTAGAGGACTCTCCTGGCTCTGAAGTCATGGCTTTCTTTGTAGGAGGACCCCAAGGTGGAATCTGAGTAGGGGCCACAGGTGTGGCAGATGCTCTCCTCGTATGGTATTTGCTCTGAGGGGCAGAATTAGCTAAATGTGGAGGCGCATCTAATGGGACCCGCACAGGGGCGGCTCTCTGACTGCTCTGGGGAGCTAAGGTATATCCTCCTCGGGTCTTAGGCATGATGAAGCAATGAAATGAGGCTCAGAGGCTTGGGATGGGGAAGGGTAGGGATGGAGAAACTGAAAAATTCGCACAAGGGGGGTGTTGTGCGAAATTTTCGGATAAGGGGGGGTGTTGTGCGAATTTGGCACAACACTCACACAACACAAGGTGTTGTGCGAATTTTTCGCACAAGGCACTATTCACCCACCCTTTTGCAAATTTGAAGCTCGTTCAAATGGTGAAAATTTTTGGCTTTTGAGGGTGGGAAATGCTGGCTAAGGTAGGAAAAGGATTTTTCATGGTGGCTAGGCTTGGAAATTGGAGCTTTTCATGAAGAGAATTTGGACTTTGGAGGCTCCTCTACCCGGCGGCAATGGGTTTCCTATGAAGAAACCGTGGCTTGAATCCTTAGCTTGAGGCTTTGGTTTGGTAAATGCAAGGTTGGGATTGGCTGAAGGATGGATTTAGAGTGTTGAGTGAAGAATTGAAAGGTTTTTGATGGTGGAAGGAGGAGAAAGAGGTGAAATTTGAAAGCGTGGACTGTGGTGAATAGTGTAGGCCGCGGCTATAGAGATGGACTGCCATGGTGGTGCTGAGAATGGGGAATGATGAAGAAAAGGGTGACCGGAAGAGAGGTGTTGAGAGAAATGAAGAAGAACCTTTGCATTTGAAGATGAGAACACGGCCTTTAAAGAGGAAGTGTGAATTTCGCATTCCTGTGGAATACCAAGACAGAGAGCATGGCTTTGAAAATTTGTCCCAAAAATGAATTCGCACAAGGTTTGCATTCCTGTGAAATCCGCACTGAGATTTTGGGAAGGGAAAGAGAGCATGCATTTTTGAAAATTGGCACAAAAGCAAATTCGCACAAGGAATGTGTTGTGCGAAAATTTCGCACAACAGGAAGTGTTATGCGAAAATTGCTGAGTCTTGGTTTTTCTCCCCTGTTTTCCCTTGTTTTCACCGTAACTTCGATTTTTGCAAGCATCATACCTGCATGAACACTTCAAAACTCATCTTAAAAACATATTAAAACTAAATTAAAGCTAAGAATTCAAACTAAAACATGCATAAATTTAAAGAAAGCATAGAATTTAAATGAAGCTGATAGCATGTACCCTAAAAAGAAGATGAACTATTTAGCTCATCCTCACTCACACACCCACTTCATGCTAAATTCCCCCTGGATCCCAAACAAAATTGGCATCCTTCCCATTTGGTCCAAGGGAATTCGTTTCTCTTCTCTTTCCCGGAGAAGTGGATGCTTTATAGGGTTCAGGTAACCCTTTATCATCTTGAACCTTATGATTTTCAATGGAAGGTTGGTCCATAGAGTTGTCATAGCAATCCCCCACCAAAGTGTCGATCTTCAACACTTTCCTTGATCTTTTTGCATTGGTTCCTTGAAGGTTATGGTGGGGTTGAGGAGTAAGCTTCCTTGTCCCCCTTGCTATGTCAAGATTGGTGAGCTTCTCAATGGAGTCTTGAACTTTTTCTATCCTCAGTGATAGATCATTATAAACCCCCTCCATTCTTACATTTATTGAACTCTCCAAATTATCAATCTTTTCATTAAGATGAGAGTTGATCTTCTGTTGCTCACCTACAAAGTCCTCCATGACTTTTCTTATCTTCAAAATGGCTTGCTCCAATGAAGATGTACTCATTGAAGGTTGAGGTTGAGGTTGGGTTGTAAGGTTGGGATGGTTATTCCAACTTGAGGTGTAGGAGCTTTGGTAACCGTACATGTCTCTCACAGGCTGGAATGGTAGGGCACTCCCCTACCGTATGCTCATATGAATCATCTCCATTCAAAGCATACTTACTACCCCATTGGCTTTGTTGAACTTTCCTTTTCCCTAATTCAATCTGATCCCTCATGGATAGGTATGCAGATTTGTCCTTCTCATGATCATAATGAGAGCTTTGATCTTCATGTGGAATTTCCATTTCTAAAAAAAAAATTATATTCAACTAAGGCTCTTTTCTTCAACTTGTACCAGGGTTCCCTCTTGGTCTCGAATCCAATAAGGAATGCACAAATTGAATTTAAAACAAAAATAAAAGAAAAGAGAATAAAAAATTTAACTAAATAAAAACTAAACTAAAAAAATTATAAGAAAACTCACCAAACTTGTGATGAAGATCACAAGTTACCCTTAATGGTTGCTTCACTATGCTTGTGGCACCTTCCCCGGCAACAGCGCCATTTGATTCGACACATGGTAGCTTAGCTTTAAAGGCGTATCAACAAAATTTATAACTTAAATACTATTACTAAAGTAGCCAAGCTACTATAGCATAGTGGTTCTAGGATCGTTCATTGGGAAGGGTTTTCGCAAACACTAGTAATATTCAAATTAGGAAAATAGGTGATTTTCTTATGGATGTTAGCTTTAAAAGAAGATGTAAATGTTTTAGAAAGATTTAAACTAATCTAAGCTAACATTAAAGACTAAAATGAAAGGATGTAAAAACAAGTTTCTCAAAGATAGGATAGCTATGCTCTAGCTCTTATGCAAATTGGAAATCTCATGATAGGCTCCTCGCATTGGGGTTGCAACTATGGTGATGCTTGCTTCCCGAACCGGTATGGATTTAGCAAATCAAGTTTTAATCCTTTAAAATGGCAAAACAGATGGTAGTGAATTTCATCAACGGTTATTCACCTTAGACTTCCTTTGAATGGCTCGTAAGAGATAACTAATGGTCTAAAGCCAAAAGCTTATCAAATATTGGCAACTCAAAGTCATTCCAGGTGATAAACTCACCTTTCAATGGCCATTGAAATTGGTTATAACGGATTAATGCAAAACTTGGAATTGAAAACCTCACCTTCCAATAGCTCGTAGGAGATAACTAATGGATAGAAATCCAAAAGCTTATCAAGTATTGGCCGTTGGAAGTTGTCCAAAGGAAATAAAAACCAAACTTTGCCTTAATGAACCTTTAATGAAAAACGACTACCTTACCTTCCAAAGTAGAAATTTCCATGGGATTGCATCCAAGCCATCACATAACATCCATACTTTGAGAAACTAAAAGTTTTAGCCAATCATCCTCTCGAGGAAAAGCCCTCAGAGGCTGTTTGGCTACTAAGAAAATAGAAATGGGGAAGAACAGGAGAAGAGAGAAAAACAGAGCTTTATATATTTCTAAGTGTAAAACGTAACACCTATATATTTCCAAGAGGTGATTTCCACCCCTTATATAGTTTTTACAAAAGCAAAAGCTTGTGATTGGTTAGTTACAAGGATAAGAAAGGAAATTACATCAAAAAAATACATAAGAAAATATCTAAAGTGGAGTCGGCGGAACAGAGGAAAATTCGCACCACGCATGGGCTGTGCGAGTGTTGTGCGAGTTTCGCACAAGCTTCGCACAACCTAAAGGTGTTGTGCGAATTTGGCACAACACTCGCACAACACAAGGTGTTGTGCGAAAATTTCGCACAAGCCTGGAGCAGTTGTCTTCCGAAGGCCATATCTTCCTCATTTCAGCTCCAAATCATACACGGTTTAAAGTGTTGGATTCTTGACTTCCTGAGCTTTGAAATGGTATATATCATGTAGAAAATGGACTTCGGTAAGTGCTCAAAAAGTGCGAAAGAAGACTGCAGCTGCTGTCCTCTTTGCTTCTCTTCACTTTGCTTGCTTTTCCTCTTTGCTTCTCTCCTTTGCTTGGCTTGTCTTAATGATCCAAAAAGCTGTCAAAACACTAAAACTAGCCACAAATATGATTAGAAGCCATTGCTAGGTCCTTAACATGCCAATTGGGATAAAGATGGAGAACTACTACACAAAAGAGCTTAAAACATAATGAATTAAAGGTGTAAAATAGCACTTTTTGGGTAGTAATCATTACTAAATTCTTCTAACATTATATTAACTATCTTTGAGTTTTTGTCTAGGTTTTATATTGTTTCAATGTTTAGTAAAATATCTTCTTGTATAACATTTACTGTTTTCATCTCACTATCTGACTCTACCTCTACATTTACAGTTTTATAGTTTCCAAAGGTTATACTTGCACTTCCGTCTTGATTTTCATATAAACTACTAGATGTCAGATATTTTATTACTGGTTTATTTATTTAGGGTAATTCCCACTCTTGTCCTAACAAATAGTCTATATTTATAGGTTTTGTTTCATCATATTTACAGTCTCACTCCCAAAGGTTTTTACTATATCATCAAATTCCATCATACATTTTAAACTTAGAGCATTGGTGGTTTTTCTTATAAATCTTATAGTTATGCTAAGGTTCTTACTTCCTAATTCCATATCATAACCTTTAGTATTTACAATTATTTTTATTTTTTCTGTGAATTCCTTAATATCTATACAAAATTGAGGTATACAACCAATGATTGCATAATTTTTTTCATATTAACTTTTGCACTGGCTAAAAGAGCTCGTCCTACTGTATTGTTTCTAGTATCTAAAAGGTTAATATTTATAAGTACTTCAATTTATTTACGATGAAGTCCTATTATTCCTATTAAAATTATTCCAAAATGCATATATTCATCGGTTTTGTTTTTTAGTAGTTTATGTTTTGTTTCTAGAAACACCAAGTCTAAATATACAATATTTCCTATTGAACTTATAGTATGTTGATTTTAAAATGTAGTTATTTTAGAATTTTGAACTAATTGTTTTTTGTAAGGTGTTACTTCCTTCATTGCCTTTTTTAAATTTTCTTCAATAAATTCTTTTACATTATCTTTAGGGTTTATAGCTTCTACTATTTTCATGGTTTTATTGCTAAACTTTTTGGTTCAAAAGGATTTATTTTTTGTTCTATTCTAATTACTGATTTTTCTCTTAAACTAAAATTTTTAAAAGGTTATTTAATTTTTGTTCTTCTAAAGATCCTATATTTCTTTGTTCTAAACGTTCATCTACCTTTGGTTAACTTTTTCTAATGTTTCTTTTAAATTTTGTTGTTCTAACTTTATTTGTTCTATTTATTTTCAAACAAATTTTTCTTCTCTAACTAATTGTTCTTTAATATAATCTAGGTTATTTCTTAACAAGTTATGGTTCTTAAAGTCTTCCAACTTATTTTTCTAATTCCTCAGACTGTATTTAGTTTTCTAAGGATTTTCTTTGTCCTTTCTGGATTTCTTCTTAACAATTGATATTATTTTGGTTGATATTATTTTGGTTTTCTTCCTGAATTTGTTTCTTATGTTCTTATAAGACTACGTTTGTTATTTTTAATTATGTTTCTACTAGAAATTTTAATTGTTTTACCTTTTGAGTTTGTAGATGAGGGTTCATTAGTTTTTTATATTTTCTAATTAGATGAACTAGCATATAAATTATCCATATAATATTTTTACTATTTCTCTTTTAATTAGGGTTTCTATAGCAAAAAGTTCGTCAAATGCTTATTGTATAGCTATTTCGTATTCATTCAAATATTTAAGAGAGGTTAGGTTTTTTATATCCAAGTGAGTACCTGGAAAAAGTAGAATCCGTGCGAGTATCGAAAAACTGTTCGGGTGAGTACCGGAAAAGGTTCCAATCAGTGTCAGTACCGAAAAATGGTAGAATCCGGACGAGTACTGGGAAAAAGTAGAATCCGTGCGAGTATCGAAAAATTGTTCAGATCAGTACCGGAAAAGGGTCCAATCAATGTGAGTACCGAAACATGGTAGAATCCGGGCGAGAACCGGGAAAAAGTAGAATCCGTGCGAGTATCGAAAAACTGTTCGGGTGAGTACCGGAAAAGGTTCCAATCACTATGAGTACAGAAAAATTTTAGAATCCGGGCGAGTACCGGGGAAAAGTAGAATCGGTGCGAGTATCGAAAAACTGTTCGGGTGAGTACCGGAAAAGTTTCAATCAGTGTGAGTACCGAAAAATAGTAGAATCCGGGCGAGTACCGGGAAAAAGTAGAATCCGTGCGAGTATCGAAAAACTGTTCGGGTAAGTACCGGAAAAGGGTCCAATCAGTGTGAGTACCGAAAAATGGTAGAATTCGGGCGAGTAACGGGAAAAAGTAGAATCCGTGAGACTATCGAAAAACTGTTCGAGTAAGTACCGGAAAATGGTCCAATCGTGTGAGTACCAAAAATGGTAGAAT